>RXID01015178.1:0-323072 GCA_005019695.1 Trichopus zeylanicus subsp. travancoricus
GGGGGGGGGGGGGGGGGGGGGGGGGGGGGGGGGGGGGGGGGCTGAGATGGGGGAGCTCGCGTCAGCTTCGTGTCTGAGCCCAAGGGCCCTGCATGCTCGCTAGCCTGTCGCCGTTCTCTCGCCTATCTCGCGCCCTCACCGACCTGACCCATACTCCCGCAAGTTGAGGCCGGCCTTACACCGGGGTCAGTGCTATCATCAATTTGATATCGACACTCTTATCGGTTTCTGTCAGATATTGTTCACGTACGTAATATTATTCACGTAATTATTCATTATTTTTTAAAATTTTTAAATATGTTATAATTTGTTTAATTTGATGTTAAAAAATAATTGAAATAAAGTTAAATTTTTGTCAAAATATAATTAATAAAAAAAATATTTTGGTTGAAATTGAAATGAAAATAATTTTGATCGAAACACGTTGATTTTTTTGTTCACGTACATGCGTGCATGATCGTTTCACCGAAAGTAAAGCAAAAAAAAATTTGTATCGGTTTTACCCAATGTAAATCGCTGTCACGAGATTGCGCAGAGCTAGTTATTCTCGTATGTCTATAAATGTTCATCTAAATTATTTAGGTACTAAATTTATAATTTCACATCCATATGTTTTAAACTCAACTGATGATAATAATGATTAGTTGTATTACACTATATTTAATAAATTATGTATATATCAATTTTATTTTAATAATAAGTTAAATTTACTTATGTTAATTTTTAATTTTTTAATTATATTCATATTATTTCTCATATATTTTTTTATATAGTAATATATAAAAACAGTGGTTAACTATCAAAATTAATTTTAATTAATTAAAATAATATTTAAATATTGTGGTAAAATTAATTATAAATTATTTCATAATTTTCAAATTTTTATAAAAAAAGTTTCAAAATTTTATCGTATTTTTAATTTAAAGTCAAAGTATTGTCAAAATATAATCAAACTGTAATTAACACATAATTAATAACTAAAAAAATCTTTTGGTCGAAATCAAAACTACTGAAACTGAAACCAAAACAGTCGAAATAACTGAAACGTATCAGTTTTACTGGGTGTCGAAATCAAAATCGAAATCAATACCGAAAACCTTGGTATTAACACAATGTGAACGTGGCAATGGTCGAGTGGTTAAGGCGTGTGCCTGCTAAGGACATGGGGGTTTCCCCGCGTGAGTTAGACTCTCTCAGGAGACGAGTTGTCTTTTTCTTTTTGGCCTCTGTTCCATCCGTTGTTCATTTTTTAAAAAAAAAATTGGAACAAAAAATAATAATGATAATAATAAAGCAGCAATTACAGGGGCTGAAGCTTGTTCTGGGTTACAAATGAAACATGAAGCAAAAGGAATCCACGGACTCCTCCGTAGGCTTTGAGAAATGAAACAAGCAAAAAAAAAAAACATCAGTTAGCGTTTCATCCATATAATCAAATGATAAAAAAAAAAAAAAAAATCCACAAAAACACTTCCAAAATGAAATCTTTTAGCTCACCAATGCACTTGAATCCCTAGCTGATTTTTCGAAGGAAAGGACCCATCTTTTTCTCCTCATCATCATCCTTCATTTCGTCACCATCAAAACACGATAAAGCCCGTTTCTGTTTCGGAATTAAGGCTCTAGGGTTCTACTTGGATGCGAGATGAGTGTGGGGGGAATTAATGGAAGGGATTTACGTTTCTCAGGGGTTCGCCGGCCAGATGGGCCTTGCTGCGGCTTCGCCGTCCGGCGCTGGTTCACTGGTGCGCGAGAGAAGAAAACCGAACATTTTCGTTTTCGGCACAGACCGAAATTCAACCGTTTCGGCCCAAACCTTCTGGTTTTGTCAGACATTCCAAAGTTCTTCATTTAGCCCATCATCAGCCCATGGGCGTTTTCCAAATTGCCCCCCAGAAGTTGACCCGTTTGTTCAAGCACCGATGTCCAGGCAATCTTGATAACCGAAAGACGATCGCGAGGCCACGTGCCCCTCGCAGAAATTCGAAACCGCTTCTTGCGCGAGTACGTGGCCTTTTCTCCAACTTGGCCTGGAAAATTGACCCGTTTTCGCACACTGATCACGAGGCAAGCTGATAGTGGATGATGATCTGGAGGGAATCGTGATAATCGGATTAGGATCACGAGGTAATCCGATAACCGAGTGGCAATCACAAGGCAACGTGCTTATCACAATAAACTATTTCTCGCTTTTGTCTGGGTAGCAGCAGTGAGACCCCCGCAGAATCACACCCTAATTCGCTGCCATGCTCTGATTCCACTGCCAAATTCCCAATTTCCTCTGCCCTAATCTCCTGAGATCGATCTTGCCTCGAGGTCTCATCCGAATTCCGGCGAATTGGGGGGTAATGGCCGCTGGGATGCCTTCCCTCTTCATCGATTCCGGGGTTTCCGATAACGTCCGGAGCTAGGGTTTGGCTGCGGATTTTGGGAAAAAAAAGTCTGTTTTCTTGATTTTTTTTTTCTTGGTGTTTTCAATGAGTTTGGGATGGCCAATGAGGGAGATGAAAGCAGGATCGTCAGCAGGATGGATCTGAATCTGTACCTCGGTCTTCCTCGATCTCCCCGCCGCCGAGTCCTCGACCTCGGATCCGACCTCTCCCTCGCCTCCATCCCGCTCTCGCCCTCGTCTTCCTCCACCACCGAGACCAGCCGCGCTCCCATGGAAATCGGGTCCTCCAGCGCCGCGGTCGAGATCGCCGAAGTCGACGCCCCATACTCCCCCTCCAACGCCGTCTACTCCGCCGCTGACCTCGTGCCCATCGACCCCGTCCCCGGCCCCGTGCTTCCCCAGTTCGTGCCTTCCCAAGAACCAGCTGGCCCTTCCTATATCCCCATCCCATCCATGGAGCACGAACCTGAGGAGCTCCAGCCCTTTCGGACCTTGCAGACTTTGCAGGAACTTGAGGAGCGGATGGTTGCCGAGGTTGACGAGAGCCCTCCTTATTATCCCATGTCTCCTCCCCAAGAGCCGCCCACCGAAGACCCTCCTTATTCTCCTCTCATGGTCCCGTATTCGCCGACCTTTCCATCATACCGACCTGAGCCAGTTTCTTTGGGCGGCGGGGGCAATGGGTCCTCTTCGCGGCAAGAGCTTCTGCAGTACCCGGAGCTCCGATTCCGCAGGTTGATTGAGTCACACAACCGGTGGCCGCTGAGGCGGTTTAGGTCCTCTCTGTCTTATAATGGCGAAAGGTCTGAACTTGGTCGCTTGTTGGCGCCAGTTCCCGAATCTCTTTTGCAGGAAAGTGCGGGGAAGAACAAAGTTGATGCTGAAGGTGTTACTTCAGAGGCTTCGGAGGAAGAGCAGGATGATAAGAGCAAGGGTGCTGCTAATTTTGAGTGCAATATATGCTTGGATATGGCCAAGGCGCCTGTTGTGACTTCATGTGGCCATCTGTTTTGTTGGCCGTGCTTGTATCAGTGGTTGCATCTGCATTCTGAGCACAAGGAATGCCCTGTGTGCAAGGGAGAGGTGGCTGAATCGAAGATCACTCCTATTTATGGCAGAGGGAGCTCAGAAGCAAGTGAGGGGAGCAAGTGTGGAGAAAATGGGCAATTGGGCTTGAAGATTCCACCAAGGCCTCGTGGGAATAGGGTTGAGAGCTTTAGGCAGCAGTTACGGCCCATTTCTAGAAGGTTGCGTGAGGGGATTGCCTCCTCGTGGAGACGCCTTTTGGATGAAAGGCATGCAGATCCGAGCATGCATGAGATGTTTGATATTGGTCACCGCAGGCATCTTACTAGGCTAAGGGCAACGAGAATGCGAGAAGGGGCAAATATTGAGAGAGCACTGAACACTGGGGAGACTCTACCTTCTATAAACAGTATAGCTGACCCACAAAACAATAACAGAAGCTCACCTTTCCGAGATGGAATGGATCTTTTCCAACAACTTTCAGTTTATGATTTTGCTGGTAACGATGGTCTGGCTGCTCTAACTACTAATATTGGTAGGGTCTTTGAGAGGCTTGCCACTACTGCTGGTCGCTATGGAGCATCTGCATCCTCTGCAAATCCCCCAAATCCGGAGCCTCCTGTCACTCATAACCCTGTTGCAGCTGCACTGGCTGCTGATCAAGTTTCTGCCTCAAGCACCATGGCTGTGATACATGGAGATGTTGCTGTTCCGGACAGTGCAGCAGAACCAAACAGTGCAGGATCTTCAAGATCATTTAGAAGAAGAGGAAGGAGCAGTGCCTCAAGCTCCTTGGATGTTGATGGTGGAACTCTTCACGTTCGCAAGAGGAGAAGGCTCAACTAAGACCCTTCTTGAATTTGGTACTTAGTTTGAATAATTTGGTGCCTTTTTTGATTTGTTGTATCTGTACTTCTTTTCTAAGAATGTTCAGTGTCAGCTATATCTGTTCAGTTAGTGTTTATGGTTGAAGTGGTTGTTTCTAATGCAAGTACAATATATTTCATTCATCTTATAGATATTTCATTATCAGTACACTGGAGAGTTGCATTGACTGCTCCAGTTGCCAGATTAAGCTTCTTCATTGTTACATATGTATCATACTCAGTTAGGAGAACAATACTTAGTGTTATTTCTTTGAACAATGAGATGCTATAATCTTTCTGTTTATTTAAAGTTTTGATATGTAATGCATTTTTTTATTTATTAAAGCAAAGATCATACGTTAGATTTAAAATAATAGCATTGTACTAGCTTTGTCTTTCCAGTCATTGTGTTGTATTTTAGGGTAAATGCATAAGCATATCTTCTTCATTGAGAAAAGGTGGGAAATGGAATATTTGGCCCTTTTGGTTATCATTGTTTACATTTTCTTTACCAGCAGAGTTTTGTTGGTTGTGTTTTTTTAACAATTGTTGATCATTGGTTCCTGTTGAGGTAAGTTACCTAGTTAAGGCTTATGGGCAGTTTTCCTGCATGGTACATTTGTGTGATTGCATCTTTGCACATATTGTTTTTTCCTAGAATTCCTGTGTATTTCAATGCCTAGGATATCTTGCAAAAAAAAGGAGAAAACTCCTCTCCTTTGTAAACACCTCTCCATTGTGGTTATCAGCTAAGTGTCACCTTATTTTGTATTTGTTTCTGATGTGACTTAGTTAGGGAACTGGTGTTGTTTGAGTGGATGTGAAGTGCATTTTCTATTCTCTATTGTAAATTTGACAATCATATTTGCTTGATGATTTTAAGAAACATGGTGATTCCTTTACAGAATGATTTTAGAGAAGAGGTTTACCTTTAAGAGCCTAAGTTTTTCTAGCTTCTATTGATTTGCAACTGACAGAAGAGGACTTGCAAAGTATGGAGCTATTAGCTTGCTAGTGCTTTTTTTTTCCTATTTAGAATAATAAAAGACAAAATCAGATTTTCTTTTGCCTCTTTTTAAAACACTAAGACCAAATTTTGAAATTGACTGCTTAAGGCATATTATATTTGGGATTGGATTATTTTTCAGCTAAATAGTTCATGATTTGTCTCCAGTCGATTTGGTATTCCATAAGCAGTTTGAATGCTACTATTTTTTTTTTCAGTTAACCCTGTTGCTTTATAAGTATTTTGTAAAGGCTTTTTATTTTGCATGGCCATGAAGTAGCTTGCGATCTTTGACTATTGGAATATTACATTGGTGTGGCAAGGATTACAAGCCCATAATATGCTTAGCCCTGAATGTTATGATTGTATGGTTGTATAGTGTTTAAGGATCATTGGCTGTGGTCTCTTTTCCTTTCCAAAATATGAAGTGTTCTAAACAATGTTGTTCACTGGCTGAAAATTTATTTCATCCAGGCAAGGTCAATTGATTTGTATCCTTGAAATTCATGCTGGCAATTTCCAGCTTGGCTTTATTGTTGTGAAAGCATCTTGAGATTTATAGGATGGCTTAAGATGCTTGAGTGTGTGATGAGCGATGAGGTCATTTGGATGACTGGAGACTGGAGAGCAAAGGGTCAATCTGATTGTGGTGACAGTCTCTATGGATATTCATAATAAAACTTCTAATGATTATTTATAGTTTTTCTTGTCTATTTTGTAAGTAACTTTCTACTTGTTGACAGACCTTTTGCGTTCAACTTGTAGTAGTCCAATGCATATGATTTGGTAGAAACAGGTCCCCTAACAAGCTCGGATTTATTTTTTTTTTGAGCACCTAAAATTTAACTTTCTGTTTTAAGTAAGGTTGGAATTCATGACTTCTCATATAGGGTGGTATAACTATCAAGCTTGTTTGCTAATGACTGTTCATTTTGAGTCTTCTATGTATGTATTGATGGATCTTATTCTCTGCCTTTTTCTGAGCCTAATTTAATTATACCTACCTGCTCTTTCTGTATAGTTAAGCAATTCAAAGAATCAATGTTCTCCCCAAACTTTTTACTTAAGCTAATGCTTCATTTCCTAAATACAATTGTGTTCTGGGCTCTCAGTTTTGGGCAGCATATTGTTGCACGAACATAATATTCGCTGATGATCATTATGTTTGTAGTAGACGGTGCAGGCAGACTAGAGATGGTACTGTGAAGACTATTGGTTTATTAGGAGATAATACAGGCAGTCTTGATGGTACTGTGAAGACTATAGGTTTATTGTATCTGATTTAGGAAGCTTGTGATGCTGTAATTGAGATTTTTTTGCGATGGATGTTCAAGCTTGTGTCTACCTGCTTAGATTGTAATTAAGAGACGCGGCCGTCGTGATTAATTGGATTTAACACTTTTTTGTGATGTGATTACGTCTGCTGCTCGTTGTCCAAGCGTATTGCCTGTTGTTGGTCTTTCCTTATCACGACGGGCAACTTGCGACGGGGACAGGTTCTGTGTCCACGTGCCAGTCACATGCGCATCGGCCACCGGTTCTGCCCTCCGCAGTGCTTAGGGCCATTCAATCATCTCATTGAAAATAGCCGAGTCAGAGGGGCAGACAAAGAGTTCGTCCCCGGAGATGCTGATGTATTTTTTTATTCCAATCTATGATATTATTTTCTTTTGTTCTATTAACAAAAAGCCATCTATAATATGGTAAAAATTTATAAACAATGATAATACTTTTTAATATTTTTATTTTTTAACTTAATATGAAAATACAATTAAGTTCCCATTTTTTTTATTCTAAAGAAATTTATTACATTCAATTTTTTTCTTTTTTTAAGAACACAAAAACATCGAACATTCAATATTATCTGCGATGAAAAATATGATGTTTGTAAATGAAAATTTGATAGAATAGTTTCTATACTAGCTTAAAAATAGGAGGATAATGTTTTTTCCATATCAAATCAAATATTTAGCACTAAATAAAAAATATTAAATTGTAGAGAGTTGTTTGCAAATTTTTACAATAATATAAGTACTTTTTTGCTAATATTAATAAAAGAGGCGATTTTGCATAAATTTGTATTAACTTTGTTAGTTCTTTGCTAAAAATTTTATTTTTTTTATTAAAATCAAACATGTTTGATAGTTTAAAAATAAATAAAAATTATTGAAAGAGAAATTATTTTTACTCTTTGGAAAATGAGTCCAACATATTATTTATTGTTTTAAGTTATAATTACATGTACTTATTTTGATATATAACAACATCTACCATAACAAATTAACTATCTTATTTATTTATTTATAAATTTTAAATTAATAATATTTTAAAATTTTAAATATATTTTAATCCAATCAAATGTCGAAAGTTAATTATTTTTTAAAGTAGGCTAAAATTGGAGAAATAATGTTTTTATATTTTTATTTATGTTTAGATAATCAAATACTCCTTAGTTAATTCTCTTTGCCACTAGAATTGGTCGTTTGTAATGTCTATGCCCCGGTTTTGTTCCCAACTAGGACTAAGAATATATTATTTCTAAATTGAATTAACAATCAAACACTAAAAAAATAATTTAATTAAACTATTATCCTTTATTTAATAAAAGATATAAAATAACTAGAATACCCCCCATGTTATATATATATATATATATATATATAATCTTTGGATATAAAATTCAATCAATAAAATTTTATATCCACACTCACTCTCTCTCAATATATAAAACAAATTATGTAATAATTATTTAGCACCCAATTAATTAATTAATTAATTATTTTCAATCCCTACTGCACCTGTACAAACCGGTACGCAATAAAAAAGTTTTTAAATTTATATAATATACTTATATCTTATTGCTTAATTATAATTTAATTATTCTAATTAGCTATTCAATCTACTATTGCTTCAAAAAAAAAAAAAAAAAAAAGCCTATGCATGAATAAAGAATTTGAAGATAAATTGGTCCAAAGAAATTTCTAAATATTCAGTAATTGGATTAGCAATCAAATTCTAAAACATCATTGAAATTATTTTTTAATTCAACTATTTTACAGTGCTTATATAATTGCAAAGAAGAAGAAGGTCGTTGTAGTCGTTATTGCAATCGCTACATTTCATTATCGTCTTCACATTATTATTACTCGTCACGGCTTGCGACAAGTAGTGCAGCATGTGACGTGGGGCTAACCCATAACGGTGATCTGAGGTAGACCTGGTCCAGGACCTATTATTGTTTCATCATCATTGTACTCTATTTTTTTTTTAGTGAAAAGGCCACTACAATTCGTTTTGTTTGAAATTAAGAAATAAAATAGACTTTAATTTTACTCTCAATCGAGATTAGTTAATTCTATAAAAGAAATCATCCCAAACCAATTATTTCCTTAAAAATTCAGTTACTGATTCTAAATTGATCTGAAATTAATGTAAATTTGATTGTCAATATTTGTTAAATTTATTTTAACGTGGATTTTATTACATTAATCTGAGTTTAATGGACATTGGGAACAAACTGAAATTGATATGGAGTGCGACAATTAATTCATTTATATTCCATCAAGCATCACAAATCATGTTGCAAATTCCGGAGGTGACGGCAGCGAACAAATTTGGCAAGAAATGGAGCAATTTGATCATGGTCCCCAAAGCGAAGAGCATCCGAGAAATGGCAGAAACACAGCAAGATTCAATTATTCTTGGCATGTTTGTTCCCTCTGTGCTGAGAACAGAGTGCGCGAAATGACACCATTGAATCAAATGACTCTCGTGAGCAAGGGAAAAAGTCAAGAAGAATGAATGAACTGTTTGACGTGAGTTCCGGATGGATTCTTGTTCCTTGTGCTCATGCTTTTCTTTTCCAATTAAGAGAGATTCTACCTTGATCCGAGCAATATTACCCATACTTGGTGATTATTATATACTCACGAATGAATATAGAAGATTGTGGTGATGGCTAGTACCAAGCCAAATAATTGAAAGAGAAGATTTGAGTGTAAGCAATGCACATCTCTTTCCATGTTTGTATCGATGCGCAGGACCCCAATGATGAGGACAAGGTGGGGAATTTTAGCTTCACTTTTCTTCTCATCTCCCTCCTTTTACTGCCATTCTTGAATATATAAACTCCTTCAACTGGTCTCCATTCTTAAACCATGGAGCTTAATGATGTTCTTGTTTATGAGGAGGAGGAGGAGCAGAAGAAGAAGAAGCACAGAAACGATGGAGTCGATGGAGAACAAAGAAGCGCAACGACTCATCCTTCACTTCAGCTTGAGTTGACACTCTCTTGCTCTACTGAGATAATTAGAGGTGTGCTCTTCCAACTATTACACAACCTAGAATTTTATGGATTGTTGAGATTCAAAGTTCAGGTACTAATTGTGACGAGTCAGGTCTTTCGACTTCGTATTCTCCCAGGTGCAGTAACGAGGAAGGAGAAGATAGGAGAACAAGGAAGAAGCTGCGGCTTTCGAAAGAACAGGCTTGCTATCTCGAGGAGAGCTTCAAGGAACACACCACTCTGAATCCGGTTTGTCACATTATAACTACTCATGATAAATATTGCAGTTAATGTAAGATAACATAGAAGTCTGTTGAAGTAATTCACAAAACTTGTCGATTATTTTCCTATTTTTCCTACATTTGATAGTGGACAATAAGAAGATAAAGAAACAAAAGCTATTTCATGTTATTCATGCATGATCACTGATTCCCTCAGGATTTAAATATAAAAGCAGAAACAGAAGCTTGTGATAGCCGAGAGTCTGGGCCTGCAACCCCGGCAAGTAGAAGTTTGGTTTCAAAACCGACGAGCTCGGTAAAAAGCTGTGAACACTATGAACTCTACTCACTCCCATTTTTCCTCAATCTTCCATGTTTTCATGCTTTATTATGCCGCAGAAGAAAGCTGAAACAGACAGAAGTGGACTGCGAGCACTTGAGACAGCACTGTGAGTTCCTGGCTGAAGAGAACCGGAGACTCTGGAAAGAGATCCAGGAGCTCAGAGAAATCAAACCTAGTCACCATCATCTGAATGTGCGTGTGCACGCAGCGACGCGCAGCGTGTGCCCATGTTGTGAACGGAGCTGCTTCTTCAATCGGGATCAATGCTAGCCAGAAGAAAGTTCTGGTGACACTGAAGTTTCTGTAACTTTTTTTTCTCAGATCAAAGTTCTGTGGGCAAGTATTATACAAAAATGGCTTTGTTTCTTTGTGTCTTCGGATCAGAAATATATATTATCAGGACTTGTTTAAGAAGTGATGATCTGAGTGAAAATCATGATTAGCTAATTGGGTGAGCTGTCAGCGCGTTCCACAACCCTAGCAAGAAGGTGCACATACTATAAGGTTCGAGGGACTCGTGTGCAAATAAAATTAGGAATAATTACTTATGTAATTAGCCTTAATTATGTACAACTCTCATAATTTTCGGAATTATTAATGCTCTTTATTTTCGAAAATATTTACTCACACCCTAATTGTTATTTAATCAAATTTTTTAAAAAAATTTCCGATTTTACCCTCGATTATTTTACAATTAAACCTCTAAAAACTTTTTTTTTATTATTTAATACTCCGAAATTCGATTTTTTTCAAATAACACCCCGAAATTATTTCGATTTACAGAAAAGTCCCCGAAATTATTGCGACGGCGGCGAGGGGGGCGACGTGCCGACGGCGACGCCGGAGGCCAGCGGCGGGGGCGGAGGTGGGCCTCGGCCTCGGGCTCAACACTCGGGCGCGGATTGCCTCGACCTTGGCCGTCCGCACCCGCATGCCAGCATGCGGGCCTCGGCCTCCATCCCCGGCACGTGGGCCGGCCTCCATCCCCGGCACGCATGACGGAGGCCGAGGTTGGCACGCCGGCACGCGGGTGCGGACGGCCAAGGCCGAGGCAGTCCGTGCCCGCGTGCCGGCCTCGGCCGAGGAAGCCGAAGCTGAGGTCGGCGTGCCGGCACGCAGGCGCAAACGGCCAAGGCCAAGGCAGTCCGCGCGCACGTGCCGAGCCGGAGCCCGAGGCCTGCGCGCCGGCCCCGGCCTTCGCTCCCGCCGCTGGCCTCCGGCGTCGCCGCCCGCACGCCACCACCCTCGCCGCCGTCGCAATAATTTCGAGGACTTTTCTGTAAATCGGAATAATTTTGAGGTGGTATTTGCAAAAATCCGAATTTCGAGTCCTTTCTGTAAATCGGAATAATTTCGGAGTGTTATTTGAAAAAAACTGAATTTCGGGGTATTAAATAATAAAAAATAAGTTTTTAGAGGTTTAATTGTAAAATAACCGAGGGTAAAATCGGAATTTTTTGAAAAAAAATTGATTAAATAACAATAGGGGTGAGGGTAAATATTTTCGAAAATGAGGGGACGTGGATAATTCCGGAAATTATGAAAATTATACGTAATTAAAATTAATTACAGAAATTTATAGGTAATTATCCCATAAAATTATGACAGGAATTCATTTGCAAATCCACAAAATCAACTGGACGGCGGAAAGACGCTAAGAACCAAGTAAATAGAATAAAATCTTTACAGGTAAGACACTTGGATCATAAAAAGCCACTAATTATTTGAAAATTCTTCCACTAATTTCGGTAGAATATTGGATTTGTATAGAATGACGCTTAAATTACAAAGCAAATTGGGCAGTGTTAGTTGGAAAATTAGCCTATTTTAGAATGAAAATTACATTATTTTTATTTGTAATGTCATTTAAATAATAATATTTAAAGATATTTTTTGTTAAGTTCCACTTTAGGTAAGAAAATCTCAAAAAATAATAGCTTTATTGCACCTAGTAATTATTCTCTATTTTAGGCGAAATTTTATAATCTCATATTAAAATAATATTTTTTTTATTTAGTTTTAATTTAAGTTAAAACTCTTTAATTCTATTAAAAAATAAAATTATTTAAAATCAAACGTTCTCGAATTGTCTAACACCATGGCTTCCCCACACAACTAATATATGAAAATAAAAAGAAAAAGCCCTGGTGGAATCCCAACAGCGTAAACCGCCAAAAGCCATACTTAAACACCAGAGGCGCCCAACAGCCCCCGCTCATCTCCTCATTCATCCTCCCAAAGAACCCGCTCCTTTCCTTCATCTTCCTCATGGCCTCAAACCACCTGAAGGACCTCTCAAGAGCCCTAATCCACTTCATCCTCGGCGGCGCTCTTCTGGTCTTCCTCGTAGCATCATTTCTTCAGGACCCTTCGCCCCCCGGAACCTTCCACCAGGCCGCCGACCCCACAGCCTTTCTTTCTTCTCTCCAATTGCCGGGGAGACGCTTCGGCGATCGTCCCAAAAAACAAGAAGGAAGCAATGGCGGGCAGGAGCATCTTGCTGGGTGCAATCTTTTCGATGGGCGATGGGTTCTTGATGAGGAGGCGTTGCCGAGTTATGAGCCAGGGACTTGCCCTTTCATCGATGAGGCTTTTGACTGCCACAAGAATGGGCGGCTGGATTCTGATTACACGAAACTCCGGTGGAAGCCGAACGGCTGCACGTTGCCAAGGTTTGGATCTTGGAAGTTGATGGACTCTTTAAATGGGTTCCTGATTCCTACTTCTCTCTTCATTCTTGTTGCTTTCTTTCTTTTCTTGATAGTTTCTGATGAGCTCTTGATTCTGGTTTTAGGCTGGAAGGGAGGGAAATGCTGGAGATGTTAAGGGGGAAGAGGCTGGCATTTGTCGGGGATTCGCTGAACCGTAACATGTGGGAGTCTCTTGTGTGCATTCTGAGGGCTTCACTGCCTGACAAGAATCGAGTTTTCGAGATTTCCAGGAAACGACAGTTCAGGACTGAGGGCTTCTATTCCTTCCAATTCATCGTAAGTCCAAACAAACATCCGGTACCTCCATTTTTTTCCTCGTAATCTTTCTCTACAAGTTTTCCTGCTGATCATCTTTTGGATTCGTAGGATTATAACTGCACCGTCGAGTTCTTTCGATCCACATTTCTGGTCCAGCAATGGGAGACGTTCGGACCAAATGGCACGCTGAAAGAAACCCTTCGTCTCGATCTGATGGATCAATCGTCCGCTAAGTTTAGAAATGCTGATATGCTTGTATTCAACACGGGACACTGGTGGACACATGAGAAGACTGCTGAAGGGTAATTTCTGTACAAGAATAACTTTGTCTTTGTATCACAGGAATAACAGGCCGCTGGTACTAACAATCAATCCTCTTTTGGCAGAAAGGACTACTACCAAGAAGGTGATCATATTTACAGCAAATTAGATTCATCAGAAGCTTTCGAAAAGGCATTGAGCACATGGGGTAGATGGCTTGATGCCGCCATTGATCGCAATCATTCTCGGGTCTTCTTTCGCGGATACTCAGCATCCCATTTCAGGTCAGATTGAACCCACCGAAGTGATTAGATGTTCCGTATCTACATGCTGGACGTTGCTGCTAATCTGAAGACTCCGTTATGAAATTTGCAGTGGTGGGCCGTGGAATTACGGCGGGAACTGTGACGGCGAGAGACTTCCAATCACCAATGATTCGTCTGTGAGCCACTACCCGAAGCTGATGCAAATCTTTGAATCTGTTATGCAGAAGACAGCTACGCCAATAAGCTATATAAACATCACAAGGCTAACCAGCTACAGGAAGGATGCCCATCCTTCTGTGTTCTATAAGCCAATAGCCCAGAGAAGACCCGGAGATTTCCAGGATTGCAGCCATTGGTGTCTTCCTGGGGTTCCAGATGCATGGAATGAGATTCTGTACGCGATGCTTTTGCAGGGACTACATCATAACTCGAGTACTGTTCAAAAAGCCGATAATATGAGCATGTCAGAAAAATAAACAGGGACATCAGGGCATCAGCTGGGAAAAGGAAAGCTTCAATTGATGTGGTCGATGTCCTTGAAACAAAGAACTTCCAAGTAGACATCAATGAATCATGGATCACGTCTTCAACCTAATCAGTGATCACTCGGAATCACCAAAACTGAGGAACTGATCCACAAGTTACATGACAGCGAACAAACTCAGGGGCTTCTTGGGTGGCAGCTGCACCATGCATGCACGCAGACATGTATTCTGTACCAGATGGGCAGATAAATCAACGACCTCTTGCATACTTGGCTCAAATAACAATAAAAAAAGAAATTCTAACTTATCATTAGAAGCAACTTTTGAATCAAAATACAATAATATTGTGAGGCCTGATGGATCAGCAAATCAGTGGACAAGTAGTAGGACCTATTCCTGCTAATAATTATTTTTACTCTCACATTAATAAAATGCAAGAGTTGAGATTGAGATAAATACGATGATTATCGTAAATTCAATATCGAGGTATTCAATCAGCTTTATATTACTACATTATTCGATTGTCCTGCTGGATGTTGAGAAATTTTCGTTGTATTTTCTTTCGGACTGCTATAGGCATATATTTTTTAAAAAAATGCTCTTTGAATTCTTCCCAACTAATAAATTTTTTCCCATTTGAATAATCCATCACTTCAAAGGCCTTCTCTACCCCTCATAGTCATGTGTCCACCTCGTCAGAATCATCACATCCAAAAAATTATTGAGACCTCATCTTCTTGAACCGGGTAAAAAAAGGGTTGAGATTATTTTCTCTTCTCTCTTCTCCTCCATTGCTAGCACTAGCTCTCATCTGCTAATTCAAGAACAACATCAGGGTTTTTTGGAGTGTCATCTCTGTATTTTCTTTTCTCGTCCCACGATCTCGACTAGTCCTTATAATCGTTGTTTGTCATGGCACACCCTCCTCAATATCGAGAATATCACATCCATAGCCAACGGTAGCAACTCTACGCCACGAATAGAAGTACGACAAAGAGGCATACTAAACCTATAAATGAGGATTTGAAGGTTCAATTTTTCAGGTGATACAAGAAAATATTCTATCATGAAATAAATCTTACAACTATGTTATTCTTAAACCTTATGCTCTGATATTATTATGTAATACATCCGACCCAATATGATATTGTTCCTGGAAATCTGTAATACGCAGCCTATCTGACCCCAGAGATTTGTTTTTCTCAGCTTTTCCAAAAAAAAACCTTGTTGTTAGGTCTATAACAATCATCATATTTAGTCCAGTCTCAACTTTTACACTTTGTCGAAATATAAAACTAAAGACAACTGCTGACAATCACAGGTTTTACTGTCTATCCACTAACTTGTTGGCCCATCGAGCCTCACAAATATCCCAATATGTCTAATGTTCCATTAAATTTGATTGAGCAAAACATCTTTTAAGACTTCTTTGCATAAGAGATGCAACATAGACATTGTGTAAATAAGGAAAAAAATTTTGTGAGGGACTAGACAATTACTTACCAGTCTCAACTTCAATTAAGTCTTGAAAATTTGGGGGTTTAATAACCAGTGTTCTCCATTAATAGTGAGAAAGTCATCTTGTCTGCAACTTTTATTCAAGGTTTTAAGTTTCGGTTTCGAGATCAGTTTCGACACCTAGAAAAATCAATATATTTCTATCGTTTCGGTCGTTTCGGCCAAAAACATTTCCGTTTCTGTTTTGGTTAAATTATTTTTAAAATTTTTTTATTAAACTTTGACTTTAAATTTAAAATATTAAAAAATATAGAAAAAAATGTGAAAAATAATTTATATACATATATTTTAAAAAAATTTGATTAAAAAATATTTTAAATATGAAAAAATAAAATTTTTAATAAAGAAAATTTGAACCCCTTATTTTCTTAAAAGAAGTTTAAATTTTTAACCACTTGAGATAAATAAAAACTTTGATATAAAATTAATATAAAAAAAATATTATATCTAAATGTGAACAGTATTAAAACCGAAACCAAAATCATACTTTTACCTATTGTCCTTAGATGCCCACGACCTACGATTTATCCAAATTTAGAATTTTTTTTTTTTTATAGGCATCATATTTTAATCCAATCTAACTTCAGCATTTTGACAATATGAAATTAAAAGTAATTATTATCAATTATAGGCCCCACTCACCGGTACACCGGTTCATCGAATCTTACAAAAATTTCAGTAGAACAATCCCTAATCCATAGCCTAAATCAACTTATTTAGAAAGAGAGACGGCTAGCAGATAATAATACTGGACATTCCTCTCTAATTGATATTGTTTCGAGGGACATGATTCAGCTAAGCAAAAGATAAAAATGTCAAAAAATGGAACAATAATGCAAATCTATCTGAGGTAGAAAGAAGTTCATTTTTGACTTCTGCTTGGAAGGTCACGATAAAACTCCATCCTACAACCACCGGCTCATGTACTATAGTTGAGCTTCGACCAATAGCATGACTCCGATTAAAAAGACTTAACCACCAAAATAATAGTAATTTATGATGTAAGTATAATATATAAATATAAATATTATATTTTTTTTAAATTTAAAATCGAAATTCAAATCAATATATTTCGGTCGAAAGTGAAGACACAAACAATCTTAAAGCAGCCTTGTGACATGCAGAGCCTATAATTTGAGTTCGAAGTGATTTTTCAAAAATTAATTTATTTTCAATTATTTTAGTTCATAAATTAAAATTTTAATTTCATATTTTTTTTTATCCGAAACTAAATTTCTAAAAATAATTATAATATTTTTTAAATTATAATAATATAAATAATGTAATTTTAAAAAAATTATTTGTGAAAAAAATTAAGTAAATAATACTTTATATATTAATAATTATACATCCGAAATCAAGTTATCACTTTAAAACATTTTTAAAAATAAATTGAAACAAAAAAAAAAAATGATTTTTTTCACACTTACGTCTATTCTGAGTGCATCATAGGAACTACATTGTTATTAGTGTTATTAGTGTTAACTTTTTGATGATTGTTGCAACTCAGATAAAGTTCTATCCCGGTGATGTCCATCACTAGATGCAAGGTTGAAGTAATTCAGAAGCAAAAATCACTCAATTTCCAGGTCAAATTGCATTGATCTGTCGAAGGAACAAGTAGAACAAAATTTTAACCATAAAGACAGAAAACAGAAAAAAAAAACAAGAACAAACGCTTGCTTGGAACTCAAAAAAACATTGGTTTCATTCTTCTCACAGAACAGAAACAGATCACATCATCTCAAAACCAGCCTCTCTTTATTCCCCCTAATCCATGCTCGTCCCTCAGGCTCTGTTCTCATTCAGCTCTGCCAGCGCTGCCCTCTTCGTTCCCTGCAGAATCCATCATACACATCATCTAACAGAAGAAGAAGTAGAAAAAAAGAAGAAGAAGCTCACCTTATTGTTTTTGACTTGGATGGCTTTCTCCTTGACCATGGCCCTCAGCTTCCTCAGGCTAGTAGCTTTCAGATCAACCAACTTCACAGTTACCTTTTTGCCAGTCAAGGGAGTCAAACCATCAGCACTTTCATTCTCTTTGTCGTTTTCTGCTGCCTCCGTCAGATATATACTCTCCTGCGCCGCCTCGATCCCCGACTTCTCCTCAGCTTCCCCTTCTCTCTCTTCCCTCGATTCTCCAGCGCTAAGAGCCGCAAAGGCAGTGCTCTCCATCTTCGGGCCGGAGCTGAGAACACTTGTCACCTTTGGAGATCCGGCAGCGACGGGGAGCTTCTTGGAAGGCGTGGAGCTGAGTTCGGGTACTGGCGAAGGGGCGATCTCGGAGATCGGAGGAGCGGCGAAGGCGATGCTCTCCATCTCCGGGATCTCGCCGTAGCTGAGATCCCTCGTCACCTTCGGAAATCCGGCAGCGTCGGAGCTGAGTTTGGGGTCTGGCGATGGGGTGACCTCGTCGATCGGAGGAGCGGCGAACGTTATGCAATCCATAGTCGGGACCTTGGTCTCCGTTGGAGATCCTGTAGCGTTGGAGATCTTCTTTGAAGAAGTGGCGGGAAGCTCGCCGGAGCTGAGGTTGGCCTCCGAAGGATCAGCATCGGGAACGGCTTCTTCTGCAGCATTCTCGATCTGGGAATCGCTGGATTCCAACGCTTTCTCGATTGGATCGAGGGATCGGATCTCTGCAATCGCCTCAATTTCAGCCGGAGATTTGACGGATTCCAAGTCCTTCTTGATTGGATTCGGTGACCGGACCTCCTGAAGAGCTGAGATCTCGATCTCTCCGGAGCTGAGATCCGCCTTGTTCGCCAAGATCTCAACCGGAGACTCGATGGACTGAAAGTGCTTCTGGATCGGATCACGTGATGAAGAGGACGTCTCTGGTATCTCCTCGGAGTTGAGTTGGATGACATTCAGCACAATCTTAGTCGGCGATTCAACGGATTCCAAGGGCTTCTCCTCGATTGTCTCCGGCGATTGCTTGTCCTGCAGGTCTTCGCTGGAGTCACTAATTCTGTCCAGTGTCATGCCAGCAAGCTGTAGATTGAGGTATGCTTCTTCTTTCTCCCCGACGTGAAGTCTTCTGCTTTCGGAGGTTGGATTCATACTGGTTGGCATCTCGAGTAGTGATACCTGGCCTTCCGGGAGGTGATCCCCGGTGGATTCGTTGGAGAGTGGAGTCGGCAACTGTACTTCCAGATTTCCTTCGTCTTTCTCTATGGAATCCTCGTTGACAGTTCCTAGCTCAATCTGCGCTTCCTTTTTTGTGGCCGAGGGATCATCCTTTGGATAGTGCTCCTCTTTTTGGTGCTCACTATCTTTTGAAATCAGCACCAATCCTCTGATTGGTGATTCTTCTTCATTTGCTTGAACAATTCGATCATCTCTTTCTCCATTCTGCTCCTCTGGAGCCTCCTCTAGATTTTCCTCCAAGTTTTGCTGCAACGATTCTCGTTCCCCTTCAATTTTAGAATCTGGATCCAGAGAAGAGATCTCTTCTTCCAAGATTTGATCGGATATCACCGAGGAACCTTCCCTTTTGTCCCCCAGATCATTGACTTCTTGCTCTGTCAAGGACGAGATTTCATCAGAACCAAAAGCACTGCCACTATCATCTTCAATTCCACCAAAAATAACCACAGTAAGAGAGGAGAATCGAAACAGATAGAACAAATCCAAGTAACCTGATTGGGTTTACCTTTCTGTTCTTGTTCTTCCTGGACCAATGCAGCCATCTTGATTGCGGCACTTGCTCTGGCGCTCCTCGTCCTTGGTTTCACGGACACCTCTGCTACCTCAATCTCTTTCTTCGATGACAGCCTTGTCCTGTAACGAGAAGTCCTCGAAACTACGCCTTTGTCCTCCCCTTCTTCCTCCGAGATCTTGGTGGATTTTGTTTCCTTCCTACGAACTGATGTTCTCCGGCAATTGACGGTGGCTGAAACCTCTGCTATTTCCTCTGTACCTTCTTTCGCATCATTTTCCTCTTTCTTGCATGTTCCTCTGGCTGCAGCCCGCGTCCTCCGTCCAGTGCGAAGCACGGGAGTCTCTGCAATCTTTTCCGTACCCTCTTCTTCTCCCTTCTCATCTTCTTCCAGAACCATCGGCCCCACCTCGGAAGTTCTGGCAACCACCCGACGAGATCGAGGCAGGGGACTTCCCTGCGTCGTTTGCGTCTCGGGTATCTCCTTTTCTTCATCCTCTCCTTCGATCACCAATTTCTTGATCTCCGGAGCTTTCTTTAACGTCCGGCGAGTCTGAGCTGCCGAGCTGGCTGGCTCTTGGGCTTCATCTTGAGCCGGCCTTCTGCTTCGAGTCGATGTCCTACGGCCGGTGCGTGGTTGGTCCGTCGCCCTTTGCTCTACTTTCTTGGGGGATAGGAAGCCTTGAGCTTCTTGGATTCCATCCAGCCCTTCAACCTATAGGCAAAGTCAAAATCAAAGAAATAAGAACAGAAGCACAAATATTGACCGGGATTGGTTTGTTGGATGAGAGATTGAGAATGTCGACTTACGGTTTGGAGAGCTTGGAGGGCGTCGGCCATGGCGACGTTGGTCATGTTGGCCGGGATCCGGTTGATCTTGCAGAGGGCCTGCAGATCTCTCCTTGGGAGGCTGTGGAAATCCATTTCTTGAGCTTTTGGTGGGATGGGAATGACGGGCAATAGAAGGAGAGCTTCTATGAGTGGGTGGGAAGGAGAGGGTACGGGCTTAAATTTATAGGAGAGCTGATTTCAAATATTAACCGTTGGGCTAAGAGAGATTTCAAATTTGCAATGTGACCGTTGAGGATGGGGCGGAGAGGTGGGGGTTGAATCCGTCGTTAGGGCAGTAAGGGCAGCCCAGTTATTGAGTGCTGTTGTGATCTGGGCCATGGCTCGTGGTACCACGCCGCAATCGGGCTTAGCGTACGCTGCTCGGGTTAGTGGGTCGTCCGTGGGTGGAGAAAAATGGTTTGTCGGCCTGGCCACCTTTGCAGCAGGCTTTGCCGCAATCCCAAAAAGAGTCCACCGAAACCCAAAAAGTCGGTCTAGCTCACAAATGCCCCAATCCATAGCCTAGTGGTCCCTGACGGTGTCAGCCTAAAAACTTCTCCCACCCCGACTTCTGGCCTGCATTTCAGTGGGCCATGCCTGGCCGATTGGCCCACAAGCTTATCGCCAATCCCTTCGTTGCCCATAACCCTGACATGACGGGCGCGGTTTACGTCAGCGCACACAAACTTCCAGGTCTACCGCACCACAGTACACATCCTGCCAGGCCTAGCCCAATGTAACAGCAGCCTAGGCTGCTGGCCTTTTTTCTATTCACAGTAATATATCAGTGATAGGATCGTCGTTTATGTTTGTTAACAATTATATGATGGATAATCTCAAGTTTCATCATCATGTTATTGCAAGCCAGCCATTGACTAGTTTTACATTTTTCATATCCTTCTACTAGCGTTATCAGCAGCTGTACTACCAGATTGCCTGATAATTTCACCACAAGGCCTGCAAGTAAATCAACAACTCACTGAGAACCACCTTGTCTGATCGACCATATGGAGTTGCTAGTTTTTTTGGGTCCCATTGCGGATCTCCCCTCGCAAAGCATCTATCATGCGCCTCTTTCATACAAGAGCTTTTAATTGATAACATATGCGCTACATGTCTCATTAGTTATGGAAAGAATGCAATGATGCAAAAAATCTGCTCCTGTGATGTTATTAGACCATTTATTAGAATGAAGGCTGGCTGCTGGCAGCAAGCATTGGAATTGATTGCCCAGCAAGCAAATTTTTTTTGTGCAGGTATTGCAAAGGGAGTTTCTATTTCATTGGATTATGATGGAAAATACCACCAAAAACAAACTACATACACTTTGTAATGTTAAACAAGCATTCTTTAACTGTAGCAGATAGTTCCCTCTCAGTTATCAGAGAATAAGATACATTTGGGACACAATAAAGTCTCGAATGCTTTTTAACGAAAATGCTTTGTCTGGTATTTTACCTGATGTACATTGTCCAGCATTCACCACAGCCTTGCGCAAACTGCCATTGATCAGAAACCTGTAAGACCAAATTAAACAAAAAATAAGATGTGCATGACACAAGCATGCAAAACAAGCTAGTGAGAAAAATAGTAGGGTAGTTTTGACAGCTTCCACAGGCAGCATCACCAATATAGCTCTCTAGAACTAAGCTATGCACACTATTTTCTTTCCAACTAAGTTATGTTAATAAAGTTGCTTGTACATTTGTCAAACAATTCTAGGATGTCAATTTAACCCGAGGCTTGTGAGCTGCTCGAGCTTGAGCTCAAAATTCAGCTCCTTTTCTTAACGAGCCGAGCTCGAATTAGGATTGGCTCACTTAGTTCCAGATCTAGAATTTGGCTCAAATTTACATTTATTTTATTTATATGTAAAATATATATTTAAAACCTTAGATAGATAAATATCTAGTGATTCTAGCCTAAGAGTTCTTTCCCAAACTGAGTCCCCAAATGTTCAATTTGGAACTACAAGACAGAAGTCTACTCTGAATTTTTCAATCATAAAAGTTCATAACGCAATTTCGTTCACCATAAGACCAGAATTCCACACCAGCATTTAAAGTATCTATATTTCATGATATTTGGATGTGAAATTAACATATTAATATTAAGTTTTACGAATTATTTTTTATGTTAATTAGCTGAAAATAATTATTAAAAAATAAAATTTTAAGAATCAATTTTGAGCTCGAGCATAATTTGTTTGAGCTCACAAGCTGAACCATGCTCAAGCTTGAGTGGAGTTCGAACAGACAGTTTTGTAGTAGAGCCGAGCTCAAGCTTGGCTCTTTTACACTCCTAGTTCTACCTCCACTTACATAAAATTTCCATGCCACAAAAGGTCATTTAGTTCTAGAACATGATATCTAAAATCAAGATGTAATGCAATTTTATGCCACTAGCGGGCATTAAAAAATGAATCATGCAATCTATTGTCTCACCTGTTTGAAGTTTGAACCTATATGTTAGACACCATGATTCTCCATTTTGTAACTAATAAGTGGCTAGGGAATCTGCATAAGAATGCTCAAACAGGAAAATTGTAATGTACCTTCCAAAATTACTCAAGTAGAGAAGATTGATGGTTTGGCACACGTCACATTATTAACACCTCTCAAGAAGCATTGTATAGTGGTCCTTGTGAATGCTGAATTTCCAACAAAAGCACATACCGTAAGAAGGTTTGGAGCAACATTGAATGCCATAAGAATCTTTTTCAAAGGCTACTCACATGAGTTGAAAACTATACTCTAAAATCTGTAACTCACAGGAAGTATATGTTCCAAATCAACTATCTGAGCATAACAGCTTCCACCATGATTTATAGCATTAAATTTTGCCTTTAGGCAGATGAACTGGCATCTTAACAGGAAGTTGAGGTTCCAAGGCAAATGCATTTTAACAGAACTCAAGGACACAAGTAATGAAACAAACCTTTTTATACAGCTTAGAATAAGCTTTATCAGAAAAGATCTGCTTGCAACTACTGCCATTGAAGCTTCAACTGCAGAGCTCCCACCAAGAAGTTCTCTACTATCTTTATCTACCTGCAGAAGCAACTGCAAAAGTTAGAAAAATGTTTAGATAAATTACAGAAGTATACAAGCTTATAATTTTCTACACCTGATAATCACAGCTGCGAGCAACACTACCGCAAGAACAAGATGTCTCACTTCCATGGAGGCCTATACAATGCATGCATTCAGATGTAATCTAATCCTTGAAGTATCTGGTCTTCTGTTGATCATTTAACTGTGTGTGCTGCCTTATTCCTACCAAGTCAATGGGTTCTTCCTCCCCTATTTTCACGCCTTCTACTAGATAAATTACTAGGAATGTTCCTTGCTCCGTTGGGCTCAAATCATCTCACATTAAACAGAGAGTTCAAATGCCACAATACCAACAATGGCCAAGAAAAGTTGAAGTGATTAGGATTCACAATGTAATCCTCAAGCACCCCATCTGTTGGCATCCATCAATCTGTACTAGATCTACAAGCCTAGTTTCATTGAAGATAAATCCATGATCAAATATGAAGCAAGAGGACCCATTGACAAGCAAAGATGGATGGCTAAGAACTAGTGCACTCGACCATTCCTGTACCTTCGTAGAAGATCATAGACGGAATCAACAACAGATTCTTCAATCAAATCATCATCAATCAAAATCTACATCTGCGCAATCATCATCGATACTACGGTTTCCGATCTACAGAACGGAGCCCTAATCAACAACGCACGAAATTCCAAAAAAAATAGATCTACGAGCCGGAAAACCTAACCTGGCAGCTCCCCCGCTTTGGCAGAGAGAATCGGCCCAGAACAGATCGCAATCGCCGTCGCCACCGCGGATCAATGACGGAGGGATGAAGAAGGCGATGGAGAGCCGTCCAGGCGCGCTGCGGCGTAGACGAAGAGAAGGGGAAGAAGGAGGAGGAGGAGGATCTTGGAAGCCATGGAAGAAGCTCGGAGAAGGAGATCGGGGAGGAGACGAGTTCTGACTTCCTTCGGAGTGCGATCGGAGTTTGAAAGGGCCTTTTACGCAAGTTTGGTATCGTTTGATTTAGCATCATATAAGAATGGGCTCGTTTTTTAAAAAAATAATATATAAATTAATATTAATATTAAATTATTATTAAAAAAATTTTTTAAATTTTTTTTTTTAGTTGATTTAAAATTAAAAATTTTTTTTTTTTAAATTGATCATGATCCTAATTTGAATCAAACAGTATCTTAGATTCTATTTTAATTTGAAATCAGAATCAGCATTAGCATTTCAAAAAAAAAAATTAAAATAATATTACTTATTTATATTATTATAAAAAATAATAGTTTTTTGAACTTTAAATATTGAAACTAATTTTGATAAAAAATATTAATTTGTAAAAGTAATTCACTAGTCTTGATTCTGATCCTGATTTGGAACCAAAGGGTTCCTTAAGTTTTAGTTTTGGATCTACATAAATTTTCGTATCCACCCAAATTATTTTTAAAATTTTTCAATCTAAACTTTAATTTTAAATTTATAAATCTTTAAAAATTGTGAGAAAATATAAAAAATCATATACATATCTTTTTAAAAATTATTAAATTAATTTTTTTTTGTTAAAAAGCATTTAAAATGTTGAAAAATAAAAACTCACTCCAAATTAGATTTGAATCCGATTCAGATTTCCGTGAGACTAAAATCTTAACTATTAAACAAAAAATAAATTATATTAAAAAAATAGTATATAAATATAGATATTATATTATAAAAATTCGAAATTAATTATTTATAATAAAAATATGTCGGCCAAAATCAAACGTTCTCCAAACTTAAAATCTTGCTTTTTCGTTTAATTTTTATAATTTTGGTGGTTTTAATTTCCACAATTTTACGGGTGATACATGAAAAGATCCTTTCGAATGGAACTTCCTATCGTTTTTAAATTTGATGCTTACGGGGGGTTTACACGTAAAACTCCAGAGAACGTTAGTCCGAGTGCGAAACGCTTTCAGTTCGCACTCGGACAAGATTTCCGTGACTTACGGGAGTTAAGCCAAGTACGGGAACTCGACTAGAACACCTTCGCGAAACGGGTACTGGGAGTCCTAAACCGACTCGAACACCTTCGCGAAACGGGTACTCTGCGACCTGTCCGGTGGCTATCACAGGACAGGTTTTTGCATAACAATCCCCATAAAATTTATAATAACACAGAGGGTGTTTTTCGAACAAGTGTCGGGTAGGGATTGGACTCTCCGACACCGACTCCTACACCTATTTGCACTCCCCTATATAAAGCCGTACGTAGGAAGCCAAGGGCTCAATTCGTTGGAGATCCAAAGCTAGATTACTAGATTTTCATTCGTCCAACACTTCGGCGATCATGTCTCAAGAGGAGGCAGCAGCATCGACATCATCGGAGGCTACGGTGGCATCGACGGAGAAGATGATCACTCTGTTGAGCAAAGAGCTGGAGGAGTTCGTCATCGAGGAGAGGCTGGCTTTGCAATCCGAGACCATCAAGGGGTACATCAATGAGGAGCACGACGAAGACACCATCTTCCCGGTCCCCAACGTCAAGAGCAAGACGCTGGAGAAGGTTATCGAGTACTGGAAGCACCACATCGACGACGACGACGACGACAACAAAGACACGAAGGCGGCGGAGGAGAGAAAGAAGTTCGACGCCAAGTGGACGGACGTCGACCGGGACTCGCTGTTCGAGCTCGTGCTGGCGGCCAACTATCTCAACACGCCACCAATGCTCGACCTCACGTGCCAGACCGTCGCCGACCGGATCAAGCACATGAAGGTCGAGGAAGTGCGGGAATACTTCGGAATCGAGAACGACTTCACCCCGGAGGAGGAGAAGGAGATCCGGGATCAGAACAAGTGGGCCTTCGATGAGTGATTTGCTCGGGATGGGTTGAATTTAGGTTTTATCGAGGAATTTTAATCTTTTATCGGAACAAATTTATTGTTACTATTTTTTATTATTACTCTCTTTCTTTATTGATGAATATAAAAATTACACAATCCAAAATCATGTGCCGATGTACAAACATGTAGTCTCACAACACTTAAGGAAACCATATGAGAAAGATATTAATGTGTAGACGTAAGTGATTTGAGAGGCAAAAAACTTTTCCTCAGCATACTGCTTGTAAACAAAAAATTTGGAGTCTTTTACATGGAGGTATTGGAAACCAAATTGCACCTGAAATACTCCAAATCTTTGTCTGCAGTTAAATATACGAATATCTTAATTTGGGACTATCACAGTGATTATGCGTGGAAACTATGACAAATGTTATGCTCCAAAATTGTTTATATACAAAACATATGCTTCTGCAGAAATTGTTGTTGTAGACAATGTCTGACATGATATAGCTTGTGAATCACCACAAAATCTACAGGGTTTTTGCTTTTCTGCATGGAAGAGAATTCCTGACACCAACGTGAGAAAAATCAGGTGAAAAAGTTTACAAAGATGGCAAGTTAAATCTGAGTTAAAGTGGTCGACCTTAAAATTTCATGGATGAAGTGCCAACCGAAGTGGCGCGACCAGATGCTTGCAACTTTTTTAGCGTGCTGGCAAGCCAGTCCAAGCCTTCGTAGAGGCCATCACCCTTGAGAGCACAAGTTCCTTGAATATGCCACGCTCTGTTCCTCAAGTCATATAGACCCAGACCCTCGCATACCTCCATGGGGGTCATTGCGCCTTTCTGAATTATAAGTAACAGGTCAATCATTCAGTTTGAGAAACAGATGATCATACAACAACACATATTCATAAACAGAAACTTAATGATCCACAACATTAGTATTTTTTTCGCTCCATCAACAATCTATTTTTTCTCTCAAAAGTCACAAAAAGAAGGGATTTTAATTTAGTTAACAAAGATGGAGAAAAATCCTTGATCAAAGATCAGGGCATTATGTGCAGATCCAAACCTACTCCGTTTCCTTTAGGATGAGACTTTCTATATCACAATATTACAACCAAATCCATCCCTAACCATCTCATCACCATGTGGAAAAAAGAGGGAACTGCAAGGACTAAGAAGGAGCAATATAAAATTGGCATGTTAAAAATAGTTTCATAGTTCTGGGGAGTTTCTTTGCACAGAAAAATACACAAGCATTAGTGTTTAACAACCTCAAATCTTTGAAGTTGCCAGTCAACTTACCATATCTTGTTTGTTTGCAAATACCAAAATGACACTGTTCAGCATGAAGGGATCACTGATAATGGCCTGCAAAGAAAATATGTAAGTAACTGGATCAGAGTAGGACACCAAATGTTACCTATTTAGTTAGGAAGTTCATCTAGTAGTTAGATAGTGTAAATATAAAACCTGAAACTCTGCTCTTGCTTTTGCAATCCGTTCTCTGTCCAAGGAATCAACGACATAGATCTAGCCATGAACAATAAACAGAAATAATTTGCTTAACAGTAGAATAAATGGCAACTAGAATAGGCGGATCTTTCTGAACCTATTATGAGAAAATATTCCAGAATTTGCAATGGTCTTCATGAAAAACAACAGCAGCAACAAATATAACATAAATCAAAGCCTTCGAGTGGAAGGGTAGAGATTGCTTACAAGACCATCTGTATTGTTGAAATAATGCCTCCACAAGGGCCTTAGTTTCTCTTGCCCACCGACATCCCACACAGTGAACATCACATTTTTGTATTGAACTTTCTCTACATTGAAGCCTACATAAACGAAAAAGATATAAGGATAAACCAGGAACTTAAATCTGCTGTGACAGAGTCCAAAACTGCTGTATGAAGTAGAAGAAGTTTAAAGAGTAGACAAAACTTGCACTAACAAAGAATAAAGCATTAAAAGTTAAGCTCAACACCAAGATGCAACAATTACATATTATCATCATATATGTTACATAAAGAAGAAATGAAAGGATCCATGTGACAAGGGGCAGTCTAAAACATAACAGATAGTTGAGAGCTACATTTACAAAGTGTTGCATATGAAACAACTGTTCAAACAAGTTCCATTTTAGCATAGCTATAAAACCATTTGCTAAATGCTAATACATCTGAATTCATTATTAAATACTTCAAACGCTGAAGGATGCAATGTAGAAATGACACAAGTTGATAAAATCCAAACAACCAAAAGAACTGTACTCAAATGGTGCCCCATGTTCAAACAAGAGAACATAGTGGGAAAAACAAGAATACACAAAATCACAATTTTAAAAGATTATTTAATAAGAAATGTTCCAGCTACTGGCTAACCAACAACTTTCGATCCTTTTATTGCATTACCATTTGCAAAAAAGTAAGTGATGACACCTCAAGCATTGACTTGGTAGTTGTATTAACCTCTTCTATGTGAAAAGTCATTGGTTCAAACCTTGCTAATGCAAGACTTTAATAGTAAATCCCAGTTGCTCAAAAAAAAAAAAGAATAAGTGGTGACTTTGGTGCAAATCTTAGTTTGTGCTTCTCAACCAGGTTTGCTTAATGGGCCTTTAAAAGGTGTGTTCAATCCCAACCAATTCCAAGTAAAACTAAGACATTGGTTCAAAATACTTCTAGTGTAAAGTTTATAATCGCATTCCAACAATTGAAAATTTTGGACATCACAAATGGAAATCAACCACAACTTGGACCTAACCAGTTAATAATTAATAAGCAGAAAGGTCAAACAGCATCCAAATCAAATCCTAAACATGGCAAACAACTGCTGCATAACCTTCATCTTAAATAAAGAGAAACAATTGAGTTGACCGTAACTTATCTAAAGCTTTCTAGTGAAAGGACAAGCAACTCAAAACTATTAATATTAGCCCAAATGGTAGCACACAGGCAACAAGCACTAAAGAAAGAAGGCATGATAGCTTGCTTGAAAGAAAATCGATTAGAATGCTTCCATCAATAAAAGGATACCTATTGTAGGGACTGTTGACAAAACCTCTCCAATGTGCAACTTGTACAATATTGTTGTTTTGCCAGCTGCATCCAATCCCAGCATCACAACCTAAGAATGGTCAATTAGGCAAGGGTGATTAAAATATCCAGACATAGAATGTATTTCGGAAATACCAGAAAGCAAAGGAGTAGTGCAAGGAACAACGTTGCTCATCTGAAATAACAAGTGAAAAGCAAAACCTAGAGGCTACAGGCCCAAACCCATGAATCAAGACCTTGATACGGTGTAGTACACGCAAATAAAAACATTAGCTTTCATGAAAAAAATGGACCATAATTTCCGAATTAAAAGTATGGTCGAAGCTTCTGGTAGCGTGGTAGTTTGATTGCTCATTGACGACAAATTCATCTCAAACTTGTACTCATGATTCTCCAATTTTTCGTTCATCAAAAACTAACAGTTTGACATTCAATGTGAGACACTAGGGACACCAAACGACAACAAATGGATCAAAAAGGATCGGTAAAACGATGACCAAGTAAACTGGGTAATCTGCAATACCCATCTATAATCATGAATGATGAACGAGTAATAACACATTCCACCACATAATTCATCGCCAAATTCACTATATATCATCTAAAAATCTTTAATTTCCTCGCAGAAAAAAAGATCCAGCTAAAATTTCCTTCAAAAAACTAAACCTCGAGAAGAAATAAAATTCAAGAAACTCCTTTTCCCAAATCCCAGCAAGCAGATAACCAAATAAAAAAAAAAAAAACCAGAATCAGAGAAAAATGAACAGGAAAAAAAGCGGCGGCAAACCCGCATCTCCTTGTTGCCGAAGAAGCTGTCAAAGAGCTTCCGGAAAGTCTGCCCCATGCTGGATCGCAAGCCCTAGTTCGCAGCTCTATCAGCTCTCAAATCGCTTTCCGAAACCCTAGATTTCTTCGATATCTCCCTCTCGAGAGGATATCAACCTCGAAGCAAATCGCGACTTTACCTTCTCCCTCCTTTTTTTCCCCTTGTTTTTATTTTTCTCGTTTCTTTACAGACACTTGCCTATGGATCATAAAAATTAAAAATGGGATTTCTGCTGTAGTGTAATAACCTGGCCTATTCCGCGTTACGGACCGTCCGATGAGAGATTCTGAAACATATGAAACGGTTGAGATTTTGAATAAGGGATGGGTTCGCATTTTCCTTTCCCCTTATAATTTATTAAAATTAGGGTGCTAATTTAACTCGCCCGATTTACAAACAGTTTTGAGTTCGGCTGAATTTGTGCTCGTTTTGAGTTTGAAAATTCGACTCATTTATTTCGATTTTAATTTGAAATTTTATTTATTTTCTAATGTATACAAATATAATTTTTAAACTATATCTTATAACATATAATATATAATATATATTTAATTATTTAATTATGATATTGTAGTTAATATAATTTTTTATATTTTAAATATTATTTTATTAATATAATTTTTTAATATTCATATTTTTAAAATTATATATATTATTAGTATTATTTATAAACATTTTATATTTAATATTTTGTTATTGTGATTTTTCGTGTTTGTGGTTAATATTTTATATTTTTTAATTTTTTTTTAAAAAAAATTAGTATAAATTAATTAAAATTAATTTTTGAAATTTAAATTTGAATCGAGCTTGGCAAGCTTGAGCTCTTGGAGTGAACAAAGCTGGAGCCATTATCTTTGGGGTCAAACTAAACTCTAGTTGGGGTCAATTCAGCTTGACTCAGCTCACTTACACCTCTAACTAGGACCTATTTGATTCCAAATTAACAAATATAAGGATTATATTAATTCCGAAGCAAACAAGGCTTTAAATTATACATTATAGTTTTTCTGTCTTCGTTAGTAATACATATATATATATATATATATATAACATTAACTACGTAACATCAAATACATAATAAGAGAACTTATCAAAAATTAGGATACTAATAATCGCTTACTCTAATTATAATAAATTATTAATAAGAAAGAAATACTCGTATATTAAGTATAATCACACCACGGAAATTTATAATATCTAAGGGCATGTGAATAAGCATGTTCCACATACGTTTGAGATCAATCCCTTAATCTTGTATTCAGTTATTATGGCATAAATCAATTTTTATCCTTGGGAATAAGGATCGAAATCTCAGTACAAATGTTTCGATTTTGACCCATATTTATTTCAATTTTAGGGTTTGTCGCCTTTTCCTCCACACGTGTTCTCATTCTTGTCAAAGATCTTCTCCAGCAACCTCCCCTTCGTCTCCATCACCAGAAACATGCAAAAGAACTCCATATATTCATCAGAGCCAACATCACTGTGGCATCGGAAGAACTCTGATGACAATATGGAAAAGTCGTGCATCGACTTAAACTATGCCAGATTGAAGTGCTTTGCCTGAATGTCAATTTCCCACACTTTTTCCATGTCGAGCACTGCCCGCTTCCGCCACACTGATGCCGAAGTTGTTAACATCACGAGGGAGCTTGCCAGGCTTCTTGTGGACAGAGCCATAATAATAAAGGTGACTGAGGAGCTTGGAGACGTTGGAGATGTAGAAGAGGTGAAGTGAAGAAGCCCACTGGTACCACTGGGTGCGGGCTGAGTCAAGACTTTTGCAGGCCTCTATCCTGGCAAGCACATCGACAAGACTTTCGCACACAAAATTCACGCACAAAATCAGAATCAAAACATGTTATCCTGGCTATTGAAAACCTAGATGGTTTGCATTCATTTCATCAAACAACAAACAACAATAAAAAAAATGCAAAATCATCTTCAATGCTTGCAAGGGTGAAAATGGTGGAGCAGAGATCTTACGGAGTGAATAGCTCGCGGCAAAAGGAGAGCCATTAGTAACGATGGTGTAGACAAGCACCCTAGGAAGGAGAACAAGGCCTTGTACGCCTTCAGCGAAGTCGATGCCGCCATTGTTTGATGCTCCGAAGACTCTGGAAAGCGCACAACAAGTGTTCAACGAAAGGAAAAATATAAAGAAAAAATAGGAGACGTGGAAATACATGTGGCTTGGCAACGAACGCATCGCTAATGCCAAAAAAGAATTTCACACGCTTTTGATGAACTTGGGTGTAATCCACCGTCCATTTGAGTCCATCAAATGAACCTTGTCTGTTGGATGGTCTCCAAGGTGTGCCCAGTCTTTGGAAGACATGAATCCCAGCAGCAGATGCTTGATGAAATGCCGCAACGATGACTTCAGTCAAATTTGGTTTCAAATAGATATACAGCGACAAACAACAACATGGAAAAAGTCTTACTAATAATCATTACAAGAACAAACGCCATTCTCGAAATGGTGAACTTGTTTTCTATAATGACTATTCTATGACCATAGACATCCGAAACAAGCATTAAAAATAAGTGACAATGCCCACAAACCCGGCCTGTACCTGATTTCGGCTTGAACCAAAGAGCAACGAGGAAAGTTCTCGTCCTTGAAAACCCGCTTCAACTCGTCCGCTGCGGCAGTCTCAGCTTCAGAGTAGATGCCAATGGCTTTCGTAAAGTATAATAAACTAGCAAAATTCATCTAAACTAATTAAAATATTATTTAATATTATAGTAAAATTAGTTATATATCTTTTTTAATTTTTCTAATTTTTTCCCTAAATTTATTAAAAACTTTACAATGTTTTTAATTTGAAAATAAAATATAAACAATATATAATCAAATTATAGTCAAAATACAATTTAAGAAATCGTTTTGGCTAAAACCAAAATAGGAATTGTTTTGACCTATTAATTTTTTTGGATGCCGAAACTCTAGACCGATTTCCAAATAAAAACTTAAAACCTTGGTTCGAATAAAAACTGAAGCCAAATTCTAATTTATTATATTAAGAAAATTAATAAAATATCTTCTAAATATACCAAAATAATTACATCATATATTAATATAACCTTAATATCCTTGTTTTCCTTAAAAAATAAAGGCATTACCATAATCACTACTTAACAAAAGATTAGTATAAAGTTAAGCAATTTTATTTTAAAACAATTTCAATCCAAACGAGTCCCGAGATTGATGGAGTCTTCGGAAACTAGTTTAGTGGGTTAAGCTATGAATGATTAAGATGTTTAAAGAAATAAAAAAATTATCTTGAATCATTATCTACTCTCCATATTCCATACCCATATTTCTTGACCTAATATTAGATTAAATCCGGACATTTGGGAGAAAAAAAAAAAAACAACAGTAGTATTTAAGGGGACTATAAAATATTATAAATTTTAGGGGCTTTGTGAAAAAAATCAACGACTTCAGGGACTAAAATGTTTATTGTGAGCTTTCGAGGACTTGTATGTAGTTATCCCTAAAAAGAATAAATTTTTACCGTTGGGATTTGGGGCAGTTGTTCGGCGGAGGAACCAGCCGGAGATGCTGCTGGCGGTTTTCTTCTCCAATAGCGGAGGCAATATCCTCGTCGAGCGGTGCGTTCTTTCGATCTGAAACCCTTGAATATCTTCAGATCCATCAAGGTCTCCGTGTTTTCGATTCTTATGTGATCTCTCGTTCTCGTTCCCACGAGATTTCTCTTCGATGCTTAGTTTTGAATCACGTTTCGTGAATTTCCAACTTCTTTTGCATCAAGCGTGAGGAATGCCAATGGATCGATAAAATCATGGATTAGGTTGTGATTTCAGTCGGTTTTTCTTAAAGAGGAAAAATATAGATCTCTATTCAGATCGAGTTTTGCAGAGAGCACTGGTGGTCGTGGCTTTGTTTTTTTTATAACGATTTTACCAATGGAGGAGCATCTGAGACTACTCGTATTGTTTGCTTGTTGTTGCAGTTTTCATGGCGTTCCTGCGGAGGAGAGATCGCATTGGCGAACTTTCTTAGTCAAGCTGGGAGCTGATAATCTCAAAGGGGCGAAAAATGAGGAACTATTGGTAGCCTCACACAAGTATGTTCAAATTGCTTTCTTGTGTATTTTGAAAGCCATAGCCAGGATTCAGATTGCATCTCCCGTACTTGGTTCGGAAATATAGATGATAATATCTTCATTAGCTAACAATTAATAGTTGATGTCAATAACTTGCGAGTCAGGACTGTTGTGATTACTGCATGTTTTCTTTTCTGCAATTATGATCAAAAGTTGTTCTATTTGTTTGAAGGTTTATATTAGTCAGCACTCTTTCTGAGATTGGGTTAAGTAAGGAGATAATTACGGATAATCCCCTAATTAGTCTTAATTATGCTTAACCCCTGTAATTTCCGTAATTACCTCCATCTCTCAAATTCGAAAATATTTATCCACAACCCTGATTGTTATTTAATCAAAATTTTGTCAAAAAATTTCGATTTTACCCTCGGTTGTTTTACACATACACCCCTAAAAACCTATTTTTTTATATTTAACGCTCCAAAATTCGGTATTTTGTAAATAACACTCCGAAATAACTCAGATTTACAAAAAAAATCCTCGAAATTCGAATTTTTGCAAATAAACCCCCGGAAATTATTCCGATTTATAGAAAAGTCCCCGAAATTCGGATTTTTGCAAATAACACCCCGGCGCGGGCAGGAGCGGAGGAGGAGGCCGGCGGCGGGAGCGGAGGCGGAGGCCGGGTCGCCGACGAGCCGAAACCCGGGCCTGGACGGCCACGGCCAAGGCCATTCCGCCGAGGCCGTTCCGCCCCCGCGTGCTAGCGCGCCGGCCTCGGCCTCCGTCCCCGGCACGCGGGGGCGGAACGGCCTCGGCCTCCGCCTCCGTCCCCGGCGCCGAAATTCGGATTTTTGCAGAAAAATTCCGAATTTCGGATTTTTGCAAATAACACCCCGAAATTATTCAAATTTACAGAAAAGTCCCCGACATTCGGATTTTTGCAAATAACGCCCCAAAATTACTCTGAATTATAAAAAAGCCCGAATTTTCTTATAAAACCCTCTTCTTCGTACTTAGCCCTAAACTTAAAATTTAAAGTAAAATATTTTTTATTATATTTTAACTAAAATTTTACAAAAAAGACATTAGTGATTTTCAAATTTATAATTACAAATTTAATATTTATACATTAGAAAATAGACTGGGACGGACGCGGAACGATCTCAACGCGCCGGGGACGGAAGCGGAGGTCGGGGATGGAGGCACCGGCGAGCTGGCGGCGGGAGCGGAGGCGGAGGCCGAGGCCGTTCCGCCCCAGCGTGCCGGGGACGGAGGCCGAGGCTCCGGCGCATCGAAACCTGAGCGCGAACGGCCACGGCTGAGGCCGTTCCGCCTCCGTCCCCGGCACGCGGGCGCGGATTTTTGCAAATAACACCCCGAAATTATTCAAATTTACAGAAAAGTCCCCGAAATTCGGATTTTTACAAATAACACCCCGAAATTATTCTGAATTACAAAAAAGTCCTGGATTTTCTTATAAAACCCTATTCTTCCCACTGTAACCCTAAACTTAAAATTTAAAATTACAAATTTCATATTGTACATTTACAAATAGATCCCTTGATTTTTTTTAAAAAATAAATTAATATTTTAATCATTTTTAATATTAAATTTCACAAAAAATACCGTGAAAGTTTTAAAATTCCAAATTCCAAATTACAAGTTTACTATTTTTACATTTAAAAATAGACCACCTTTAATATTTTTCTTTATAAATACGTCCAAATTTTATTTATTTTATAAGTAAATTTTACAAATAAATCATCGAAGGTTTCAAAACTTAAAATTTAAATTTTTACAAATACACCCTTAAGTTTTTACAAATATGAGGGGTGTATTTGTAAAAATTAGTTTTAAAAAAAATTTAGACTTATTTTATAAAAAAAAATTTAAGGGTCTATTTTGTAATGTATGAATATTAAATTTGTAATTATAAATTTAAAAATCACTAATGTCTTTTTTGTAAAATTTTACTTAAAATATGATAAAAAATATTTTACTTTAAATTTTAAGTTTATGGCTAAGTAGGAAGAAGAGGATTTTATAAGAAAATTAAGTATTTGTTTATAATTCGGAATAATTTCGGGGTGTTATTTGCAAAAATCTGAATTTCGGAGATTTTTCTGTAAATTTGAATAATTTCGGGGTTTTATTTGCAAAAATCCGAAATTCGGGACTTTTCTGCAAAAATCCAAATTTCAGCGCCGGGGACGGAGGCTGAGGCCAGGGCGTCGGCGAGCCGGCGGCGGGAGCGGAGGCCGAGGCCGAGGCCGTTCCGCCCCCGCATGCCGGGGACAGAGGCCGAGGCCGGCGCGCCGGCACGCGGGGGCGGAACGGCCTCGGCCTTGGTCGTCCCCCCGCGTGCCGGCGCGCCGGCCTCTGCCTCCGTCCCGAGCACGCGGGGGCGGAACGGCCTCAGCCGTGGCCGTCCGCGCCCGGGTTTCGGCGCGCCGGCGCCCCGACCTCTGCCTTCGCTCCCGCCGCCGGCCTCCTCCTCCGCTCCAGCCTGTGCCGGGGTGTTATTTGCAAAAATCCGAATTTCGGGGATTTTTCTGTAAATCGAAATAATTTTCCGGGGTTTATTTGCAAAAATTTGAATTTCGAGGACTTTTTTGTAAATCTGAGTTATTTCGGAATATTATTTGCAAAATACTGAATTTTAGGGGGTGTATATGTAAAATAACCGAGGGTAAAATCGAAATTTTTTGGCAAAATTTTAATTAAATAACAATCAGGGGGCTGTGGGTAAATATTTTCGAATTTGAGGAGCGGAAATAATTACGGAAATTACGGGGAGTTAAGCGTAATTAAAACTAATTAGGGAAGGTTATCCGTAATTATCCCTTAAGTAAGTCATGAGCTGAATCCATCATGATATCCGTTTGAAAACCTCTTGGTGAAAGTTTTGTTTTAGTTTGTCGTGCCATATATCTTGAATACTGGACTGGTGATATCCTGTAATTAATAGAAAATACATGAAATTGTTTGATGTTTTACTTTATGAAGATTTGCGGTTATCTAAAAGCAGCCAGTGTTATTGTAATCTTAGGTCCACTGCCCCTGATCTAATAACCGTCCTTATATATGTAAGCAGTAATTACTTACTATCGAATAATTAAGATCTAAGAATAAATTGTATGTTATCTGTGATAAGAGATTAAACCTTCTCCCGTTAAATCTTCTCAAATTAGGAGTTTATGGAGAAAAAGATCATCACGAGGACATATAAAATAGGGACAAGCTTTAGGACAATCACCATCCCATTTATAAGTAAAGTTGGCTTTTTTGCTTTCTCTTTTTTTTATTTCTAGGATAATTTCATACCAAATTTTTTATAAACTTAGTGACACCTGTGACACTTAGAAAAAAATAATAATTTAAATTTAAGTAAAACTCAATAAAAATTTAATAAAAATCAAAATATACCATAATTTTTAAATATTATGTTGATTTGAGTTATATTGTTGAGAATGAAGGAATTAGAGGGTTATTTTTCATAAATCGAGAGCTACTCGTCAGCGACCAGCGACGATTCCAAAGCGGAGCGGCTGACGTTGGTGGCGCGCGGTGCCGCTGCTCACAGGCAGCGCGCGCAACTGCGCGTGGCGTGGCTGCGCGCAACCCGGCTTGGGTTGGAATAAATCGGTGATTAAAGTCTAATTATGTTACTAAATGGATTAAGTGAAATTTTGGAAAATTAGACTGATTGATTTGGTTGTTGAATAAATTAAATTAATTAATCGGTGTTTAATGCATATTTGATTGGAATGAATCTAGTTTAAATGATGATTTAATCAATTAATTTGTACTTGATTAGGGGTTTATTTGATTAAAATTGAATTGACTTCATTAAATGGTAATATGGCATTTGGAGGTTTTACTGTGCTTATATAAAATTTTGTGATGATTATCTAAAAATGATAATTTGAATAATTCGAGAATCTAAATATAAATTGGCTGTTATTCATCTCTTCATGACTGTACTTTAATTCAACAAAATTCTAAAATGTTATATGAAAATTTTCGAATGAATAAATAATAATTTGAGTAATTTGATGATTAAAATATAAAATTGGTCGAAATTCATCACTCGAGGATTGAATTGTGATTTGGGAGAGCATAGATGGTTTTTTGTAAAAGTTATCTTTATTAAAAGTGAAGATTAAAATAATAATTTATATAATTGAGGGGTTGAATTGTATATGTGTTTAAATAGTCATAATTTCTTTGATTTTGATGATATAGGAATTGTTGGATTCAATTTTTCATACTAATTTTATTGGTAGTCTTAAATTCTCATTTTGATGATGTTTCCTAGTTAATTTAATCTGATTTGTAGTCAAGTTAATTCCTTCTATTTTTTGATAATCTTGACTTGATATTTATTGTACCCGAGTCTTTGGTATATTGGGAGATGTATGTGGTAGAACTATATTAGGCTAACAACAGTTGGCGATTTTCTGCTTCAGTAAAAAATTAGTAAAACTATCAGACGTGACAGTAGTCGGTCTTCTAAAATTTAGGGGACGTGATCCATTGTGTGACTAAACGAGATTACCACTCCATTAGAAATTAGGAATGCAGCGTGGTATGACTCTACTTAGTAGAGAGTTCGACCACACTCATATATTGATTTACGTGTAAATTGGTTCGGCCCTCATTGATGGGGGATGCAGCTATCTTTGTAAAATCAACAGGAGAGTCCATAGTCATTATTTCTCATCATTGACTGTCATGAACGTGATGATCATCTTTTTGTTGATTCATTCATTGATGTAGATGTTGATTTTATTAATCATCGTTATCGTCGTATTATTATTATTATTATTATTATTATTACTATCATTAATTTTATTGTTACTTTTCATATATTGACCTCTCAAATTGTCTGGAGGCGGAACTCTCTACTGAGCATTCTTGGCTCAATTTATTATTATTCTTCATCCATAGGAGAGTAGCTAATAAGAATTAATGGCAACAGAAACAGTGCATGTACGTGTACTTGTGTTCGGAGTTATTTTTATTTGTTGGTCTTTCTATTTTATTGTTCGAGAGGTTATCGTGAGAAACTTGGGTATTTCCTATTAGAACACTCTTCCTTATTTTGAAATTAGACTATATTTATATTATTGTAATAAATGTTAACTCTATGTATTTTATAAATCTTATTTATATATGTTATTCACTTTGTGTTGTGATTCAATATCGAACATAATGGGGGTATGACAATTATATTCTATCTAATAATACGGCTTTGTGAAGTGGTGTTTGAACAAGCAAGACATTTCTTAGAGTCTTATAGTTAGCATCTTCCTCCAACTATGATAAATAAGATATTGAGTGCCTTTATTGTCTTAAAATTAGTATACTAAGGAGTCCATCATAGAACTGGTTGACCCTGCGTGTCTCTTTAATAGTTCTTGTCACATCCTAAAACCAAGACATAACAAGCGTTGTATACCTGCATACATAGCAGGTATACAAAACTCATCTTGTATAATTATAGAGCATAGATTTTTCTAACGATTCTATAACCTGTAACAACAGTTTTACCATATGCTACTAATATCTAATATAATAATAAATCAATAACATGCACACCCAAAATCAGAGGTATTGAAACCATAAGTTAGGAATGTAACTAAGTCACAGGAGTCCAAATAATCGAATAATGTAATTCGTAACTAAACTCTAAAATTCAAATAATCAACTTAAATAATCACTTTTTTTTTCTAATAAGAAATAATGTCTAGAAATAATTTTATAGAGCGTCACACATTCCTTTTTCTGAACTAGTTTCTAGGATCAGAACCTGCAAGAGAATGAGTGATCACATGTTAAGTTTATAATTTAATATGAAATAAAATTTCGAAATATGTTTGTTATGAAGTATCAATTTTTTATGAAGTTATATTCGAAATCAAGCAATAAACTCGTATGCCCTTTAAAAAAATTCTTTTCTAGGGGAGAAAAATAATAATGACAATAATAATAGTAAATGTACTAATAATAATATACAAGTAAATCATGATTGGTGCCTACTTTACAAAATCGGGTACACACATAATAGGCATCCCGAGTTATAAGCACATTGGTGCACTTAAATCCTGTGACCTTTTCATGAATATACGATGTCATAGAAGAGACCACAACACAAATATACCACTACTTTGATACCCGCGGATGACAGCAAAGTCGATTTCTCGCAATCACAGACATGTTGACATGACCTTTGTTTAACCCTCAATGGTAGGATCACAATACAAATCATGATGGGGATAACACAATCAAAACTAACAAAATAAGCTACACCATAAATCACTAATACATGAGATATTATAATTAAATAATACATGCATAACTTCTCGAAACAAAATTTAGTTTCATATAAATATATGACAAACTTATTAATGATAAATATATACAAATATATTCATAAGCATAGTTTTTTTTATCTCAAATCATGATGCCACATGCATTCTACAAATCATGATATAATATAACATCATATCAATCAGATGAAAATTTATTCTAAATGAATAAAAAGCATTAAAATATAGTAATTTTTAAAAAATAAATTATTTTAATATATTAAAATATCACTTAGCACTAACGGGGTCCCTCATTCTCTTACCTGATAAGAATAACATGAGATAAATCACGAATAGGAATTTAAGACTCATCCAAACCTAAATTACCAAACAAAATTTTAATTATAATTCATAATTGCCTAAATATACTCATCGATAAAGTAACTCAACACCAAAACTAACAACTTACATTGGTCTTAATTTAATTATACTTGAGAATTAAACAAAATTTAAGTGAAGTCCACTCATCATATTAAAATCATCATGAAGTTTTATCTCTCAAATTTTAAAATTAATAAGATGAAAGGGATTGGGCTCTTAAATCATAACTATAATAAATTTCAAGAAATTATTAACACTTAATAATAAATACATATCCTCAATAGAAATCAATAATCCCAAGCCAAATTATAAGAAAAGATTTTATACTAACTTAATATATCATATATTTAATATATACAAATATTATCTTATCAAACTTTAACTCAAGTCATGAATAATTGGAGGTTAATTAGATCCTGAAGGTGTGGAAAAAGAAAGAAGAAAATTCACGTTCTAGATTAAGATAAGAAAGACAATAAAAAGCTAATATTCAATACCACTTTGACCCGAAAAGAGGAGTATTATATTATCTAAACATAGTGTTAGTCTTCTCTTTCTAAATCCTTGCAAACTTTTTGGCCAAAAATTCGTTGTTGATCCGTCTTCTAATAGACTCTAATTTTTCTCTATTCTCACCATGAAAACAAGCCAAAGAGAAAAAGATTAGGGTTAGGTCATTTAAAGGTACAAATTTCCAATCCCCCCCCAGATTAGTAAGTTTTACACCTAAGTCCAACATCCCCTTTTTTAAATTTTCATATTCTACCCCCTTTAAAATAAGTTTAATCCTCTAAACTTAATTATGTGACTTCTCTTTCAGAATGATTACTCCACTAGACTTTAACGTAAGGTATAGTTCGATATTTCAAAACTTGCTCCTATCCACAATACATACAAGGTATTCCTCGTATGAGAGATCTTCATTAATTTATAATGGTGTGAAGTCTTACATGATTTTGGTGTGAGATATACTTTTGTAACATAAACACATGAAACACATTATGTACTTTAGAAAGTGCTGAAGGAAGAGTAAGTCTATAAGGCATATTACCAACCCTCTCAAAAATTTTAAAAGGTCCAACGAAATGAGGACTAAGTTTGCCATGCAGTCTAAAATGCATAACACCCTTAGAAGATGAGACTTTAAGAAAGACATGATCACTAGAATGAAATTCCAACTCTCTATGATGATTATCAGCATAACTCTTTTACCTACTATGAGCCGCCCGTAATCATTCTCTAATTAACTGAACTTTTTCCACTATTTGTTGAATAATCTCAGGATCCAATAGCTTTCTTTCACATACATTGTCTCAACAAATTGGAGACTTATATCTTCTACCATAAAGTGTTTCATAAGGCATCATTTTAATGTTAGATTAGAAACTATTATTGTAGGCAAATTTTCACTAATGATAAGTATTTATCCCACAAAACCTCCTAAATCAAAAACAGAGACTCTCAACATATCCTCTAAGATTTGAATAGTTTTTTCAGACTGACCATCGATTTGGGGATGAAAAGCGATGTTGAAACTAAGAGTAGTTCCCAATACTCTATGTAGACTTCTCCAAAAATGACCAACAAAACAATAATCTTTATTTGATACAATAGAAATGGGCACACCATGCAATCTAACAACCTGTTCAACGTAAAGCTCCACCAATTTCTCCAAGGTCATCATTGTTTTGATTTAGTTAATCTATCCACAATAATCCAAACAACATCAAAAAAAACCCTTTAAGATTCTAGGTAGCCCAGATACAAAATCCATGGAGATATGCTCCCATTTCCATTCAAAAATAGGCAATAGTTGCAAAAGCCTGACTGGTCTTTGATGTTCTATTTTTACCTACTGATAAGTCAAACACTGGGTCACAAACTGAGCAATCTCTCTCTTTACGTTATTCCACCAAAAATTACCATTTAAGTCTCTATACATCTTAGTACCCTTTGGATATACTGTGTAACTTGAAGAGTGAACATTCTCAAGGATGTATCTTCTTAACTCAACATTATTGGAAACACAAATTTGATCTCCAAATCTCAATGAGCCATCCTCATGAATTTGAAGCTCTGGTTTAGCACCAGACTCTACCTCAAGTTTAATCTTCTAGAGTTGAGGGTCATCTGTTTGAGCTGCTTTAATATGATAAAAAAGAGTGGGATAAACTCACAAACTTGCTGAAAAGACACCCAGTTTATACAATCAGATTTCAATCTCAAATCTTCTCAAATCTTCCAAAATAGGCCTCTAAGATGTGAGCATCGCAATTGAAGCACAAGAGGATTTTCTATTCAAAGCATCCGCTACCACATTGGCTTTATCCAGATGATAGTTAATAGTCAAATCATAATTTTCGAGCAATTCTAGCCATCTTCTCTTCTGATATTCAATTCTTTTTGAGTGAAAATATACTTTAGACTATTATGATAAGTGAATATCTCACAAGACTCCCCATAAAGATAGTGTTTCCAAATTTTAAGAGCAAAAAACACAACTGCAAGTTCTAAATCATGAGTAGGGTAATTACATTCATATGGTTTTAATTGTCGAGATGCATATATAATGAGCTTACCATATTGCATCAACATACAATCTAAACCCCTCATGGAGATATCACTATAAATAATAAATTCTTTACCACAAACAGATAGGGTAAGGATTGGAGTAGAAACCAATCTCTTCTTTAATTCTTGGAAACTCTCATCACATTCTTCTGACCACTCATAACGAGCCTTCTTTCTAGTCAAGTTAGTCAAAGGTTCTGTTATACGAGAAAAACCTCTAATAAATCTTCTATAATAACCAATCAATCCCAAAAAGCCTTTGACCTTAGTAATCCTGTTAGGCTTCTTCCATTCCAAGATAGCCTAAACTTTCTTTGCATCTATGAAAATCCCTTCTTTAGTCACAATATATCCAAGAAAAGTTATATTATCAAGCCAGAATTTACACTTTTTTTACCTTTGCAAATAAATTTTTTGTTCTCAAGGTTCCTAGAATCGCTCTGAGATATTTTACATGCCCTGCTTAGCTACTAGAATATATTAAAATATCATTAATAAATACCATCACAAATCGGTCAAGAAAAGGCTTAAAAACTCTATTTATCAAGTCCATAAAAGCAGCTGGAGTATGAATCAAACCAAAAGGCATCACCAAAAATTCATAGTGTACATAATGAGTGCGAAAAGTGTCTTTGACATGTTTTCTCTTTTAATTTTTAATTAATGATAACTAAACCGAAGATCAATTTTGGAAAACACATGGTTATCCTGATCAAATAAATCATTGATTATGGGCAATGGGTATTTATTTTTTATAATTATCTTGTTCAGCGCTTAATAATCTATTCCTAATCACCATCCAAAAGACTGACACCCATTCTCCTCCGCCAAGAGTCCTACAACCAAAAAGCACCCAAACCCTAGCCTTCTACTCTCTGTCAAAGACCCTATTATTCCCCCCTACAAGCATCCTAACTCGACCCGGTTCATGAGCACTCTCGAGGGCCGAGCCTCCAATGGTATGCCGGAGCACTTTGTCTTCCCTTCTTCCCACCACTCTAGCAACAAGAGACTCTGCATCAACATCCACAATAAATCCTATGCTCTTGCCTCATCAAAAACTGCCTGCCCTCCAAACATAACCATTCTCGAAGGCCTCGCGTTCATTGCCGACAACTTTTACGACTATGAGAACCCCTGGCACGGGCTGAATGCGATCGCGGCCTTCTTCGCATGGATGAAGGAGAATGGGTGCCAGAGCCCAATGAGGTTCTTGGTGTTCAAGAATGGTGAGGTGGTGAAGAGAGTGGGGAGTTGGGTTTACAACCTAATGAAGGCAGGGCTGAGAGAAGGAGGTGTGGTGGTGGAGAGCTTGGGAGGAAGAAGGAGAGCAGTGGTATGCTTTGAGAGAGCAGTGGTGATGAGGAGGGGGCTTGGGGGGATGGCAGGGGAGAAGAGACGTGCCCTGTTTGAGATGATGAGGTGCAGGGCTTGGAGGTATTGTGGTGCGACCAGTAGAAGGGATGAGAGTGGAGTGGTGAGTGTTAGTATTGTTGGGAGGGAGGGAAAGAGGAGGTTTAAGAATGAGAAGGAAATAAGGGGTGTGATGCAGAGTGTGTGTGACAAGGTGAAGGGTTTGCAGGTTAGGGTTGGTCCATTTCAAGAACATGAGCTTCTGCGAGCAGGTATGGGTTTTTTTTTACGCGGGTTATGTCAAACTCGGATGCAGAAATAAATAAATAATTTCCAATGAAAAATGAAAAAACACATGCACCAGCCGGGAATCGAACCCGGGTCTGTACCGTGGCAGGGTACTATTCTACCACTAGACCACTGGTGCTGCTTCGTGCAGCTGAAATTTAAACAATATATCAACTAAGTATTTCGGAAATATATGCTGGTTTTTCTTCGCATGTAGGTGAAAACGATGAGGAACACAGACATCTTGGCGACGCGCACGGAGCGCAGCTGACAAACATGATGTTCATGGAGAAGGGAAGCAGCGTAATGGAGATGTTCCCGACCGGGTGGCTTGAGAGCGCGGGGATCGGGCAGTACGTACACCGGTGGTTTGCGAGTTGGTCGGAAATGAGCTGTGCAGGAGCATGGCGCGATCCCGACAGTCTCAACTGCTCCGCCGTGGCACACGACGGCGAGGAATCGAGAAGAAGCTGATTCATGAAGCAGAAGGATCAACGAGTTGGAGTTGATGATACCTACTTGGCCTCTTGGACTGCCAAAGTAATAGATAATCATGGTAGACTAAGAGCTAAGCGTGGCAGGGTCAGTAAGAGCTCAATTGCATATCCGTCTGACGAATTGTGAATCTCGTGGGTGGGAACATGCGCACGTGTAACACCCATTGAATTTTTATGCTTAAATATAAGTGTTTTTAAGCGTTTTAGTAAGGAATCACACGTGTTTTATAGTAAATTTACAAAAATTATCTAATTTATTACTATTTATAAAGAATCATTCATATATTATAAATTTATAAAAAAAATATTTTGAAAAATGTTCCATTTTAATTTGCTTTTATTGATTAAATTAATATAAAAATTTAAATTCTTCTCATTTTGTTTTGGATCAGAAAATTATTCATAATCACCGAATAGTTAATTTGATAAAATTAGATTTTTGAATTTGTAGTTTCAATTTAGACTTGACAATTCAGATTTATAAGTCGGGTTCAGGATCCAAGTCGGGTCAAATCTATAGTAATATATTAAATAAGTCAATTCGAATCCAACTCATTTATTAAACGGATCAATTTTTTGAATCCAAATTTGAGCCAATTTTTAAATGGGTAACTCAACTAGACTTGAATTGATCCATTTACTAAACAGGTCAAATTCAGATCATGACTCAAGTTAACCCGAATTAATTTAATTAAATAAATCATAATTTGACTTGACTTAAATTAATTCGATTAGCCTAAATCAACTTGAATAGACCCAAATTAACCAAGCCGATTCGATATATTTAAGTAACATTAATAATTTTAACATATTTTTAAGTAATTAAAATAATAATATAATTAAAAATTAATAATAATAATAATAATACTTAATTTATAATAATAATTTTAAAAATTAATTAAAAATTTTAATAAAAAAATATCAAATAATTTTAATTGGTTTAAGTGGTAAATAAGTTGATCCGATCCGACCCATTTATGATCCGATAAATAAATAGATTAGTTGATCATAAAATAGATTAGATGGATTGATTCGATTACTATTTGAATTTTTTTAAGTCATAATTGGATCAACTTGATTACAACCTGAATTAGATGATCCGAATTCAATTATAATAAGCCTAAACTCATCTAATTCAGGTTGGGCTTGAATCAAGTTAAGGAGTTAGATCATATATTGGTAAGTCTAATTGTCATAATACCAAACAATCAATTTTTAATAAAAATCGAGATAAAATGAATAAATTTTTTATATTAATTTAATGATTATCTGAATCATGATAAAATAAGATAATTTGATTTCTAATATTAATTTAATCATAAAATTGAACTAAAATAAAATACTTTCTAAATTTTTTAATCGATATGATATTTTCTAAACTTATAATGTAATACTTAATAATTTTTAGCTATGGATAATTTTTATAAATTCACTGTGAGATAAGTACTTACTTGTTAAGGTTTTTTAGTAACAAGATTCCAAGACTTGTATATAATATATATATTAGATTCAACCTCGCTTTTTGGTATGCAAATATATAAATTTTATAATGTTCTAATGACTCGAATATAGAACATTTTCTAGGTCAGATACAATAAAAATATTTAATTACAAATAAATGTTAATTGAGCCGTAAAAGAATATAATTTCGAATTTATCACTTATAAAAAGGAAAATAACTTAAAATTAGAGTTGAGAACAATATAAAAATTTCATTGATTTGTGCGTGAAAGGTAAAATAGATAAATTTCTTACACCAAAAAATTAAATTTCTTTATTTTGGGTTAATATAATCAATTTATAATTAGTTCTGATTTTGAATTTACAGCGGACAACATAACTAAATTAGTGCATTTAATAGGGCGTCATATATAAAATTCCAAAATTTACGTTTTAAGATTCTACAAATAACATAAATTACAGGTGCATATTTGCAAATAACAAAAGATGCCAAACCGCTATTTCGTGTGATCTTCCCACTTTGCCCTTTCTTGCCAAATGCGCCGTAGATTTGCCTCAAGATTCGTTCATTTCTCCTCCACACTGGGCCTTCTAGATTGTTCTGCAGAATGCCCAAGAAATGGACGGACAATGGAATCCAACGGCTGAGATCCTTCCGAAGTTTCTCGAGATCGAGAGACTGACCAATCTCTAAAACCCTCCTCTTCCCTTCTATAAAACACCACATCTTTGCTCTTCTTTTCGCACTCGCCGGAGCTGCGCCCAAATCCTCCAAACTCCAAACCTTATCCACTTGCCTTTGTCCAAGCCCTAGCCCTTCCTCTCCTCCTTGAGGTAAGACTCTCCTATCTATGCAGGTCTTGGCTTTGGTTTTATGGATTTTTTCTTCCTCTTTGGGTTCCAGAAATAGGTTGTTGTCTTTAGGAATTATCTTCGTATTTGCTATCATTTGGGAGTCTTTGTACTCAGGAACTCGACTTTTTGAATCGTTATCTCAAGAGGCTGTTTCAATCTCTGTGTACCATCTCCAGGTAGAATCCTTTTCTAGGTTGAAGATTAAAATGGGAAATGATTTTGTTAATTTTTTAGGTCTTTTTTTTGGTGATTTGTGGATTTTTGGGAATACAAAAAGATGTTTGGGAGCAGGACTGTTTGCACTTGGACTAATTTTGGATGATCATCAGGTAGATGAATCTTATTGATGTATGAGCATATAAATGGGTGAGCTTTCTGTCGGTTGTGGTTCTTTTTACTCTCATTGCTTTAACCTTGATTTTAATCGCTTAAGTCAAGACATTTGGGCCGAACCTCAATGTATGTATTTGAGATACAGACTCGTTTTGATATTTGTTGATCTGGTGTGCTGTGCATCCTTGCTAGAGTTATGGTTATGCATAAAAGTAGTTGACATTTGTGCATGGTCTGTAAGTTTTAAGGAAATATTTAGGGGTAATAGGCATATAGTCTGGACTTTATTGTATTCTGTCACACAAATATGCTGGTTTGATACTTCTGATGTGCTTATATTTGGAGAATCTCCGTCATCTGCTATGTATTGATTATTTGAATTAAGTTATACTTGAGGAGACTGACCTTCTGAAGCTTGAGTTTAGCTTATTGTGGTAGTGAACTGGATGACACATGTTAGGCTGGTGTATTGACATTCAGTTGTGTTTTACATAGACAGGTTTATCAAGTTCAAACTTGATGCCATCGTTTTTTACTTTTTGTTTTTTTTGTGTATGATGCTATTTCCCTATCATATTCAGCAGGCATGGCATCAACCTTTAGCACCATGTCAAGTGTTGGTCCTTTGGCCACTCCTTGCAGCAACGCAGTAGAGAGGAAGCTCTCTTCCCTTGTTTCTATATCTTCTAGTTCACTTAGTGGCAGAAGGCAGAATCTGTGTTTATCAAAAAGAAGCAATGTTAAGGTCAAGGCAATGGCTAAAGAGCTGTATTTCAACAAGGATGGATCAGCTATTAAGAAGCTTCAGGTGATTATCGTGCATTTGCATTTTTGTTTCTCATTATTAAACTAGTGATATTTTTATTTGTTTATCGTTTCTCGGCCACCTATCTATCTTTGTTTTTACAGACTGGAGCCAATAAGCTAGCTGATCTTGTTGGAGTTACGCTTGGTCCAAAGGGCAGGAATGTTGTTTTGGAAAGCAAGTATGGATCGCCAAAAATTGTCAATGATGGTGTCACAGTTGCCAAGGAGGTAATCTTAACTCATTTAGGACTGCTGATTGTTTATAAATAAAAAATATCACCTTTTAGGACTGCAAAAGAACAGGGTTGGAGTTATTTCTTATTTTATGTATTATGCTATAGCTACTTTTCACCATATTTGCAAGTGCTTCTGAAAAGCTCAATGATGTTTTTCTTCTGTCTGATTCTTCTCTATTATAGCATGCTTGGAATAATTTTGAGATTCAGTTGCACATTTGTATTTGTCCTATCCTGATTAACTCCGAAAGGTTTTTGTTCATATAATTTGGTGTTTGAACCAAGCACTACCTGCTCTTTAGGTTGAGCTGGAGGACCCTGTTGAGAACATTGGTGCTAAGCTTGTCAGGCAAGCTGCTGCCAAAACCAATGATTTGGCTGGAGACGGGACGACTACTTCTGTTGTTCTTGCTCAAGGTTTGATCGCTGAAGGTGTGAAGGTTCGTGCACTTCATATCTATTTTGTCGCATTCTTTTAAGGTTTTCATTCCTTATTCCTGATGGTTTTTTGCTGGGTGACTTGTATAGGTAGTTGCGGCTGGTGCCAACCCTGTTCAAATTACTCGAGGTATTGAGAAAACAGCCAGAGCTCTTGTCTCTGAGCTTAAGGGAATGTCAAAAGAGGTATACAAGATCAAAGCCTTTCACTATTGATGATGATCATAGAGCATGATGTTGCAAAGTTCTTTCTATTTTTAATATTTCAGGAGTGTGTTTCTGTTTTCATTCATAGTTTTCATTTCTTATTTCCTAATTTACCATTTTTGTTATGCAGGTCGAAGACAGTGAACTTGCTGATGTGGCTGCAGTTAGTGCTGGAAACAATTATGAAATAGGAAACATGATAGCCGAAGCCATGAGCAAGGTTGGCAGGAAGGGAGTCGTAACACTTGAAGAGGGAAAAGGTGCTGAAAATAGCCTGTATGTTGTGGAGGGAATGCAATTTGATCGTGGGTATATTTCTCCATACTTTGTTACAGACAGTGAAAAGATGTCAGCTGAGTATGATAATTGCAAGGCATGTTGTTTCCATCTCCTGACAAAGTTCTGTCCGCATATTATTGCAGCTCTATCAATATATTCTGTCTAGTTCTTATTATACTAACACTTCTGTATTTCTCAGCTTCTTCTTGTCGACAAGAAAATTACAAATGCAAGAGATCTCGTTGCTGTCTTGGAAGATGCTATCAGAGGTGGCTTCCCAATAGTGATAATTGCTGAGGATATTGAGCAAGAAGCTCTTGCAACTCTTGTTGTGAACAAACTCAGAGGAGCTTTGAAGATAGCTGCACTTAAGGCTCCTGGATTTGGAGAACGTAAAAGTCAATACCTCGATGACATTGCCATCCTAACTGGAGGTTGAACATTTTTTCTTTGTTATTTTCTATTTGCCTATGAATTTCAATATGTGATAATGCCATGATACGAAATGATGTGCTTTTGTAAATCTTATCCCTCCTTGTGATTTGATTCTAAGAGGATGTCTGCCTGTGCAGCAACTGTGATCAGAGATGAGGTTGGGTTATCACTGGATAAAGCTGACACAGAAGTATTAGGTACTGCTGCGAAGGTGGTGTTAACGAAAGATTCAACCACCATTGTTGGTGATGGAAGCACACAGGAAGAAGTAACCAAGCGAGTTGCACAGATTCGTAACCTGATTGAGGTTTGATTTTCTTTAAATTAATAAGTTTCTCTCTTTATTATTGACAGTTTCTTATTGCTGTTATCTATCTGCAACATGTGTATATTGGCTTTCAGGCTGCTGACCAGGAATATGAAAAGGAGAAGCTTAATGAGAGAATAGCAAAACTCTCGGGTGGTGTAGCTGTTATTCAGGTAGCTGATTGCTTTTGGATATGCATAGATATCTTCTTTCTAATACCTTTAGGCTAAACAGATTTTCTGAATTATATGCTTGGCTCATCTTTGTTTCTGAACAGGTTGGAGCACAAACAGAGACAGAGCTGAAAGAGAAGAAACTTAGAGTTGAAGATGCACTCAATGCTACAAAAGTATGCTGTTTAGTTTGCATGCATGATAGCTAAATTTTGTGTTTGCCAATAATCATGTTTTGGCTGGACGGTCTTTGATTTGCTTAATGCAATCAGGCTGCTGTAGAGGAAGGCATTGTTGTTGGTGGGGGCTGTACACTTTTGAGGCTTGCATCCAAAGTTGATGCCATTAAGGATACTCTTGAAAATGACGAGCAAAAGGTTTGTCCCTCTTTGGACATTTCTTTGATTTTTTTGTTGTTATTCTTGTTGCTGTACTAATCTCTTGTTGTTTCTTGGGGATTATTCTTGTTGTGGGACTAATATCTTGTTCCTTTGGGATTGCAGGTGGGTGCTGACATAGTTAGAAGGGCTTTGAGTTACCCTCTGAAGTTGATTGCAAAGAATGCTGGAGTCAATGGAAGTGTGGTCATTGAGAAGGTATGAACTTGCCATTACAACTCAACATTTGTGTTAATTTTTGTTAGTCTGTATCTGTGAATGATCTGGCCATTGTTCTAGGTGCTTGTAAGTGACAATCCAAGATTTGGTTACAATGCTGCAACTGGCAAGTATGAGGACTTGATGGCTGCAGGAATTATTGATCCCACTAAGGTTTGGTTTCTGGCTGTTAAACTCTTTGGCACAATATCAAATTGTCTGTCTTGGTGCAAGTATGGAACGTAACTGATTTTCTACTAAAAAAGAAAAACATTGATTTCCATATTGGACTGATCTCTGTTTGATTATTTGTTAAGTTGTCCTGAGGAAGGTCAGACCAGTTATTCTTGACAAATATTTTCTTAGTTAATCCAAGCAAGATACTCTGCTGATTTCTGACAGGCAAAAACAGTATAGCTGTATACTCTCTGTTATCTGATGCTCACTAAACTGAAATGCAGAGCCTTTTCTTGGACAATGTTGTTAATGTGTTGTCATGTCATAATTTGGCTCTTCGGTGCACCTTGTTCATACTTCCCAGATAATTGGCATGTTTTCCCCTTTTACCACTGAAAAATCTATGTTGATTGTATTATTCTGTGTGGATTATATTTACTATTTTGGTATGTCATGGCTTTGATATGGATATGGATATGGATACATCATCATCTGTTCTGTGTTGAACAAGTCTATCTTTTTTTGAGCAGAATGTTGAACAAGTCTTATCATCTCTGGCTTATAATTTACTCTTTTGAGCTAGACATGCATACAACTTTATTTCTTTTTGTTGATGAAATCATAAAACTGGGCAATCTTCTTGTTCAATTCAAATGGTGAAAATCAGGTGGTGAGGTGCTGCTTGGAACATGCTGCTTCAGTTGCAAAAACCTTCCTCATGTCAGATGTGGTGGTGGTGGATATCAAGGAGCCTGAGCCTGTGCCTGCGGGCAACCCGATGGACAACTCAGGTGTGCCCTTTCAGATCCAATATACTAACTTTTTCTTCATTATATTACTTCTAAAACATCTAATTGCACTGTTTGATTCTAAATCATAAAACTTTGGTTGCTGTTCCTCAGGGTTTGGATACTGATCAAATTCATCAACGGTAATTGTCATGCATGGTGTATTACTGCATTTTAGAAATTTAACCAAACGAGTTTAGGCTAGTTTTCGTGCCCCATGAAAAAAGGGGGGACTGTTTGGTTTTGATTTATCATGGGAGGCTAAGGTCTCTGTTTCTCCAAGCATTGAAGTGTGAATTGTAATTGATCTGGAATGACATTCTGTTTGGCAGAGCTTATTGTTCTTGTTATAATATCCTAACAGAGCATAAACTACGCTATGTCCAGTTAGTTTTCTTTCCAGTTGGATTGGAGGAATCAAACTTCTTAATTCAGGGTGACATGAAATTGATTAAAATTGATTCAATTTTTAGTCCTAATTTGGGTTTAAATCCAACTCTTTTGAAAAACTATCGACAGATATTTCACCTATAATTTGAATTTGAAGGGTTAAACTATTGACTGACATTTCACCGAAGCTTAATTTGAATTTTAACACCAGTTTGATCAAAAGAAAAAAAGGTAATTTTTTTCTTATTTCTTCTGCCGGTCACTTCCTCTTTTGAGCAATGGCTAGTTGATTCTAACGTTAACAATCTTGTTTGGAAAAGAATCGGTCGCTGGAGCGGCAACCTGTTGCGGTCGTTGCCCAATGACCCGTTGACAGGTGGAATAAGCGGGCCCGGCCCGGGCCCAGTTAATTTCCACTGACCAGTTTCGCCAAAAAAAATAATAATAAAACCATTAACGGCAGCACGCCCACACGCAGCAAACGCCGCACTCCTCTCCTCCTTTCCCGCCGACGACGCAGCAAACGCCGTCCTCGCCGACTGTTCATCTTCTCCTCGCCTTCCTCGCTGCCGTTTCCACCATCACCGCCCCATCCTCTTCCAGCACACACATATCCTTCACCGCAGTCGACGCTGACGTCCTACACTCGAAGCCCCACCCCCCGTCGCCGGATCGCCGGAAAATGCCCTTCAGGAGTCGATCCGACCCCGAGAACACCTCGAATCGGGTGCCTTCGGTGGCTCGGACGTGATCGGTGCTGGTGAAGACAGTCTTGATCCCGGTCTGTTCCACCGACTGGGTTCGGTGGAGGACCACGAGGTCTGGAGTGCCGACGGAGATCTTGACGCTGTTGATCTCCAACAGATGAGCATCAAAGGCGATGCTGGCGAAGGCAGTGCTTGGCCGGTTTGCTGGGGTGGTTTATACTCACCGGAAGATATTTTTTTCCATAAAAAATTTTAACAGATAATTAGTAATCAAATAAAATTTACTTGATCATATTATTATTTTATATATATATATATTTTTTAATCTTGCCCTTGACTTTAATTTTGTTCTAAATAGGCTCAAAATGAGCGGAAACAATCCGACCAATAAAATCATAATTCACTATAAAAAAAAAGGAGATTTTTGCAAAAAAAAAAAAAATCAATATTTGTTTAAATTGCAAAAGGACTCATATGTACTCAATATTTGCAAACTCAATATTTTTTCAGAGTAAAAAAAAATCATCCAAGTTTTCAATATTTGAATAATATCAACTATATTTGCAAGCATACCCAAAGTCCATTGTTTCTACACCTCTACGTGACCATGAGGCTTTGTTTTGCAATTTAAACCAAAAACCGGGTTTATTTGGATTTTTACAAAACACACCCGATATTTACAAATTTTACTGTTTGTTATAATACAAAAGCTCATTACATTAGCTCAATACAATAACAATGGTACGTAGTACAACACATATCAGCATATATCAATTAGTTGGATATTGTTCCGAATATTGAAAATCTCGGTGATTTTTAAGAACTCGAAAAAAAAGTGGAGGGTTTGTTTCTAAATATTGAAAATCACAAGTATTTTTTATAATTTAAACAAAATATTGGATTTTGTTGCAAACACACCTTTCTAAGGAACTGTAATTTTTTGGATGGGGTTGCCTACTATTTGGTTTGAATCAAAACGAGGATCACCGTTAATACTAGTAAATTATTTTTATAAATTAATATTTTTTTATTAAAATTAACGCTTTATTAATTTAAAATTTAAAAAATTATTTAATTTTTTATAATAATTTAATTTAATAATAATATAAAATAAGTAATATTAATTTTATAAAAAATTAAAATAGATTAATTTTGATTCTGACTTGTTTTAAAGGACAAAATGGTCAGCGGGAAAAAGTGGCCCGGGCCCACTCGTAACACCTGTCAGCCGTTAGGACACAAATTCTTTCCCCTGCTAGCCTAAATTCTTTGCCAAAGAGTTATATATTTTGGATGTATTGTAACTCTTTTCTGTGAAGCCTTTTCTGTCTCAAATCCAGTATAATCCAAGCTAACAAAAAAAAAAACTTTCTAATCAAACATAAGAGGGCTTGCAAGCCGTCCAAGTATGAAAGTTGAGTTTAAACTTTAAACTAATTGGGAACAAGTACTAGTGATGAGTTTTTTTTTTTTTGAATTCCATCATCATCGCTGTAATGGAACAGACTGTTGAGATAATCATGTTAACTTAATGCAGAATTGTAAGTCAAAAAGCTCAAAATCATTTGATGAATCACTCGAGATTGATTGGTGGTATTGAGGTAAAAATCATGATGTCTTTTCATCAAAGGTTTTCTAACAATTTAATGGCCACAGTTGCTCACAAACTCAGCTGCGCACAAGGTCAATGCCAGCTTTTGTATCACATCAGTGAAAAGAGAAGCCAAGTTGAAGAGGATTTTGACCGTTGCTTTCAAAGTGAGTTGAATAATGGCGGAAAATGTTCAAAGTGAAGGGGAAGTCTCTCATGTGACCTGCTTATCTTGTAGCAGCATTAAGCTTTTTCAAAGCAAAGCTTCTCGCATAGAATCATGTCATAGCGCGTGCATTTCTGCTTTAGAACACTTAGAATGATTCCCACAGAAAGGAAAAGGGATGGAATTCCATGTGATTTCAATCAAATCTTTATCTGAAACAGAGTGCAGCCTCTCCAATCCACTCATCATCCACAGGATTTGACCATGATGTTAATTTGATATCTCGAACATAGTTGGACCCTATAATGGACAGAGAGTAATGCAAACTGAAATGTAATGCACTTTTGAATATATTAGATGTAATTAATATCACTTAATCACTACTCTCAAATGCAATCTCCTTGGACCATGTATTCCTCGTGTTCTTGTTATACGAGAGGTCTACGTGCGTGCGTGCATGCATGTATACACGTATGGAAGAGGAAAATTGCATGCGTGATCGCCGGAAAATGAAGATTTTTAGATTATGTTCGGATGACAAGATGCATTTTAGCAAAGAAAGAAAGGTTGACAAGATGGATAAAAAGAATCTAATAAAGTGAAACAACAAATGATTTCGATTAGCCTGCAAAATGAAATTATGTATAATAACTCTTTTGCTGATTAAGAACATGACATTTGTACACGAAGGTTTTAAGTTGCCTTTTCTGTAGGGGATATGCTCTTGTAGTTAAGGTGAGAGACACAGCTGACGTGAAATATAATCGGACTCCAAATGTGAGAAGTTGGTAGAAAAAGCATAAGAAATAGATAAGTTGAGGGAACAAAAGAGCTAATCTTTATATCATCTCCACGCTTATGTCTCACAAGAGATAACGTGCGTTTCTCATGTCTCTTCTCGCGTGCCAAAGCACACACAAAAAAAAGAAGAAAAGTTCCAGCTTCTCGTATTACATTATCCATCTCATTCGTTTGCTTCTCCAACTTTGTTTTTGACTTCTCTTCCTTGGTTTATCAATTGCCAATCAAGCAAGCATAAGTCATAGGCCCTTTTCTTTAATTATTTTTCCCACTTTAAAAGTAGGGAAAAGAACAAAAAAAAAAAAAAAAGAAAGGTGGTGTGATGAAAAAGAAAGCTCATATCTATATCAACACTCCATCAACTTCAGAGGCTTTTTCAGTCACATCTGAGACATGTGGTTGTCCCTCTAAAGTCTAAACTATTTGAAAGCTTCTGTTTCACAGCTTTCTGTCCCATCCTCTAATATTCCAAGCTTGTGGGTCTCGTTGTGCATGAGCAATAAACCCTAATATGTTGGGTTGCCCTTCTATTAGATAACAAGAAAAATCGAACGTAAGAGAAATATATCGACTCCCCTCACTATGAAGAGGAGGTTTACAACTAGACCTTGCACAAGATAATCTCACGCTCATATGACAATCTAAATCTTCCTACTTATTGTATCAGGGTTTTGTTAAAATCCTTTATTATGAGTTCGCTCCCCAGTCAAAAATGTTGAAAGGATCCATGGCCTTGTTCTCCCTCGCCTCACCAGGCTTGTCTCCCATGAGTTCTTTGGAGAAGATTAGGTTCATTGGATTTGGCTCCAGCTCTGCGAAGTCCGCGAAGAAGTCATCGGGCAGGTTCGATTCTTGAATCAGTGGCTCGTAGCTCGGGTCGAACATTTGATCCAATTGGTGATCGTCTGAGGCATCCATTGCCTTGTCCATATCCCCTACTTCTTCTTTAACAAGAGGGATGCTTAAGCTGTTTGTGTGGCTTATGAACTTTGGTTCTTCCTTTGAACATATTGATGGCTTTTGGTTGGTAGAGGGGTTCTTGTGAGCTGAAGCGCAGTTTTTCGATAGCTGAGATCTCGTGGATCCGGCTAGTGCGTTCCTCTGCGTCGGCCACGGGTGGTTGTGCTCGGATGTGTAGGTGATAACGAGCATGTTGGGATCGGTACGGCTACGTTCGACTTGCTTCCTCGCTGAGCAGCCCTTTGAACTACTACATCTGTAATAGCCCCTGCAATGTACGCGCTTCTTCAGTTGTAACCCTAGTAATCAATCCGTGTTCAATAACATGGCAATTATGTATTTGCTTGGTTTTCTTAGTAGCAGACTTCTTTGTCAGCAATTCTGCTAAAATATTATTACTCACAAGAATCACTCACTATGAATCGCATCAAAAGTAACATGAAAATTAGTAGTTAGGTTCTGTTTGACATAATGCACATCAACTCTGGGAGTCTAGTTGGTCTCCTCTTCACTATATTTGAGCATGAGAATGGCATAGTCGTATTCAGAAGAACAAAGCGCAAAAAAGCGAAGGAAAAAAAGGGAGGAATTTTGAGTGCTTAAGCATGTGAAATTTAATGGAAGAATACCTAGGATAAGGAGAACCTTTTATTGGTTTTTGGCCATACTTTCTCCAAGCCCAAAGATCAGAAGGTACCACTTCTCCACAAGGCCTGCTGCATGCTGCTTGCGGTGCTGGGATGCAGACCACCTTCTTTGCCTGGCTTTTTCTGTATTACAAAAGAAACCCATATATTCACTCATTTTTTCACTTACTCAAATTATTCAAATTAATAATTTTAAAAAAGAAGGTTACTTGTAACTCTTGGTCTCCAAAGAATCAATGGAAGTGGAGAGGTCTCAATGAAAAAAATAAAAAGATGAAAGAGATGGAACATCTTGGTGGGTTTGGCAGCAAAAAACAGTTTCCGATAACTAAGTGAAAGCAATGTCTGTGCCTGTCATGAAGACACATGACCTAATTCGATCTTTTCAGCTTGAGTTTATGGCCACATGAAAGCCAAGTCTATGGCCAGTGAATTCAAAGAGAGAAGAGAGAACCCTCATCTTCCATTACAGATAAATCCAAACAACTCATCATCTTCTTCTTCATCATCTTCTGTCAACTCAAACATGATAAGTCCCTTTGCATCAATCTCATCAAGCCCCACTTCTCAATAGTTTCTCCGCACCTAAATTCCATGCTTATATGTGTTTCTCATTAACGAAAAGCATAAACAATTTCACAGAAATCCAAGATCTTAACTTGTTTATCTTCTTGATAACCCAAAAAGCATAAAGAAGAAGCCACATGCAAAGAGATCTATTGAGGTGTATACTTGTATGTAGAAAATGATGAAACAATAACCTTCTCTTGATCCCTGGAGGCCGAGTAGACGAGATCTGCACGCCGGTGTTGTCCACCGGGGCATTGGCGATCTGTGAAGGCTTAATCATTCTTAGCGGTATGGGTGGCGGATTGGCGGCTCCCGGGGACATCTGAAGAACCCGAGAAAAAATATTAGGCTTCCTCGTCTCCTCACTCACCATCTTCTCTGCCAAAAGCGTGCAGCCAACGCCGCCACCATTGGCGCCCGTCCTTGAGGGACCTTTCGGTGGATCTTCCCCGCCATCGACCAAAGGCAATCCTGATAGTTCCTGCAGCAAAGAAGAGTCGCCCAGGCTCCCAAAAGCATCGGTCGGCGGCGAGAAGCTCACAGGCTCGATGGGGAGCTGCCAGTCAGCGATCGGAAGATCGATGCCGGGTCCTTCCGCCCTTCTGCTTGCTCGGACTATGTCGGCGAGGTCTCCTTGGTCCTTCTCCATCCTTTGCCAAAAGTAGTCACACATATCCAGCTCAAACTTCTTCTTCTTCTTCTTCTTCTTCTTCTTGATTGTGTGCGGTTGCACCGATTGCTTCCTTTTTGTGTGGTCTTTCTCTTGCTTTCAAAGCGTGGGAAGTGATCAAACAAAAGGAGTAGTTTTAACTAAGAGGACATAGGGACAGAAAACGATTTTTATTTCAATATACATATTGGCACTAAGACGCTGACTTTTGGTTCATTTGGCTCTTCCTCATACGCCAAAAAAAAAAAAAAAAAAACAATAATACAAATTTACATAACTAGGGTGGGTTTTATGAGATGTGTTCCATTTCAGAATTCTCAATCTTTTTTGGTCTATTATTTTATTTTATCTTTTAATGTAAATGGTGAAGCTTTTTAAAGTTTAATTAATGAGGCGGAAAACGTGTAATGGAGGGTGGCGGCAAGCAGCCGCATTTCGCGGCTTTGAAACTGTTGGCCCACTATTTTATTTTTTCATACTTTGCAACTCAGATTTTTCTTCCACCAAAAAACATTTTTTTTTTTTTTTATTTTGACTTGCAGTCATGTTTATATGTTACTGCCCTTGAGAATCTGCTCCGTTCCAAACCAAATTTGTTTTCCTTATTACATTTATTATCAATTTCATAGGCATAGCTTCATATTTTTGAGAGAATAAAGCCTAAAAAATACAAATTTTTCCCAATTAAATGAGAAATATTTTAACTTAGATCGAGATTAGTTAATTTAACTAATGAATAAGATAATCACTAACCAAATGCTTTGCTCTTCTTGTTTTACTTATTGCCCAAAACAATTCGTTTTGATAGTGATTAAATTATCTGAAAATTTAGCTCGTGAGGATGACACGTTGCATTTTTATGACTATTCGCATTCTTTTTTTTATTTAAGCTTTCATGACGCAAGGATCAAGATAACGTCTGAATTGGGTAATTAATATGAAAATATGGACAACAAGGAATGATAGACAATTCTTTGGACGAAGGAATCAATCTTCTTTATATTGGAAAAACTAATTTTGAATTCTAAATTTAAGGGTACGTTTGGTTTGGAATTAAGATCATGATTATTTTATTTTAATTAGTTTACTGTACAAATATCAAAAAGATAGAAAGATTATTTTTTACATTACTTTAAAAATTAAATTATCATACTACTTTTATATTTATTTATTTAAATTTTAATAAATAATATATCCAAAGGATGGAAAGATTTAAAAAAATTTAAATCATTCACTAATCATATTAACATTCAAATACTAAAAATTTAATCAAATTATTTTTTTATATTTTAATTTTAATATTGAATTTGAGATTATTGGGTGACTAGGTACGCACACACGACGGCAGAGAGAACGCTTCGGGTGGAGAGAGAGAGAGAGAGCGCTTATTGAATTAGTAAAAAATTAAGAAATTTTTTAGAGACTAATAAGAAATTAATTTGTTTAGCCAATGGAGTATTAGTATGACAATTCCATGAGTGCAATCGTTATGCTTCCTTGGAACAGAAAGTAGTACAATAGGAGAATGTTGACGAAGCAGTCTGCTGTAGTTAACAATAATATGGCGATTTCTAAGCAGGAATGCATCGATAAGCTAAGATCACGAAGCCTCTACTGCCGAGCATCACAGCGTTGGGATCACCTCGCTGCATATATAGTTGCCTTCGTGGTCTCTCACTTGTACATTGCATTTTTAAGGTTCCTCGTATAGCCAGTCTCAATGACATGTTTTGCTTCGCCATTTTTCTCGTGAAAGAAAAATTCTTGTCACACAAACGAGAGTAACTTGCATGAGGTGGTTCTGCGATCATGCAACGCATGTATGTCCATATCTTGATCTTTAGATGACCGAGATTGCATCTGCTGTGCAGCCTTAAACTCACTAATCAACTTTCCTGCATTTATTGATTGAAACATTTTTTAAAAAATGAAATGAAAAATGCATATAATTAATTGTCATGATGTCAAATATGATGAATTAATTTCATATCAAATAATTAAATAAATAAAATTTAATATATATAAGAAAAAAACCTATATTTTATTAATTTAAATTTTTAAGGCAATTTAATATCTAATTTATGGGATTCTCTCGACAATCATTGTACTGTCATTTCTTAAAGTATGCTACTTTTTCCCCCAATTTTAGGCTTAAAATTAATGAAATAAACCAGGTTGGAAGCAATATTTATACTGAGTGAGTTTGAATAAAACAATTCATCATAACTCAAGCAGAGCTTGCTTTTACTCCCAACGACCACTTTGAAAGTAGTTAGGGTTTTGAACATGTCTGTGTCTTGCACCTGAGAAAGCTGTGTTCATTTGCATTCGCGGGGCCCCTTTGCAGGACTAAGAGTTCGAGTCCAGAGTGATGCAAGCATAGTATTGGAGATCGAGAAAGTCATTAGAGCGTTCAATTTAGAACTAAAAAAAAAAATAATAAGATAATTTGATTTTAAAAATAGTATTTTTAATTCAATTATAATATATGATCTTTCGTGATTGAACGTGAAACTTATATCTCAATGTCAGAGCAAAAATTGCCCTTCGGGTTCGTTATGAGAACCCCAACGATTTGGGTTTGTTCAGACTTCCACCTCGTTTATTGGAGGCGAACCCACAGGTCAAAATTCCCGCTAAGCCAACTGTCTGGATCAATATTTTATAGAATTATTTTTTTTTTATTTTTTATTTTGTAAAATTAATATTATTTATTTTATATTATTATTAAATTAAATTAAATACTTTTTTGATTTTTAAATTATTATAAAATTAATTTTTAATAAAAAATAATATTATTTTATAAAAATAATTTATTAAATTTCGATCGTGATTTTAATTCTGATACACCGAATAAACCAATGCGGAAGTGTTCCACGAGTTTTCACTGGGATTCTCTCTGCCCGAAAATAATAAATAACAATAATTAAACAAATAAATCAGCGTATATATATAACTGTTATTAGAATAAGTAATAGTTCTCCGCGAGGCAAGAGAAAAGGAAGCATCTTCCTCCACGTGGAAGTCTTTTTATTATACTCTTCGTCTACTAAAGAAATGTGGTTTTAATAACTCAAATCATAATTGTCACGCTGACGTGTTGACCAGACTAATTGAGCCTTGTGCTTAGCGTGCGAATTCATGCTTAGCAACCAGAGGCGGAGGGAAGGGTACTTGGATTGATGTAATTGGCCTCCCTATGTTTGAATTTTATGCTCAGGTCCTTCCTGATTTTAAATGTTTTAAGATTTAAAAAATTTCGAATTTTAAAGCAAATATTTTTTTTATTTAAAGAAATTTCACATTGCGCACGATTAGATCTAATTATTAATATCAGCTTAATAATACTTATTATAATCACATTTTTTTTAGTTATAAATCACCGTTAAATTTCGAGATTTCCAATGAACTATCCCGTTTTGGAAACTCTTACAATCACTGTCGCATCCTCCTCGTCGGATAAGGAATATGAGTTCATCCGAACCACTGCGAAGGTAGATATACACTAACAACGGGCTAATGACGAAGAAGATTAACACTGACAAGATTGATCATATTTCAGAAAAAAAAAAAAAATATCATCCGCGATTATGGCGAGGCGAGGATGGTGGTGAAGCGTTGTCGAATTCAAGAGAAGCAGCCAATCCCAATCCGATTTGAGGCCTCCGAACCGTGCAGCATGTGACTTTTGAGGAAGAGCATCTCTGCTTTGATTGATAGCTCCGTGGTCCTAATGCTTTTTGTCTATCTCCTTGAGTTCAGAGCTTGACTTTTGCCTGATAGATAAAGTTGACTTTCTACTCCCTGGAATTGCTCAGAAAAAAAAAGAAGATTCAGTACTAATTCTCAAAGTGGTATTCAATTATACGCTTTTCGGAACCATGATGAGCTAATCAATCAGTGCACCTCTGGCGCAAATTTACTGAACGGAATGCACGAAAAAGAAAGAAATCCATGACTGCACTGACAAAGCAAGACAAGATTGAAGACGAATCATTATCACTTCAAATCCAACAATCATAGCATGAACAAACATCACAGACATTACATATCGTCATCATGTTCACTACCACAAAGTGGCTTGAGACAATCCATGATGGATTGTTACCCAAAATCCAATAGCCAATGCTCGATACCAGCCATCTGATTCATATCAGCATGGACATTGATTTCTGAAGATGATAATGGATAGTAGGTAGTAGGTCCTGATTGACCATCCCTTTCCTGAAAAGAGGAACCAAGAAGGATCGGATATAAATAACCTCGCATTTGAATTGAAAAATATGCATAACGTCTTCTCATCAACAACAACAACAACAACAAAATGCACCTGTTGTCAGCAATAATAGAAGGAGCAGTTCCATCCAATCCAAGGACCATTCTTGCTTGAGCTTGTCCAACAGTCAGAATTGTTTGCTCGTGGGACCTCGGCCGACAACTAACCCCAATAAATATTGTGGCCCACGCACGTCGGACACACCATCTTCGCTAGATGGATATGATAAGATGTATCAAGGGCACAGCCCCACCACTAAATACTGAAAGCCAGGGATCCCCCTTCACTGGCATAACTTCTTTCTCAAGATGAAATGATTTGGGATGGGCCAGCCAACCCATGAAAATCTAAGGAAAGGAGCAGTACCATGCATTAACAACAACAACCAACCTCATCTAGAGGAAAATCCAGAGATACACTGATAGCAAATCCTAAAAAACAACAGGGCTTCCTGTTCTAAGTGCTCATTGACCTCACCATCCATACATGCCTCTTCCCTACCCTCACTGTTCCTCGAGCGTGGTGAACTAGTGCTTGTCCTTTTCTCACCATGTGGGCTTCACATGCATGAAATGTATTTGCAGGAGTTTTCAACATCAGTAGCTACATAACATTTTTTTTGCTGGAGTGGCAAAAGTTCAGTTCGGAGGATTGAACATGAGTACTTCTTTTACAGAAGAGACTCTGTAAAGCATTTGTGAAGTCATTAGACATCAATAAAAAATGAATTGAACACAGTAATGTCTAGCAAAGGAATCAAGTAGATCTGTAATGATCACCGGGATCAGCTGGAAAATCCAGTAACAATTACCTGAGCAATTGCCTCTTTGCCTTTTCTATTGTTTTCTTTGTCTCATGTAAACCTAAGATGATGTTGGAGACAATAATGGCGGTGACCTGACCATATCTGCAACCAGGAGAGCAAAAAGAAACTCAGATAACTCACGAAAGATATATGACAGGTATAGGAGCGGAAAGAGACACTAAAGTTGTGATGGTCGGCAAGAAATATCAGAGTGCAAGTTAATCGACAAAATTACCTCAATGGAAAGCATTGTGAAAAAAGGAAGATAAGGGAAAAAGAACAGTTCACACGAATACAGGTGAATAGTATTTTTCATTATATCAAAAACTCGGAGTTATCATTTGTTTGACAAACACAAAAAATGAAAATGCATATAATCAGGAGTGAAAACTTAAACTGAGGTTGGCCATGGTCAAGTAAATGAATAAGCACATTAGTAGGCTGGGGTGCACTTCAATGACACCTTTGCGATGCTAATATAACGCCACAGGTTCTCACTTAATCTACAGTTTATGATGCTATCGATCATGATCCTGATCTAGGTTTTACCAGGCCCAATGCCAATATGCCATTATCTGAATTCTTAGGGACAGGCTTCTTCAGCTTTTTCTACAGCTACTGAAAAAAAGCCTTCACAAAATAACTATTCCCTCCAAGTTCATATTTACAGGGGACATCCTAACAATTTGGGCATAAGCACCAAGCTATACAGGTTAGCTACTTCTACATATCAAATACAGAACCTAAGTTAGGTGGTAGTGGTAATTTGATAGGAATCACAAAGCATAAATCTAATACTTCCAAGTAGCTCCTTGATTAAATTGATGATATCTTGAAGTTCCTAACGCAACAAATGGGAAAAAAAGAACGCCGCCAAGGGGAACACAACTATAGATGAAGACAAATCATTTACTACATTGTCCTCAAGAGATGGTGAGAAGCATACTTTACAATGTAAATTTTGCACTACACATAAAGTAATATAATATAAATAAACCCTATTATTTCCACTAAATACTGCAATTGACTACAAAATACACCAAGACTTAATGAACTATTCTAAAGAAAATAAATAATTTCTATTTTGAATAAAAAACAAGCATTTCGGCATATGTCCAGAAAATTTACAATATATATTACAAGAGCATTCAGAACCTCCACTTGTACAGGACTCTGTCTTCACAGGTCTCACCAACCAAATTACAGTGTTACAAGCAGACAACAAGAAGAAAGACTAAAACAAAGAAAGCTCGAAGATTGCAATATCACATAAGATTTGTCTGGCAAATAAGTTACTGATGTACCCATTAAACAGATTCCATTCTTCATCTTACAATCAATCAAAAGGTTAGCAGGTGCAAGTCTCAATACCTTGTGTGAAAATAAAAGGCTTAGCATTTCGAAGATATGATATTTGAGTCCTATATCTGTCGTTACCTTCGTAATCTGAAGACAACAATGAATGCAAATACGTATGGAAAGTTGACATCTGCCCTGCTACTATCCTCTTGCTAGACTTCCACATTGACCAGAGCTTTGGAAGAAAGGAAAATTTTATACACTCTTCAAAAAGCCCCATTATAGGAAATAAGCAGAAGCAGAAATTTTGATAGGACTATCGAACAACAATAATCTAGCAACATCTGCCAATCTAGATACTCTAATAGCAGTGATACGTGATACATTAACAGGAAAAGTAAATTGAAATCCTGAGAAGAAGCAAACAGAGTCACTTAGAACATCAAATCAAGAAAAACTATGGAATCATCAGCCATTTGGAGCTAAAATTAGCAAAAAGGATATCTAAAATATGAACTTAAAGAACTTGAGCCATAAATAATTCATGAACATTGAAACAAGGAGAACAAAGAATATGATATTCCTACAGCATCTCAGAAAAAATTTAATCCAAAGTCATCATGATTATTGTAGAATATGTGACAATCGAAGCCCTTGTAAAAATGATCCGGCGATTAAAAACAAATACAATACAACGTCTCTTCTTCCCAAGCATTCAAATTCAGCATTAAAAAATTCACACGAATCGCTGCACCAATCAACAAAAAAGATGAATAGATTCGCATAGAATAACCATAAGAATTCCACCATGAAACTAGCCACAATTACTATCAAATTGAACAAAAACCTGGGATATAATATCATCATATGATCAAGCAGGCACAACAAAAAACAATCGAAATCATAAGAGTCTGGATTGGGTGTCGAACGACACCAAAAATTTTTGACGACGTTCGCCGCCCAATCCGAACTCAATCATTCGCCAAATCTTCACGGTATCGATCGAACGGGACGGGTGGAGCACCGAGGAGATGAACCCCACATTTTAGATTTTTTTTATTATAAAATTAATATTTCCTATTTTATATCGTTATTAAATTAAATTATTATAAAAAAGTAAATTATTTTCCGATTTTTTAATTTGTAAAACGTTAATTTTTTTTAAAAAATATTAATTTATAAAAATAATTTACTAATTTTAATCTTAACCATAATTTTAATTCGGAATCTAGTGATACCTAATAGATCAAACAGCACACAGCGTTTCAACGAATCATTTGGCCTTCCCTCGTTGGTCCGTATCGAACCCCACTTGCTGGAGTGGTTTCTAATACTTACGTGGCTTTAACATAAAAAATACTTGTTTTTTTAGCAATGAGGGATTTATGAAAACACCACCTCGGTCGGAAGGGAGTAAAATTAGTAAATCGTGTAAGAATTTGTAAATAAAATATGTATGCAAAGAATCAAATTACATATTAAGATCAAATAAAAATGAAATTAAATAATATAAAGAAATTTAACCTTCATGTATTGATGTTCACTTCAATACTACAATAGGTAAGATTTAAGAGCGAATTGGATTTTTCTATATCTTAATAATTTTCAATATAGATGGTGTATATATTTTTGAAGAGAATTGTTAGATATGGGGACCCAATATCTTTTTCCATAATATTTATATACTCTTCTAGAGGTAGTTATCAAAATAAGTAGTTATTAGAAGTGGTCAATTATTTAAAAATGGGCATTTATCAGAAGTGGACACGAGAAGGGGAAAAAAAATACGTTATCATATTGATCGCTCCCACTGAGCAATTATAAATAAAAACCAATCAAATAGTACCAATTTTATAATTTTTAAAATTAAAATTAAAATTTGATTCTTAAAAATTTTAGGATTGGAATAGTATCAATTTGAGTTGAGAATTGAATTTTTTCGTTCCAGTTCTAAACTGATTTCAAAATGGTTCCAAAATATAATTTATAAAATCAATATTTTAGGTATTTTTAAATTTATAATTTTAATGGAGATTAAGAAAGATACTAAAAAATTATAAATATGAAATTAAATTTTAATATATATACAATTTGTATATATATATTATATAATATTTTGTATATTTATTAAAAATTGATACATGCAGTTTTGGTCTAACAATTTTTTATAAAGTGTAGAATCAGAATTAAAACCGTTTTATAGTTTTGTAAAAATTTAAAATCAAAATTATATCGATTTATTTTGAAAATTTTTCAATACCATTCTCAACTGATATGATACCATATATTGATTTTTCGATTTTTTTCCTCACCCCTACCCTCCATAATAATTTGTGTACAAGCTCATAGTTTGCTTATGTTTGCAAACAAATCCTTCAATGAAACCTGGTCGAACATCGACTAATTTCTCCGATAGTGCCACGTGTCCGCCAGTCGCGGGCCGCAGTCGGAATTGTTACCGCAAAAAAGTAACCCAAAAGATTTCAACAAAGCCAATCGCAGCCAGTTTTGTTTCCCCTGGCACGCGAATTGTCCCAGAATTCGGGTCTGTTTTATCACTTCCCATTCAAAAGAATTGGCAAGGACGAAGCCAGGACAAAAGCATGTGCTAGAGCCTAGAAGCAACAGCGGCGTGTCTCATCTCGTGCCTTTTGTGTCTCCCGCTCGAAATCCCGCCACCTCCCCCCAAATCTCATCCCGCCCCTTGAAAACCCTAGCCGCGATTGCCGGAGAAGAAGAAGAAGAGCGTCAGATTCCATTAGATTCTCTCTTCTCCGGTCGTCGATGGCGGGAAGGACATCGGATCCGGAGAGGCCGACTCCCGTTCCGTCCTTCTTGGCTAGGATTTTCGCGAGAAATGTCGGATTATATTGGATCATCGGTTTTTTTCTTTTGTTTCCTTTTTTTCCTCTGAATTGGTGACTGATTTTTGTTGTGCTTGATGGATAGGTTTCGGAGAGTGAAGCAGATGGTGTGACAGAGGCCCTTGTGAATAGGGATGGCTCCGGGGAAAACTACTCCGCCAGCGCAGTGGTTCTTCCGTGAGTTCTGTTCATGTTCGATTATATGACGTTGTGCAGTAGGATTTCTATTTGTGTTCTATTTGCTTTTCGCTTTTGATTTCATATGAGTATATCCAGTGAGCGAAAAAAAGTGCATGATTTTTCTCTGATTTCTGAATGACCACACTATGCTAGCCTTGGATGAAAATTTTGGTTGGTATTTACAAAACTTGATGTCTATCTTATGATCAGAGTAGCAGTACTGCTCATTAGTTATTCCCGTTACAAAATCGCAGTTGTTATTGGTAATGACTATATATAGCATGAAATTAAATTACTCTTTTTTCTTGGATCTATCTAGTTTGAAAATTGATCTGCCCATGTCCTTCGCTAGCTTTGCATGTTGATGAAACAATTCGTACCTGTTTCCGTTAGCATCAACAGAAGTCTTCTCAGTAGTCTGTCTCCATTTGGGCCATATACCATTCACTCTAAGTTCATCCTCTTCAAACTCTTGTTTAGCTTGGAAAACAATTCATATGACTTCACAATGTGTCTTTATGACCTTGACCATTGTGGAAGCTGGAAATATCTTGTTTCTTTACTCTTCACTCTTGGCTATATTTACTTTGTCCTTGTCCTATTTCGGCAGGAACTAACTGTATATGTTCAACGAACCTGTGCTTATATAGTTTATAGATGCTTGTTTTATAGTGTCTTCAAGGTGGTATATGTAATATGATTTGAAATAGGCTTGTTGTGTTGCAGTACATTAGTGCTAATGATTTTATTGGCAGATAGTTTTATAAGTAACCTGTGAGCTTCAGGTTTTTATTCCCAGCTTTAGGAGGATTGCTGTATGGCTATGATATTGGTGCAACATCAGGAGCTACAATATCATTGGAGGTATACAGATGGAACCTTGTTTGCTTTCTGTTTAGTGGCTTTTTCTTTAAATGTTTTAGTAGCTGCTTTTATAAATCAAATATGAAAGTCAATTTTCTTTCTCTTTCCATGCCCATCTGTACTTATTATTTGAATTGTTTTATGCTCTGAAGCTTTATCTTTTTTTTTGCTGTCTGCTGTTTTGTATAACAGAATTTTGTTTATCAGTTTATAGTGGCCCTTGTACTTTATTTTGAAATTTTTGTTTAAGATTCATGGGCTCCACAAAACTATAATACATTTATCTGAAATTTGGAGATTATTCCGTAGCTTGTGTGGATAATGCTTATCCCTAGGATTATCTTTGTTCACAAATTTGGGCAAAAAAGGGGAAGGTACAGTCTGAACTTGTCTTCAGAGTCAATTCTTGTGTTATGTCTGTTCATGTAATTTGAAGTCAAGGAGAAGGTGCAGATAAATCTGTATGTGCTTATATTCATTTATCACTAACACTATGTTCTTCAAAATGATAAGCACTATCAGCTAGTTTAGCTACCTTGTTTCAAGTTTTACTTGATCCTTATTAAATTTTCAGTGGATCTCAGAGAACAAGGTGCTTGAATCATTTAGTTAAATTTTTTTCTTATATCTTTGCTTCAAGTGTATTGGGTCCTTGGCCAACTGCAAGTTGATTTTGTGTAAATTGGCATTTAACTTGTGTTTAGCTTGTGCTGAATCTTCTATTTTATGTTGGTAGGTTTCTCCTTAGTCTCTAATGGAATGATGTTGGGTTCGGCCAATGCCACTTTGTTGAGTCTTTTCACTTGAAGGACTCCTCTTGCAAGTGATTTTTGTGCCCAAAAAGAATTTTTCTCTAAACATAGTAAATTGTCTTATTAATAGTGTTAGGGATGTCAAGTGGGCTGACAGCACGACCATGGCATGTTTTGGAGGGTCTGCTTAGCACAACCCATGCTTGCCAAATTTTTCTAGTGCTAGACATGATCCATATTCTATGGGCTTATGGGTCGTATTGTGTTTGACCTAATATCTTTTTTTTAAAAAAAAATATAAAAAAGTTCAGAAAAATTTTAAAAATATAAAAAATAAAAATTCTAAAATATGCAAAAAATAAATAATAAAATATTTATATTTAAATTAATTTATGAATATTATCTTTTAAACATGTATTTTACTTAAAATATATACTTATATTTTATTTAAAATACATACATTATAATCTCCATTATTGTCTTAAAATTTTCAAAAGGAAAGATCGTCGGATTGAGGGGTCGCATCTGGTGATCTCACTCTGATCTTCAAGTCAATAGGATAATTTAATAAAAAATAATTTGGAATGTATTTAAAATATAATAGATGTAATTGGATTTTAAATACACTAAACTTATTATTATAATTCCTTTTGATAAAAGTTCACTAGTCGAGATTATTATAAACTTTTACCAATTTCTTGAATTTTTTCCAGCATCATATTAGTCTTTTATATAAATACATATTTCTAAAATTTATGGTTTTAACAAATTTTTTTATTGTTTAAGATTTATTTATTTGCACTAAAATAAGAGTTCGATACAATTGTAGGTGCCAAAATAGTTAATAAATTATAAATTATGATAGAAAGTACTGAATATTTTTTGATATGTGTCTTTTATCACGATAAAATATCAAAATTTTTAGCATTTTCTTAAGTTAAAACTTCTATAGTTTGATTTTAATAAAAAATTAATTCATTATATAAAGAAGAGGTTGACTAGAATGAGATGAATTATTTTTTTGAGTTTAATAAATATTATGTATTTCATATAATAATTGTTTAACATATTATTTATATTATTCTATATTTATCAAGAACACATATTATCATAATTCTTAGAAAAAATACAAGTTTAATAATTTTAAACTATTTTAAAAATTTTCTTCTATCGGAGGAAGAATATCCATAAAATCAAGAAGTGATTTATATTTGCTGAAGAGAAAGAACATAAATATAATTTCATTAAATAACAAACAAGTTGTACAATAATAATTACATGAAAGAATTATAGTTTGAAACGCAAAAAACATTTTAATAACAATGTAAATAATTTACAAACTTTTTGAGTTGTATTAGTTAATATAAAATCACTTATGTATTATGCAAAAATATATATATATACATCTTTAGAATCATAACAAGGTTTCTAAGTAGTGTTTTATTTATTTACTGTATCAAGAGGAAATTTTTTTGATAACCTTTTACATTGTTTATATAGAGTTTTAAAATCTTGAGTATAAGTAGGTGTAAATGTAATATATTTGTATAAATTTCTAGGTTTGTTAATTTTATATGTTATATTAACAATTTTAAGTTCATTTGGAACAATTAAATTAAAAATACGGTGTGTACCGAATATAAAATAATTTTTCATCTAATAAAATAAACAATTGATATTTAAGAACATAAAATAATTTTTCATCTAAAAGAAAACAATTGATATTTAAGTAAATCAATAATAGTAGTATTATTACTCGTATTATTTAAAGTAAACATTAAATATTTTTTCTTGAATATTATATTTAAAAATAATTTGAATGATAATGTTACCAATATTAGCTGTATTATGAGGATATTTTAAAAATTTAAAATTAATAATACATCTATGCAATATACATGTATCATTAATATAATGAGCAGTAATGTAAATATAAAATGCGCTATAATTGACACACTAACAATCAAATATAAGATTCATTCTTTGTTTGTAGCCTGGAAAAAAAATTTATTTTGTTTTTATATTGTATATTTTTATCGCATCACTGCTAATAGTGTCCTTGGATATTTTTTGAAAAACTGGATTTGACTATTAGAATAATTCTTCCATATCAAAATTTTCTTAAAAAAAAAATAACTATTCATATCAAATAATATGTTTTACTTATTTTTTCGTATATTTTATTTTAAAAACTTATGGATGTCAAAGTGAAATAGAAGAAAAAATTATTTGCAAAAAGAAATTATTTTTGAGTTAAATTATGCTCATTTAAGATTAAATGTGCATTCAAAGATGGTTGATTTCATATGCAGTTGTGATAGTTAGTTGATTTTTGCATTTGTTGTACATGGTTTTTTCTATATCTCCAACTAATATTATATCATTGTGTTCGTAAATATTACTATTTTTCTTTTTTTGGAATTTTGATGAGTTTGAGGTTGCCGCAAATGAAGTTGAACAAATAATGCAAATTCAATTTTAGATACATAAACGGCTTAATCAATAGTTTGATCGATGGTGTTTTGAATTTTAATGGAAGATTGTTTGAGCAAGTATGAAAAGGCAGATGGAGAAAAAATTGAAGAGTTAAAGTGTTAAAGAGTTGAAATGAGGTTGGAGATTGAATTGGAGTTTGGAGAATTGGGAGAGTATGAGGTAAATTGTAATATAAAAAAATAAAATAGCATTTGGATGCAATAGCTATTGAAATTGAATTTTATATACTTCTTTATTGTAAATTTAAAAAAATTAAATCCAACGGTTCCTTGTTGAGGAGCAGTTGGTGTGGGGAGTGGAGACCATTGGGATTTGGGCTGAATTAAAATTTTTTGGGGAGCTGTGAAAAGGAGGGAGAGGGGTTAAAATTTTGCAGACTGGGCTGTGCTAGCCCCCATGTTATGCTGAGCCCATTTATGTCGCGGGTTATGCCCTGACCCACAAACTATGAGGGGGTGTCGGGCATTACTCTTCCAAATGGATCATACTAGCACGGTATGGTTAATATAGCAATTGTGTTGTGTTGGACACAATTCGCTTGCTTGGGGCCTAAATTTACTTAGGGGATAAGAGGGAGAGGAATTAAGATTTTGTGGGTCAAATTGGGCTTGATCTATTTATGTCACAGGTTGTGTCTAGCTTGTGGCTACAAAGGAGGTGTCTTGTACAAGTAACCCATATGGATTGTGCTAGTACGACAAAATTATTGTAACAATAGTGTTATGCTTGTCAAACCTAATACGTCCATTGTGAGTAAAACTGTGCATTCGGTTTATTCCGTTATTGAATCGGATCGAGTAGATTAAACAAAAAATTTTGGTTTTAAAAATTCAAAGACAGAACTGAACCGAAATGGTACAAAAATTGAACTAAAATCGAATCAAAATATGTAAATCAAAAATCAAAATTTTAAATCGATTTTCCTGTGAATATAAACAAAATATTCTTTTCAAACCAACTTTAAATTGAAATTAAATGTATTTTCAAACTTGTATAACCGAATCTCAGTATGGTTAATGCAAGCAAATGTTAGTACTCTTAATACATACATAAATGATATTTTGTATAATAGTCATCATATACATAATAGTCATTGAATATGTATAATAACCATCTAATCGGGAATTATCTAACCAAAATTATTGAAAAATCACTGAAGAATCATAATTTACAAAATAGCAACATCTGTAAAACTCGAAGTATTAGTAATTTTGTAGTCTAAAATAAGTTAACATGATGCAGAAAGTAGTTGGATTCAATTATGGAATAGAATTAAATCCGAGAAGGTAACAAATATTGAGCTTTTCTATATTTTTTGTATGTAGCACACCTTGATCATTAATACAATATGTAGATTCACATATTACAATCGGCACATTAGGTGAAGCTTTAGGTAATAGCAAAAACTTCTCACGAAGTATTGCTGGTTGTTTAGCGGATGCTGTATAGTTCTATTTTGTTCTACTCGCAGCTATCAACAGACTCAGAGTTTGTTCTAAAAAAAAGATTTAACATGATTGAATTCAAGCAATAGGAATTGAGAAAAAAGCATAATGACTGTCACCAACTTGTATGAAAAGCTTTTCCAAAAGGTAGCAACGACAAAATTTCAGTAGATTATCAAAAAACAAGGAGAAAAAATTTAGGTTCATGTTTTTCTTTTATAAGAAGATCTTGCAAATGGGTAAAAATTACAACTAAATTTCACAAACAATAGGAGTTTTAGTTCAAATAACAACTATCAAAGAGATATGTTTAAATAACAGGTAGAATTCTCGAAGAGATAGGGCTAGATTAAAGAGCCCTAATTTAATATGAGCATAAAATGAATATAAATAATTTGAACTTGAAATTAGTAGGAGTTCTACATTATGAAATAAGCAACTTGAACCTAAACACAAACAATTTGAAATTTTGAACCGAACATGAAATTGAATGTTGAATATAAATAACTTCAGTTGAACATGAACTTGAACATAAATATCATGAACTTAAAATGAATTCGAGTATGAAATAAGCAACATAAATATGAAAAATAGAAATATAAAATCAAGGTATGAAAAGATATGAAAATAAATACATCAAAAAAGTGTAAACATATTCAAATCTTAAATACTTTATATAATCAAAAGATTCAAAATATCAAAATATGATTTTTCAAAATTTATGGTTGTGAGATCCAATTCATCATTGTCAATTTTGAAAAAAAAATTATGTAGTCTAATTAAAAAAATGTTGCTAATACAAATTTATAAAAATGCTCTAAAAATGTAACAAATTACATAATATTTTGCAAATAAAAATTTATAGGAACTCTATTTTCATTATTAATCTCATTACGAAGTTGCTATTTTGTTTTTCAAATTTTTGAAAGCTTGTTTAAAAATTTGAGTTTCTTTAAGCATTATGTATTTGGAATTTTATCTTGTAGATGCATTTAAATAAAGATATTTTTTGCTTTCAATTTTTTTAATTTTCACACATTTTTTGAATTTCTACCATTTTATTGAAAAATATCTCACATATTTGATTAGAAATCTAACTTGTGCGATGAAATTTGTTAACTGATTCAAGTTATTTTTCACTACAATATTAATAATGTGTTAGGCAGTGCATATAAACATATTTCTTTTGTGCCATGCCCCAATTCAATTTTTTTTCAAACATAAAATAGCAGAATCATTTAAAAAATTATTATCAATAGTTATTATCAAAATATTATCAATTTTTCATTCTTATAAATATTTTGTGATTGTTTTTCCTGTGATTTTACCTTTGTGATTGATAATTTTGCAGAAGTTTGAAAATTTCTTCTTTAATTTTCAATCAATATTAATATAATGTATTGTGATACACATATAGTTTATTTTTTAAATTAAAGTTCAAGTATCAGTGGTCAATTATATTTTTTGTTTGGATTCTTTAAAATATCATTTCAATCTTACCTTCTTATTATAATTGATAATAATCTGTAGTTATAATTTAACGTGAAGGTATTCAAAATTCACAAAATTAAAAAGCATTTCATTTAAAACAATCATGTATGTTAATGTTCTTCTAATATTTTTTTAATTAAATTTCTAAGTAGTTAGTATACAATCATTTTTTATTTATGTTTAAATAGGTTGTATAGTAAGTTGTGTTTGATGTGTACTACTATTATATGGATATTGCTTATATTGATTTATGTGATTTTGAAGTAAAGTATCACTTATTTTTTAATTACAAAGAAACTTATTATCACAATAGTTGCATCTAATTTTGATTAATTTGTTTGGTGTCACAAATTGCAAAATGCTTCTATTCAATTGATCATGCCATCATTTTTTTCTTATACATGCATTGCTCTCGTTTGAAACTCCTTTAAACATGAAATTTGTTTGCAAATTTGAAATTAATATTAAACCTGAAATATTTGGATTTGTATTCAGTTGCTCGTGACTATCGTTCTTATTTATTATATACGAAAGAGAATAAAGACAAATTTAGCAAATACAAATAAAAGATAAGAAATTAGTTTTTTAACTTCTGCAAAAATAGTTTCACAAGATCACTAACTGATTATGCTAGATCACAGTATGAAAAATAGAGATATAATTTATGAATGAAATATATTTTAAAAAATTCATTGTTTTCAGAGATCCCATTATATAGTACATGGAATATTCTAATAATTTTGCTTATTGAGCAACAAAAAACATAATTAACTTCAGCACTAGGTTACAAATACAAGGTTGATTTATTGGCAACTTAAGCAAGTGAATTGAGCCATCATTCCGCTTTGATGATTTATGCTAATCTTTTTTCTATGGTTTGAAAATAATACCCCGTGATAATGTGCAACAGCGAAATATATATTACAAATTCAATCCAAAATCTTAACCTAGTGATAATTAGTCATATAATATATTTGAACATTAAAAATTAGCTTGTAAGTTGGCATGTAGAACAATTACGATTCATATCAGTGGATTATCAACTAATATTTTGCTTTCCAAAATTTTGTCAATGAAATATCAAAAAATAAAGCTCTAGTGCTCTCGGAACTTTCTAACAAAATGCATTAACAGAAGAGCAAGATCCACTTCAAATGTAATAGAAGTGGTTTCCCAAACTCTAGTGAAAGAGTCAAGAAAAATATTAGAAAAAACATTCTCATGTACCTTCAGTAATGTAAAATGTTTAACTTTGTATTTGCAAATCTACAATTTGATCAAAATGCTAGAATACTTGGGTTAAGACAAAAGTTGGATCGGAGACTTAAGTATATAAACAAGAATTGCTCAACAGCTCAATCATCAAGTTCTAAATCAAATTCTTCATGAAATTCCCCCATTGTCACTCCTCAACACCACATTATAGACCTAAGAAATTAGGAAACAAAGAAAAGAAAGCCATCAAACTCTCACTTTTTAAAACACTATTATCTATTATCTAATTGGGTATTTCTCAACCCCAAACAAAAGGTAATAAGCAATTTGATTTTTATAAAACCCTAATCGTCTAACAATAAAATCATATGAAATAAAAAAAATCTTAATATGATTTTTATAAAACTCAATTAAATTTTATAATTTCATAAATCCTAATTATCAAGATTCAAACATTTCAAATTTTATATTACAATTTGATTCTGATGATGCTATTATAGAAGAATGAGAGATTGAAGCTCAGAGGTTGGAGGTGGAGGGCGAACGTTGTCACGTTGCTCAAGCTTGAAGGACGTTGGGCTACCAAAAAACTTTTGCACTCTATCTTATCGTGACGATCGCTTACAAAATTTTTTTCTAGACTCCTTGTGTAACGAAATCTCTGATTCTTTGGACTCTCGTAGGATCATACGGCGCAGGTTGAGAATTTAGGAATTGGTCGGGGATGAAATTTGGGATTTAGGGTTATAGATTGTTTAACTGATTAGTCTAAAACCAAAACTAAAACTAATGTTACATATATTTTATATATACACATATAATTCAGTTTTTTTCGGTTTTCACAAATTTTCAAGATTAAAAATCGAAATCGAATACCGAAAATTTTAATTTTAAAAATGGAACTGTATCAAACATCAAATAATTCAAATCAAATCAGTTATTCAATTTTCATTTGGATGATTTATTCCGTTCAAACCAAATATTGTATAGCCCTAATTGCGGGCCGTGTCAAGCCTGCTTATATGGCTGTAGCTCGAATTTACACCACCAAATTTACTAATAGAAGTAGTGTACTTATTCGGGACATGTATATACATATATGTGAACATCTGTGTTTGTTCTTTTTTTGTGGGATTTGAAAATTCTGAGGCTTTCAAATTTTGATAAAAATAGAATTCAGTGTTTGTTATTTAGAACTTTAAAATTTTAGAATTTTTAAATTTTAACAAATGCGAGATTTACTGGTTCTTTAAAATTGATTGGAGTATAAAATTTCATATTTTAGAATTTACTAAGTAAGATCATATTCTTAACTATAAAATTTGTTGTTAGGTATCGTATTATCCCAAATGTCTCTTTTGCCATCATTCAATTTTCTATATCTTTTTCTTATTCGATTGATCTTTATAATGTTAGTTTTTTTTGACTTTTTGGAATATTTATTGTCTATTGATTTTGGCTCTATATTTTAATATATAAAAACAAAAATGTAAAATCAATATGTACGATCTTTAATATTTTTCTTTTCTTTACTACAAACAAAATAAAAAGGCACAAATAATTAATGTAAGATTTCCCATCTTGTTCATCTTTCTAATCTATTAAAATACATAACAAATTAAGAAAAAAGTTTAAAATTGATAGCCTTCATGTTTATGACTTTTTTTAATTTATTTTTATGTGATTTATTTAGAATTAAAGATATAGATTTATGTTTGTGTATTATAAATTGGAGGATTTGGATTTTGTTATTTTTTTGTTTTACCTCTATAATTTTTTTAATATCATATAGAATAAAAATTAAATATATAAATATCATTAAAATACAAAAGTAAAATACATTTAAAGTGAGATAATCTCACTACCTAAATTTTGTAATGACCATAATATAAAATTCCAATCAAACAAATACAGAATTTTTAAATATAAAATTTACAAATTTAATAAGACAAACATAGAATTTTAAACTTTTGATTTTACATGTCCTACAAAACAAGTACATTATTAAAATTTTTAAATGTAGGATTTTAAAATTTTAAAATATCAAAGTTCCTAGAACTTAAGAGTCCTACAAAACAAATAGGTCTATTCAGAACACGTATATACATACATGTGAACCTTTGTATGTGTTCTTTTTTATTTGCTATTGCATCATATTTTCAAACATCATCTGGACAGCTTTCTTGAGAATGTTATCAGTATTTTTGTATAGTATATTGAGATTTTGTTAATAGTTAAGTACGATGACCTGCAACTTTCTAATATAGCCAATTGTAGAAAAGTGGCCATTTAAGAAATTTTCATTTTGCAGTCGTCCACTTTGAGCGGAACCACATGGTACAATTTAAACTCTGTGGAGGTTGGGCTTGTGGTGAGTAACTTTTGTAGTTCTATTATAAAATTAAAATTTCTTGGTTATTTATTGGTCTAAAAATATTCTTTTTCTACAATGTCATGGATTCAGTTATTCTGAATATTGCAGGTCAGTGGTTCATTATATGGGGCTTTGATTGGTTCTGTTTTAGCTTTTACTGTTGCTGATTTCTTAGGTTTGTAAATCTCTGCTTGCTTTTAAAACTTCTGCATATTGCATTCACTAATATGTTGAGAAAATATAATTTGACTGAGAAAATTTTTAATTGAAGGAAGACGAAGGGAGTTAATTCTGTCATCTGTGTTGTATTTAATTGGAGCTCTACTGACGGCACTGGCACTCAACTTCCCTATGATGGTGATTGGGCGTTTTGTTTTTGGCATTGGAATTGGGCTGGTAATTGAGCTGAATGTCATTTTTTAGTATTTCTTTTACTGCTTAAAGAAACTTACATGCAGTTTGTGTTAATATTAGATTACCAAAACAATGTGGGTTTCAAATGGTTGATGTTTTGCCGAGGGATATGGCAATGCCTTTTGCTAGTTTATTTTGCCATTTCATATATGTTTATAGAAGCATGTGTTGTCATTTTAAGCCTTTGGGACTTATTATCTGAGAATGATTTTACTAGTTTCTTTCAATTAGATTGAGTATTTTGAAATCTGATGAATGGGGCATGGTCATCTCTTTATTTAGCATTTTGAGATTGTGCCAACCCCACCCCACTTACTAGCTGTTGCAGGTCCTTATAAGTCTTTGCAAGTCTTTTACATTATCTTGTTTTTGTGGTTTGGGTATCCCACCAATTCAATTCATGTTTCTTTGGCACTACAGCTGCAAGATTCCTCTTCTTTATCCTGTTCATTGGAACAGCTTGTTATGGTTGCCAATGGGCAGATCCTGCTAATCTTTGGATCAGAAAATTGGATCTGAGAACCTGTCAGGCCTGGATTTCTGTGGAAAATGGATGTGTTTTCTTTTTATGGGGGGTTGTGGTTCTGGTTGTGTGGATTGAGGGTTGCGAAACATAACTCACATGAAGAGTCTAGTGGTACTTCCATTAATGTCAACATATCAGGACATGTTTTCTTTTTATGGGAGGTTGTGGTTCTGGTTGTTTGTGGATTGAAGGTTGTGAAACATAACTCAGATGAAGAGTCTAGTGGTACTTCCATAAATGTCAACATATCATTATTATTTGTTGTAATTAGTTGGAAGCTGGAGCTTTGCTTATTAGATAACGATAACAGAGTCTGTGTATCTGCATTTTGCAATTCTAAACAATAGAAAGTATTTTGTATTTATTCTAACTTCTATTTGTTCTACTGTCTTTTAACTCCACTATGTTATTTTCTTCATTTTAGGCAATGCATGCTGCTCCAATGTACATTGCCGAGACTGCCCCCTGCAAAATAAGAGGAACACTTATCTCTATGAAGGAGGTTTTTATTGTTGCTGGGATGCTTGTAAGTACTGGAGCATATTTTTCAACCTTTCACGTGTATAGAGAAATAGATAGTTACTCCTCTTTGTCAACATGTATGCTTTAAGCGTTGTCTTTTTGACCTATCATGCAGTTGGGCTACATCATGACCAGCGTTTATGTTGATTTGGTTGCTGGATGGCGTTATATGTATGCTACCAGTTCACCTATATGTCTGGTGATGGGAATTGGAATGTGGTGGTTGCCATCATCACCTCGCTGGCTGCTTTTTTGTGCAATACAGGGAAAAGGAAATATGCTTGATTTAAAAGAAGCAGCTATCTGCTGTTTGTGTCGGCTGAGGAGTAGACCTGTTGATAATTCTTCCTCAGAAGAAATTGATTCTATTCTGGTTGATCTTTCATCTGTTGAAGGAGTAAAGAGTGTAACTCTGGGAGAGATCTTTCAGGGAAAATGCCAGAAAGCACTATTGATTGGTGCAGGACTGGTATTCTTTCAACAGGTACATGCATATCTTCCGTTTTGAACTGCTTAATTGTAGTTCTTCAATTGATCATCTGTGGAAATAGCAAAAACTTTACTCTTGTTCTCTCTCATTTATTTATTTATTTTTTTTACTTCTTTCACTTCTAGGTGACTGGGCAACCAAGCGTGCTGTATTATGCTGCATCAATTCTTCAGGTATTCTACCTTGGAGTTGTATTACAATTCACTAAAAATCCTAAATCATGAGCATGAACAATTTCTGCAAAACCATTTACCCCAGAAAAAAAACCTTACATGGTAGTCTTATGTGTACAGAGTGCAGGGTTTTCAGCAGCATCTGATGCTACACGTGTCTCAGTTCTTCTTGGTTTACTGAAGGTACATCTTTCCCCAAAGAAATTGTTCTGGCATATATATTGTCCTTGAGTACCAAAATTTGACTTGCTTGGTTGCAATGTTATTTGTGCATTGGAAAATGTATTGAAATAGCTTCCTTTTGTTTGTTTTTTAATGTGGTTTGTGTTGGTTTGATAGAAGGTAATGTTTCAGGAAAAACTAAGTTAAAACCTGAGTTTCATTGAAGAAGAAGAAAATAGGTTACAAGCTTAGGTCTCCAGCCATAGGCCTAGGCATTTATAGCTAATATAACTGGGTTTTACTCATGACCCAAATACAAATTAAGTAGAAGTCCTATTCCTAGTCACAGTAGGATTCCACCTGACCATGCTTATGTCAGTTCTCAGACCAAGCCCAAGAAGTCCAAATTCAGTCCAACTTCAGTGCTAATTTAATTCTAACTTCACCTCCCTGCTTCACCTCCTCCTCCTCTCTCTCTCTCTCTCAAAGTTGCAAGTTGGAATATAGATATAGATATTAATCATGCCCAACAACTTGTCCACTTGTCCATTATAACATGAAGATGATTGCTGTTGGGTTTAGTAAAAACACCTGCTCGTTGAAGAGCTGATTTGATGTGAATAGATTGTAAAAGTTTCTGAATTACTTTCTCCCTCATAAAGTGAAGATCTACTTCAATATGCTTTGTTGCCTCATGAAAAACTGGATTGGTAGCAATTTATAAGGTTGCTTGGTTGTCAAAAAGATGCAGAATTGGTTCAGTAATAGAAATCCCAAACTCTGTTAATAAGTGCCTAAGCCATAGTATCTCACATGTAGTAAGGGGTATAGCCCTGTATTTTGCTTTTGCACTACTACTTGCCACCATATTCTATTTCTTGCTCTTCCATCCCACGAGACTTCCAACAATATCCAGAGGTAGACTTTCTGTCAAACAGAGAATCTGCCCAATCTGCATCACTGTAGCCATATAACTGGAGATGATCCTTCTTTTGATAAAGCAAAATCTTTGCCAACTGATCCTTTGATGTATCTCAAAATCTGATGAATTGCAGCAAGGTGAGTTCTCTAGGTACTGCTTATGTAGGCTCACAACACACAAGAAATGAGTGATCATGTCTAGTGATGGTTAGATATATTAATCTGCCCATTAACCTCCTGTGGAGCTCAAGATTAGGCATCAAATCTCCTTGATCTAATTGCAGTTTTGTGCTAGGATCCATAGGATTAGTAGCTGGTTTGCAACACAGAAAACCTTAATATGGAAGAAGACATAAAACATACTTCCTTTGTATAAGAACAATACCTTGTTTTGCATGAGCCACTTCTATGCCTAAGAAGTAATGGAGCTTTCCCAATTCTTTGATTGCAAATACGGATTGCAAAAACTCCTTTAGATTGTTTATTACTTGCACATCATCTCCAGTTAACACAATGTCATCTACATAAACAATCAATACTGCCATGCCAGCTGCTAACCTTTTAAGAAAAGGGAATAGTCCACCTGATCGTGAAGCCGAAATCTAGAAGAGCATGTTAAATTCGTCAAATTAAGCTCTTGGAGATTGTTTGAGGTCATAGATTGCTTTCTTGAGTTAGCATGCATATCCTTTGCCTTGAATTGGAGAGAAACCAGGAGGGCAATTCATGTAAACTTCTTCACTTAAACCCTCATGCAAGAAAGCATTTTTGACATCCAACTGACATAGTTTCCATCCAATGTTAACTGCCATTGAAACAATCATTCTAATTGAGTTTAACTTAGCTATGGAGAGAAAGTCTCGAAGTAATCCCCCATCAAGTTTGTGTGTAGCCTTTCTCAATCAGTCTTGTTTTGTATCTTTCAACAGACCTATCAACCTTGTTTTGATTGTGTATGCCCATCTACACTCTACTGCTTTCTTCCCTTGAAGTAGTGTGATCATGTCCCAAGTGTCTTGTGTTGTAGGGCTCCCATCTCTTGAAACATACCTTGCTTCCAGTTGGCATTTGAAATAGCCTCTTTAACAGATCGAGGAATGGAAGCTAAGGTAATGGCTAAGGCAAAAGTTCTGAATGTTCGAGATAAAGAAGAGTAATAAACAAAATTGCTAATAGGGTGCATAGTACGTGACCTTTTAGGTTTCCTTATAGCTTTTTGCAAGTCATCAGCTGCATCTATAGAAGGATTCAATGTTGGAGAAGGACAGGACCTTCAGTCAAGTCAGATGATTGGTGTTCATTTGGATGTTGAGAATTAGTTTTTTTTCTTTCTTCTATCATAAACCAACATAGGTTTTGCAGTAAAAGACTCAATTTATTCAAAATCACACAGGCATAGGCATAGGTAGAACAGAATTCAGATCATATACAGGTGTTTGTGGAAGATTAAATTCAGAATCTAAGGGCCCGTTTGGAACAGGGCCAAGGTCAATGTCAAGGTCAAGGTCAAAGGAAGGGTTAAAATGTAAAACGATAACACGGTCAATTAAATCTTGTTTGGTTACTGATCTAGTTAACTGGTGTTTTAAATTTTTTCTGGACAAATTTGCCCTCAGTAGCGCCGCCGCCGATTTCGTCTTCTCCGACGAGGTCCGGGGCGCCGGCGAGCTCGCCGGACAGCTCGGGCAGCGAGCTCACGCGCGGAGCTCTCCGGCCGAGCTCGCGCGGGCAGCTCGGGCGGCGAGCTCGCGCGGAGAGTGTATGGAAGGTTGTTTTTCGGCGATCCGGCGACGGGGATCCGGCGATCCGGCGATCCGAGCCGTTGGATCGAGATCCGACGATTTAGATGAATCGAGGGCATTTTAATCAAATCCTTATTATAATTTAAATGATTTAAATAATGTTAGTGCGGTCAAATTTTTTATGTTTGGAAGATAGTCTGGTCAGGGTAATGTGACTCTAGCCTTGATCCCGTTCCAAACGCGCCCTAAAAGCTTAGTGCCCTTTCTAGATTAACAAGCCAATTCATCGTGGAAAGTAACATCAACTGAAATATAGTTTTTGTGAGTGACAGGGTTATAGTATCTGTAGCCCTTTTGTGATATAGAATAACCCAAAAAGATGCACTTGAAAGAACTAGGATGGAGTTTGTCCCTACGAGATTCATTGTTGTGAATAACACACACACCCCAAGGCACTATGCAGAACAGGAAAGGAATTTTCAACAGGAAATAAAATTTGAAATGGACTTTTGTTACTCAACAAGGAAGGTGGAAGTCTATTAATTAAATAATTGACAGTCAGGACTGCATCCTTCGAAAAACTTGAAGGGATGTTTCTCTCAAAAGTATGGCCCTAGCAACCTCAAGCTAATGTCTGGTCTTCCTCTAAGCGATCCCATTCTGTTGCAGGGTATAAGGGCATGTGGTCTGAAGAAGAATTAGTTTTGTAAATAGGTATTAAAAGAATTGGGAACATACTTTCCTCCATTGTCTGCCTTGAGTGTTTTAATGTTTGTGTTAAACTGATTTTGATCCTCTTTGTGAAAAAGCTGGAATGTTTGGGAGATATCTGACTTGACTTTCAATAAAAAGAGCCAAGTCATCCTAGAACGATCATTAATGAAAGATACAAAGTGTTTGTGACCTGTTAAGGTAGGTTTCCTAGCAGTCCAAATATCACCATGCACAAGTTAGAAAGGAAAAGAACTGATTTTATTAAATCTATGGTGGTACACAGATTTGTGATACTTCACAAGCAAAGAAGTTTCTCACAAATTAAACTAACTAGGAAAAAATGTCCTTAAAACTGAAAAGAGGGATGCCTACAATGCCACTAAATAGTAGTCCTTTTTCCTATTAGCTAATGTTGCCTTTTGTGGTCGTTTAGAATCTAGGAAATACAAGTTTTTTTTCTCATGACCTCCACCAATCATTTTTCTCGTTTGAACATCTTAAATACATAATAAATAGGGTAAAAAAGTTACAGAACAACTAAAGAATTTAGTGAGTTAACTAACAAATAGCAAAGTCATAAAGAAATTTCGATATATATCAAAATTTTGAGTTTTGGTTTCGGGAATGGTTTCAGCATCTAGAAAAATTGATACGTTTCTGCAGTTCGGTTGTTTCGGTCGAAATTAGTTCCGTTTCGATTTCGGCAAAAATATTTTCTTTAGTTATTAATTATGTATTGATTTAAGTTTGACTATATTTTAACTATACTTTGAATTCAAATTAAAAATATAATAAATTTTTTAAAAATTTTCAAAAAAAATTTAAAAATTATAAAAAATTTATAACTAATTTTACCATATTATTAAATACTATTTTAATTAATTTAATTAATTTTGATAGTTAATCACTTGTATAGTCTTTTTTTATATATATTACTATATAAAAAATAAAAAGCACATAATAAATAATATGATTATGTTTAAAAATTAAAAATTAACATAAATAAATTTAATTTATCGTTAAATGTACTTGATATATACATAATTTATTAATTATAACGTAATATAATTAATTATTATTGGTATTGTTATTATTATTATTATTATTATTATTATCATAATTATTATTAGTTGAGTTTGAAACATTTGGATCTTAGATTATAAATTCAATATTTGGACGATAATGATGAGTATTTGTAGGCATACAAGTAAGAATAATTAGTTTTTTGCGATTTCATTATAGCGGTTCTGAAGTATAGCCATATATTGAAAGTTCGAAATAAAAATGATAATCTTGTTCATTGATAACATATAGTATAAATGGTTTAATAACTCATAAGAAATAAATATTACATTATGCGAAGTGTTTAAGGGTAATTACGGTAAGATGATAATTGATAACGTTAAGTGGATCTTGTTGAGAAATACAATAAATTTGATCATTTATTTTTTCATGTTCTTTTAATATTTGTTCAATTAAATTTTATTTAAGTATATCATAAGATAAAGGTGAAATTATTATACAACAGAATATAAGTTTTTGATTAAGAATAGACAAATTTTTTTCTTGATTCAAGTATAACTTGGTCTGGAATTATAATATAATTATTAGGATTCACTATTATTTGTTTTGAAATAAATATTATATAATCGTCAGAATTCATGAATATAAAGTAAATAATAGAAAATATTGAAATGAAAATTATTTTTAAAAAATATGATAACGAAGTAAATAAATTATCGTAGTGTAAAATAAATCATAGAGGTATTAAATTTGAATGTTATAAAATTACAATAATATCATATACACACCAACTACATATATAACACAAAACATATCAATTTAACACAATAATAAAAATATCATATTATAGGTTGTATAAACCATATCTAATAAACATATACTATTTCGATGCGGATCTTACAGAAATTGGTATTTTTCATGATCATCCTTATCAGTATGATGGAATTGTGATTGATAGTATTATTCAACATATGAGAGTATGAAGTCACGTGATCTTCACCAAATAATATGAAATACATGTTGTCCATTAATGAAGATTATTGTATTGATTGATGATATCATTGATTGAAAAGGATGTTCCGCAATAATATTTGTCATAATAATTGAAGTCCAAACTATCTATTGGAATTTAATTATCATTTTATTTACTATGTAAAGTATATTGATATTATAGTACATAACCACAATGTAAATTAGAGTCGAAAAATTTATTTTCTCGATATCTTGAAAAAGATGAAGTCCTCATATTATGATTCTTAAAAATTGGTTTCAGTAATTGTACTACCATTTCTTTGTTAAACGATCATCATTTTTTAGTATGTCGGATAATTTGATTATTTCATCATATAGTGATATTTTTTTTTATAAATTTCGGGTTCTTAAATGCATGTTATACGATAGAAATTATATTTTTTCAATTTCTTTATTTTAAGCATGTTTTTCGTTTTCATGTGAATTAATTCAAAAGTTGTTTAATTCCTTTTGTATTATAAACTTGAAGTAATTTAATTTAAAATTTTAATTGTTATTTTTATAAAATTAGGTTTTGTATGTCGATAATAAATACTTCACCATCGAATTGTAATTTATGAAAAAAATTTATCAAAAATTAATATAATTTAAATTAGAAAATATGTATTATTATTGAATATCAAATATATTAGGAGTTTTGCCTTTGATAGGTACAATTATTTGTTGTGTGGTGAAATTCTTGACTTTATTTTGGAAGTCGCATGACTGTTTAATAAATGTACTCAAGTTAAAAGCTTTTTTAATTGTGTAAAAAATATAAATAAATGATTTAGAATGTGCCTTATGTAATGCCAATATTTTCATTATCATATTTGATTTTATCCTCTCAATTGCTTTATATAACGGTTCGAAAATTATATTGCTGTTATTGATATCATCGACATATTGAAATATTCGATTTAAAAAATATCTTATAACGTGATTAAATGTTAGTCAATAATATTATTATTATAATTTAATAAAGTGTTATATAATGACACTTTATTCAATTATTTACAATATGAATATCTGTAGATAATGTATTATCCCATTAACGATAGATAATCTTTTCCTATTTACAAAATTTAATTGTTTCTGTATGTTCTCTTATTTGTAATTTTACTCGTTTTATTATTTCATACAAAAATTTCATCTAGGAATGATCATTTGAGTCAATAATTCACAACACCTTAATTAATGGGATGAACATTCGGATTATATTTTTAACTAATTTCCAAAATTGTTAATTCAAAATTTAATTATAGAATTGTTCGGATAGAATTTTCTCTGATCGTTTCAATTTCAAATAATATTTGTCTATTATTTATTGGTAAATAATTTCTTCCGTATTTGTCGATGGTTATACATGAATTCATGTAGATGAATTGCATAGTAAATCAAGTAATATATAGTTTGATAATCTCTTGATCTCGTATTTCTTTTCTTATCAGTTCAAGATATCAAACGTGGTTATAAATGAATGATATTAACTCTGATCGTTCTCAACAACTTTCTTAATATTATGATCTTTATCTATATCATTTAACATTAAATCAATAGAGTGTGATGTAAAAGGTGTTTAGAAGGGATTTTTTTTTCTATATTAATTTCTTGCTACCATATATTAAAGAAGATGTATTATCAGTTACGATTTGTACCATTCTTGATTTACTAATCTTCTCAATGATGCTGTCAATCAAATAATACAAAAAATAGTCAGTCTTTGACTTCCACGATATGTAGATTGACTTTAAAAAAATTGTCTAGAATAATATACTAAAAAATTTATTAAATTTTTATTATTTTGTGTCTTCTATCTATCACAGATTAATGTGTAGTTAAATTAATACTAATATTTATGGAAGAGTTTTATGAAAGCAGATATTTTTTTAGTCTCAAGATCCAAATACTTCACAAAAATTTCATAAGTATTTAATGGGGGAACTTTTGACAAACCTCTTTAACAATACGTATCATTTCATAGTAGTAATCACCATCTGTTAAACGAAATAAAATATGATTATAAAAAAAATTTTGGATGCTATTCTATCCAACCATTGGTTTGCATTTTGCAACCACTTGATGTTGTCCTCAAATTTAGTTGCGTATTATCTTTTGCTTTTAATAAAAATAGGTCAACATAAAAAAGTTTAATAAACTCGATGTTAGGAATTTGAATATCCCCTCAATTGTTGAAAGATTAATTGTGCATTGTTGTGTACATTATTTTCTGATATTAAGAGATTGATGTTCATGAATAGTATTTGAACGGTCAACAAATTGTTCACGAACTGTCTCAAAAGGGTCTGCACGATTTTAAGTTTTCTCGTACGATTTTTGGCTCTTACGAATAGCTTTTTGAATCTCATTAATCTCTTCTTCATTGTCAAAAATTTCTTTCAGTTTTGGATTGCATCTCCTCAAAAATTCTTGTTCAAATTGCAATTTTTTTATCTTATCTTTTTATCTTTATTTTTTACCGTTTTATACTATTGTCCAAAATATTTATTTCACTTCATTGAAAATCTTTTCATAAGTTCGAATTGCATCGGTTATTTTCCCAAATGTTCTTTTATTTTTGTGATTTTAGAAAAAAGTATACGACCATAATATTTATAACGAACTTCTCTCTTACCGATATCTACTAATTCACAGTATTGTCATATGATATTATCATCATGAGTTGATTATTGTGTGTTTTGTTTGGGAGACATTTATAACACAACAATTAATCTGCTATTGCAAAAAGTTTACTTATAATTAAGTCAAAAATTAAATTTTCACATAGTTTCAAAATTTTCAAATTTAGTAACTAATTTTTGTTTAAGTTTTAAAATGGTTGGTTTGTTATTTAATTTTCACATAAGTGTTAAATTTTTAAACAATTTAAAAAACACAATTTTCTACAAATTTATTAACAAATACTTGTTATATTCAAATTTTATTGAAATTTTTTTATTAATAATTTGCATAGAAGCCCATATTTAATTAAAGATTTATAGGTAAATAAGATTTTCGATGCATCAATGGTACATCGAGAAAAGCAAGTAGTTTAATTATTTCTCTTCATAGGTGAATCTATCATAGTAAAAACAAGAAAATCATATTAAGTGAAAAGAGTATTCTAATTTATAGTAAAAAAATTTTAAAAAAAAAACAAATGAACTTATAGAGATTAAAAGAGAAAAAAAATAGAAAAATCATAATTTTAAAGTTAGATCATATACAATTCTTAATTACTTGTAAAAGTCAGATAATATTACAAATTTTATCTACTTACCAATTAGAAATATATATATGACATATATAATAATATTAACTCCAAAAAAAATTCTTATCTCTTTTCTCATTATAATTGTAGCTTATAATAAAAGAAAAACAACAGCAATTTGGATATTTTGAAACTAAAACACCAATGCCAACAAATTGAAGAAGAATAAACACTCTGATTTATAGAATGCCAACTTTATATAATGAATGTTAATCATATCCTAGGCCCTAAACTTATCTCTTTTCTTCGACTTCAATTATTTTATCATTTCATTGTCGAAAAAAAATACAATCACCATTCACATGCGCACAGTTTGTTCACATATTTTCACTGAGGACATTGACAGGGTTTTTTGTGATAGTGAAAACACAATCACATGTTGGGATCATGCGCCGAGATCTGAAATGTGAGTTGATCGTTCCGATCTGACAATCGCTTCATGCTCGAAGCCTTCAACCTCCTAATGAAATTGGCTTCACAAATACCTCGGTCTAGCTCATCACTGATCAGAATCCACTTGCCCTCGCCAACCCCTTTGCCACCCAAGACCCCTCCTCTCCCTCGATGCTGCCTCCATTCCGTTTCCGGCTTGCATCCCAAGTGCCACCGCAAAAATCGTCATGGCTGTCGAGGCCTTGACCTCGAGTTTGTTGAGCCCATGGACCTCTGCTCGTCTTTTGTTGGAATCTACAAGTACTTGTTCGCTGAGATTGTCTCCGGTGAGGGTCACGGCTCCATCGTTGGCTACCTGGTCCCTTGGCCAATAACGTTGCCCGCGTACTCGAGTTTCCCAACGAACCTGTCATGTCGCGTCGCTCCCGGCCAAAGACTGGTTTCCGGCCTTTTTCTCCTCATTGCTTCGCTGCCGGCCATTGTCTTGTGATTTGTCTCTGTTCAGCTCCCGAAGAGGTGAAAATTTGAATGGCACAAATCAAAATGAAATCGGCCAAAACGTTTCATCCACTTTTCTAAACCATGGTATATATAAGTCTGAGGGAAAAAATAAAATGTGAGCCATAAGCTAAAATAACAGTTTTAGAGGGAACCGATCATATGATCTGAAGCCCTTGGGTCTATTATCCGCTGAGGACTTGAAGCGCATTTCGCTAAAGATATATTTGATGTATTAGCTCTGTCTGTTGAGGCTTAAGAGCATTAGCTGTGAACTGCAGAAATTTTGCATATTCAGATTTCAGAACAGGAACAAAATCTGATTGTTGGTGAGCTTCAGGTTCTAGTACAGCAGCCATGCTTCCTTTGCTTGTACCTTCTCCAATGCTCTATGGAGCAGAAGAAACAGTCTTGGCTTTAGGAATTTGGAGCCCTAAGCTCTAGTACCATGTTGGTTTGGCATATGTTTGGATTTTCAGAAAAACTTGGTTAATACCCAAGTTTCATTGGAGAAGAAGAAAATAGATTACAAGCTTAAGTCTCCGACCATAGGCCTAGGTATTTATAGCGAATATAATTGGGCTTTGCTTCTAACCCAAATACAAATTAACTAGAAGTCCTATTCCTAGCCCCACTAGGATTCCAACTTGATGATGCTTAAGTTGATTCTTAGATCAACAAGAATTCTAAATTCAGTCCAACTTCAGTCCTAATTTAATTCAAACTCCTTTCCTTCTATAGTTTGGATCGATCCACCCAGCTTATACAACACATCACTATATAGCCTATTCACACAACAACGTAGTGAATGAGTGGTGATATCTATAAGCTCTAGTGCACTAGGCCCCGTTTGATTTAGGACTAACTCAAGTTTCGCCAAAGGAGCTAAACTCAATTTTGAACTAGAATTGAATAAGATGTACTTATTCCAAAATGAAATCATCTTACTTTTTAGTCTCAAACCCAAGGAAGCCCTACTTTCTGGAACCTATAATATATGACTTGTATCTATGTTTTACAATTTTGCAAAGCATGCAAAATTATATTGATAGAACCCAATTTCTTCACATTATTTATTTTGATTATTTAATGTAGAACAACTAAATTCTTTTTACAACAAAATCGAATGTTAAGTTTAAGTTAAATTTTAACTCTAATTAGGATTTGTGAGGACTAGTATAGTTGCAATCGAAATGTCATATTTCTATTTGTTGAAAATATGAAATTGATTATTACAATTTTTTTATTTTTTACTTTTACTAATTCAATTTTTACGTCGATCAATATTAGGTTTTATTTTTTAGTCTGAATTTGTAATAGTCTTGCCCCAATAAAAATTAGGATTCAGATATCTTTATTTAGGATAAATTATTTGGTATTAGTATTAGAATTGACCTGTTCTAACTAAGATTCTAAATTTATTTGAAATTTGAATATTGTAATAAAATTTTTTTCTATTAATAATATTATTTTATTTTGGGTTTATTTTCGCTCTATTTTTCTTTTCTTTGGCTCAACACCAATAATTGTGGTTGATGGTTACAATTTCATAGATGGTGATTTTGAAGATTCTCAAAATAGAGATTTTGTCAGGAAGGTCTTTTTTGACTTTATCAGTCGAAAATATTGAAGGCTAAAAAGCTTTGAAATTCTTAAACAAACTCATCAAGAGATCATTGAAAAGGTTTGCAGTCAGACATTTTCAAGATCAACATATAAAGTCATCTGAGAAAATCAGAATCGTGGTGAGATGGATATTTCCAACTTTTATGGTTATGATAATTTGTTTATTTAGAGGGAGAAATTCGAGAATTTTTTTTGAATTTAAAGATATTTCTAAAGAAAAGAAGGTGAAAATTATTTAATATAAGTTTAATAGTTATGCTTTATTTTTGTGGGAGCAATTTCAAATTCAAATAACATATAAAAGCAAACCAAAAATTTACTTGTGGAAGATATTTCAATTATTCAATATGAAATTTTGAAAATGTGACCAAAATAAAGAAAAACATATTTATTATTCAAGAAGTTTCAAAATTATAATCTATGAATACAACCATGAAGTATTAATTTCGCATGTTGGCAATTTTTTTTTAGTCTTGAATTAAGTTAGAGAAGTGGTTATGGATTCTATAGAAGACAAATATGCTAGTAAAGAACTTATTGAGTGTTATAGATATTTTTTCTTTAATGAGTTAGAATGCTATAAAGCAATAATTTTGAATGCTATATAAATTGCTCAAGAGGTTATTAAGAAGAATTTGTGTAAATCAGTTATGGTTTTGAAAGCTAAAAAAAGAATTTTCTACCAATGAAAATATTGATTGTGTTGCTCAATATTATTTTTGATTTATCAAAAACTAACTATTTTAAATAAATTGTGGTAATTACTCAAGAATCTATTATTCTATAAGAGTCAAAAATTGTGATGACACATTTGGGTTATATAAGTAATTATTAACAAATTTTTGAAATATACTTTGGTTTCAAGATAATAAATCATAAATTGTTATATACAAAATTTTTATTTTGAATAAAGTTGATGGGAGTCTCGTTGAAATTTAAGGGATTGTGCCAAAAGAAAATAAAGATTGAAGTGTTGAAGACAATACTCAAGAAAATCTTATTGATCTACGTCATCAAGTTTTATATTATAGAGTGTTTAAGGAAAATACAAAAATAACAATAAAAAGTTTAAAATTTGACTCTAGAATAAATCTTTTACAAATGGAAGAGTTTGGTATACAATAACTACATCTTTTTACAACAAAATCAGATCTTAATTTTAAGTTGAATTTTAACTCTAATTAAGATTTATCAGTTGTAATCCAAATGATATATCTTCCAAAATAATCATTTAAATCAGGCAAATAACCGTCCATTATAAATATGATATTGATTTTGATAATTTTGTCATTTACTACTTTTATTAATTTGGTTTTCACATTGGTCAAAATCAAGATTCGTTGTCAAGTCCAAATTTATAACAATCCTAGTTTAATAAAAAATAGGATTTAAATTTTTTTATTTAAAATAAATTATTTAGGATTAGTATTAGAATTAGTTTATTCCAAGTAAGATTTTAAGTTTGTTTGAGATATATATATACAATCTTAAGATTGTAATGAAAAAATTTGTTCTATCATTAATATTATTTTATTTTTGTTTTCTCTTTGTTTTTCCTGTGAATTCAAGTATCTATTATAGTCAGATGACAACAATCTTTTTTCATACCCCTCGCACTTTCTTGCAATGTCATTACTTTAGATGTTAGGTGCATTTCATCCTTATGTAACAAATGATTTGTATTTTATGATTTTGCTTACCTATTATATTTAAGTTAATTTTTTCTTATTGTAAGTTTACTATCTTCTATATCTAGCTTAGAATTATACGTAGCTTAGTATACCTCAACTTTGATTTCTTTTTCAAAAATGGATCTTGATTTCTTATTTTTATCTGTTGATCTGTGAAATAGATTGATTTTTCAGAAGAAGATTATTTAAGTTCTTGTATGCCAAAGATTCTCTTTGTATTGTGTTTTTTTTCTTATTTTGACTTCTAAGACAGCCTGCAATAGCAATGTACACAGAAAGAATATCAATCTACAGTTAGAAAAAAAAATCTTATCATTTCCCTATTTTTGGTTCACGGATCTGATCAGTTTTTTTTCTTTTTGTTGGTGTAGCTTGTCATGACTGGTGTTGCTGTTCTTGTGGTGGACAGACTTGGAAGAAGACCGTTGCTAATTGGAGGTGTTAGTGTGATGGTAATTTTCTTTCACGTATTATTTTTATTGTGCATCATTTTTAGGGTTCTGGTACACTACTAAAATGTTAAATATGTTTGCTCTTTAGTCTTCTACTTCCCTTGTAACCAAACCTAGCGATTCTATAGTAAGTGGCAATGGGTGCTGTATATGATACTTGATAAAGAGAAACATTCCAAAGTTATGTTGGTAAATTTTCTTGGTTATTTTTTCTTTGGAAGCTATGAACAGGAATATGAAGTGATTGATGCATATCATACTTGATAGAAAGAAAGGTTTAAAAGGATTCGTAGTCTCATCCAAAATATATGATAAAACATCCAGGTTTTCAATTTGATATCCCTCTATTAATGTCTTATGGTCATGTATCTGGGCCCTTTGTTGCCAAATCTGGCATTCCTTATCATATTGTACTTTAAAATGGCTAGGATCATTAGCAGTGTGACCTCTTACCCTCATTTGGACTCTTTTATCTTGATATTTTGACTTTGTTGCCCTTGAGATCATTATTTCTTGGATGCTCCACAGTTCAGACATCTTTTATTGATTGCCACTTCTGAATTTTGAGGCCTGAAATTTATAGAACCATGTATTTAACTATCTTTATGAATATTCCTCAGATTCATGTAGCTGTTCTCCAAATAATTTTCAGTATTTGAATTGTAGATGACCAGTATCATTTCCTTCTTATCCTTAGCAACTTTGAAGTATACTCTCTTGGAATCTAATTTTGCACCTCTTTGACTTGCCTGTAAATCTATCTAAAGGTTGTGATTGTGGCATCTTTGGCTCACTTTGATCTTTGTTCATTAAGCCCTTCGAATTTGTTGAACATTTGAAGCATCTTGGATCTGTTGGGTCAGATATTTTCATTTTAAGGATGTATAGCAATTTACTGTTAATAGGGACTAACTTTATTAACTCGCTTCTATTCATGAAGATCAGTATGCTTAACTGTTTAAGTACTACAGGAGTGTGACTGTTAGATACAGATTATGGCACTGAATCATAAGATGCCTGAATATGGAAAGTTTTATTTCTGTTTCAAATGGTAAAACTTATGAACACGTGGAGAGAGGTTTTTCATTTTGTATTTTGTTTTTTGTTCTGTTTTTGGTAATGTAAACTGCAATTGTTTGAGTGGGATCTACATTGGTTTTTATTTGCCCTCAAAGCTTTTTTTCCATCTCTTCCTCCAAGAAAATGCATTTGTCATCCTTTTCATTTAAGGAAGCTTCTGATTTTGCAGGTGATCTCTCTATTCCTACTATCATCATATTACACATTGCTTAAGGGTTTTCCATTGGTGGCTGTCATTGCATTGCTGCTTTATGTTAGCTGTTATCAGGTAACTTCTAACGTTTTCAGTTTCATAACATAGTTTTTGCTCAGTGCATGTGAATTCTTGGGGTGATTTCATATAAGCTTGTCTTTGAATAAGTGTGTCATGTAGTGCCTGAGTTTAGATTTTTGACAGTGTTATTTCTCTTATGCATTAAAATTTTTATATCAAGTTCCTTCCTTTTTCTGGATGATTTTAGGCTCAGTTTAACTGGGCAAATCAACCAGAGATTCCAGGTGTGTTTGTTAGTAGATGATTGTGAAAAAATCGCAATTAGCTAGTTTGGTAAAAAGTGAATCATGATAAGATTTTAATTGCCTAAAATTTCTAAATTGGTATAGTTGGGTTTGGATGTTAAATACTAGAAATTTAAACGCTGTTTGGATATATTCATGATTAGCTATGTGATCATCATGTGATGATCACATTGCTAATTGCTTACCGAAAGGGCCCTCCACCTCTGCAACCTGGGAGCTGCCCACTGGCCTTTTCCATTCCAAGTACCTCAAACCTGGGGTTCCCTTTGGGGAGCCATACCACTATCTCTGCACCAAGTAGTGGGTTGTAATTGTTATATCAAGTTAAAATCTGGATTTGGTCAAGGGCATTAGTTGCAAAGTCTCCACAACTTTTTTTTCTCTAAGAGAAGACATACAAATGCTGTAACAAGGAGTTGTGTCAAGACAAATGAATGATACTCAGGATTCTTCCAATTTCTATACAACTATTGTCATAAACCTATTGTGTTATAAAAGTTGAACATGTAATGAAACATAAATATATCATTTCACTCTTGAAGGTCTCCTGTCAATGATTGAATATACTTTTGGGGAATGCATTCTATAGTTTAACTCAATTATACAGTGATCATCAGCAAGAAATTTGTGAGAAAACCGAGTGCTGATTGGGACTACTTTTTTGTATGTGCACCTTGGTGTCGAGTGAAATTCTTTTCATGATGGTTCATTTTGCAGTTGTCATTTGGTCCCATTGGCTGGCTGATGATTTCAGAGGTCTTCCCCTTAAGGCTGAGAGGAAAAGGGTTGAGCATTGCAGTGCTTGTTAACTTTGCTGCAAATGCATTGGTAACTTTTGCTTTCTCGCCATTGGAGGTACTATTTCTGTGCTCATGCTCACTCAATAATTCTAACAAGAATTTGCCTTGGCTTCACATGCGGATCTGGTGATGCAATCTACTTTACACCGAGTTGTTCTTTCATGAGCATCATGGAATATTGACCCATTCACTTGCTTGATCTTGATTGTTTAATTAAGCTTTTTCTTACAGATGTCACAAATTTCTTGGTTCTGGGAATTATTCCTCCTGATGTACATTATGCTATTTTTATTGGTATAGTGGCAAAACCTAAATATAGAATTATTGAAGTTCATGTAAAGATGTATTCAATTTTTTTTCATTTTAATTATATTGAACTGTTTATGTCCCATCTCAAGGTCTAGTTCAGTAGTGTGCCATTGGCCAATGAGATGGGAGTTTTGAAATCCTTTTGGCTAGGGTTGGAGTTTCAAGGTTAAAAGTCTGTTTCATTTTCTCAACTAAGCTAATATTCTTCATTATGTTACAATAATCACGCAGTTTGGTAGTGACCTATCACTTCTCTTTAACAAGATTTACCTTGTTGGTGATTACCCAATAGAAGTTTGCGAATCCCGGGGGACATTTCTCTCTGCTTGGTAGACAGAAACTTCTGCATAAATTTGGTTTAAATAGTTTTCGTGCACAAGCACAGCTTGTAGTCAGGATTGTTGGACGTTCACTATTTTGTTTCATGTTTCTACAGGCACTTTTAGGAACTGGAATCTTATTCGCAGTCTTTGGAGTGATGGCTGTGATATCCATCGTCTTCATATTCTTCTTCATCCCAGAAACCAAAGGGCTCACCCTGGAGGAAATCGAAGCCAAAATATTGTAGATATTCTAGTCATTGTCCATAGGTTGGTGATATATTCAGTTGACATTAGTAAGAATTATCCTATATACGTTATACCATTCCATCTGCTTAAAACCTGTTGCATGATGTAATTGTGTCTCAAAGCAAGTGTTATAGATTGCCATAATAACATATAATTGTTTGATATTTGAGTAATTACACGTAGTTCCTTGATAAGCCTTCTTGACATAACTAATCAGGTCTTTGCACATACTATAATATTAGAGGGGGGTTATCTGCAAACATTTTTTTATTTTTTGGTGACATGCAAATACAAAATGTTGAACATGCAAATATGGAAGATTTCAGGGATGCGCGTGCAAGGAAAAGACATGCTGTTATCTGATGACAAATATCCAATACTTGTTTATCCACTGATAAAAAACTTCGAGTTTTCCTATAATTCAACTGACGGACTCATTTTCTTGGATTTCAAGTTTCTTCTTTATCTTTTGTTAAAGAGCAAGATTCATCACCCGAAATAAGTTACAAGTACATTACCGACAAAGCTTGGAAAACGAATCTTTCACGAAGACATGTCGGTGGGAGGTCGTGACGATGTCCACCTAACGGTCCGACTCACGGTCACGGCTCGCGATGATACGAATTTGATGCATCGCATGTGGACCTGTCAAACGGGTCCAACCCGGCGGCTCGGACTCCAGAAAAAGCTCGGGTCCTCGTCTTAGAATTTTGCACATATTTTTTTACAGATTACTCCACAAGTTATAATTATTTGCAAACCCTTTTTGTTTTTTTCGCCACCAAGCTCCTTTCAACAAACAGCTGAGGTAAATCGCGTAAATTTTATTATTTTTTTTATAAAAAATCACCATATCGAAACACTGCAAATTGGTTAATAAAAGTTGAGTCTTTTATTTAATATTGATCTTTAATTAAATTCTGAAAGAGAGATGCACCATTTTGTCCAATATAGATAATTTATGGGAGGATTCCCCTAAAAATACCATGAGAGATAGGGGGTTATCTGCAAAACTCTGGTTGTTTTCGCCGCCCATCGCATCAGATCGCCTTTGTCGGCTTTTGAGCGGTGCCTGCAGAGAACTCTCACTGCTTGCTTCTTTCTCCTGCTCCCAAATCACTACTGCTCCCTGCCCAGCAAGATCAAATCCTGCTTCGATTTCGTCTTCTTCCCCAATAATCGGCTTTCGATCATCGACAGCAAGCAATGGCGGTGTAAGTGATTGATGAATCCAATCCCATTGCTTTTTCTTTCTCTATGTTCTTTTTTGCTTTCTCTTTTTGAATTTTACGTTTTTCTGGTTTGTTTTCGCTGATTTCCAAGATGTTGCAGAGTTGCGTCAGCGCCGGGGAAGGTGTTGATTACCGGCGGGTACCTCGTGCTTGAGCGGCCCAACGCCGGGATCGTCCTCAGCACCACTGCCCGCTTCTACGCCATCGTCAACCCGCTCCATGAGGACATAGACCCCGGAAGCTGGGCTTGGGTGCGTTACGTTCTTATCGTTGATTTTATGGATACACTATTTTCGCATCTCGATTTACTTGTTCTCTGAATGATTCTGGGGCATCTATTTGCCAAAAAATGTGTCTGGAGTTGATAAAGTTGGTTTCTTTTCTGTCTAGTTCTGTCTAGTTGAACAGTTTTTCCATTGGCCTTGTAAAATTTTGCTTCACTGGACCGGATATAGCTGGAATTCTTAAAGTCTCCATTTTCTAGGTGAATTTAGGTAGAAATATTTGAGTAAAAAGAAATATTGAATATTAGAAAATGGTTGTGCTGCTGGAGGTTCTCTATGTTCCATTTCATGGGAATTTTTTGTTTTGGAAATATTAAATTTCCTGCTTTCTTTTTGTCCTTCCATCTTTTACCAGACATGGGCTGATGTAAAAGTAAAATCTCCTCAACTTTCAAGGGAGGCGTCTTACAAGTTGTCGCTTAAATGCTCTACGCTCCACCTGACCTCTTCCAGGCAGGTTCTCACTGTACATTTATGCTTGTGATTAATGAAAATACATCACCAGATAGATTTGCAAGGTTGAACAAGCCATGGAGCTTTTCAGAATCTCTCACTGCAAAATACATGCAATTAGTTGTTATGTGTGAATTTTTAAGATCTGATATGATCTTTTCAGTTTGACTTAACATTTTTTTAAAAATGTTAGGGATTCTTCAAACCCTTTTGTCGAGAGAGCAGTGGAATATGTTGTTGCAGCTGCAAAGGCAATCTCCACTGACAAGGGGACAAATGAGGAGTTAAATAAACTACTTTTGCAAGGTAACTTTAGCAATTTCTGGTTTGATAACTTAGCTTCATATTTTTGCTACCCACCAATTTTATGCAACATTTATTGTCTGATCAGTTAGCAAACCCATCTATTTGAACGTTTTACGTGGGTAACCTTGCAGGTCTTGATATCACAATCATTGGTTCTAATGATTTCTATTCATATCGAAGCCAGGTACTTCACTTTATTGCTTCCATACAATGGTTTCAAACATTAAATGTGGTTATAAAGCATTTTTCGTCTTCACCAATGTCATCTAGTCACATGCTTGCTAAGTTCTGGGTATTCCAGAAAAGCTAGGAAAAGGGCTTGATTTTTCTTTTTCAGAACATTGACGAAAATCAGAAATGTGAGGAACTAAAGTTTGAAGCTGGTAATGTTGCAGTTCAGTTGAGAGCTATTAAAAAGTCTTTGACAGTTCAAAACTGGATCTGGCTTGCATCTTTAAATGAATAGTTTTTAGGCTTGCACTCTGAGCTGCATGCTTCTGTTATTTGTCTACCAAATTATTATATTTAAAAGCTGAATGGCTAAATATCCTTGAAATAAATTCATGAAAACCTTACCAACACACAATCGTTTACATGAAAACCTTCTGACAATTAGCAAATCCTAAAATATGCTAGTCAGGGGAAACGTTAAAAACACTCAGAACATTGCATGATTTTTTCACACCACAACCAGACAACCAGTGATTAACAATCAATCACCTGAATTATATTCTATAAGGAAAAGACCCAATCTCTGTCACTTTCCAGGTGCAATCAGTTGTTCTTTATTTCACTAAATTGAATGTTCATAGAAATATTATTTGACTATCATCCATTTGGTGACTAACAGTGAACTTGCAGAAATATGCCACTTACAAGCCTGGAGCTTTCATAATACATTTACATGTGTCCTAGTGTTTTCCAGTTGCGTTTTAATTTTTATTTGTGTATGTATCGTGATCTGTCCTTGTCTATTCCTGTGGATTGGTATGTCATTTTTACTTTTTCCATCAACTTTATCTTTTATCTTTTTCCCAATCCAAGTAAATTAGATGCCATTTTTTTCAGATCGAAGCACGTGGGTTACCTCTGATGCCAAAAACATTAGAGTCACTTCCTCCTTTCTCATCGATCACATTTAATGAAGAGACAAATGGAATGAATGGCGGTGAGAAATGCAAACCTGAGGTTGCAAAGACTGGATTAGGCTCATCAGCGGCAATGACCACATCGGTTATTGCAGCTTTACTTCAGTACCTTGGAGTTGTTCATCTCCCATTTGCAGCAAAAGAAGGAACAACAAAACAGACAGCTGATACAAATCTAGATTTGGTGCATGTTATAGCTCAAAGTGCTCATTGTATAGCACAAGGGAAAGTTGGCAGTGGTTTTGATGTCAGTGCTGCTGTCTATGGTAGTCAACGATATGTTCGATTTTCTCCTATGGTTTTATCTTCTGCTCAGGTCTCCCTCCCTCCCTCCCTTGGTAGCTGTATCAAATAATTTGTTGATCCAGTCAGATGTATAAATATTGTTCAGTGCAGGATTAGCTGAACATACTTACAGTGGGTTTTCAGAAAAAAATAAAGATGAGTATAGCTTTATTTTATGAATAGAATGTACTGGGTTTCTATGTAGAACTGGAACATGGGGTCACTAAGAAGCTTGGATACTGTTTTTGGGAGTTTTTAGAAGCCTCTCATGCTCAGTGCCATGCTGTCTTTTTGTTGGGTACAGAGTACACCATAGCAATCAGTAGGGGCTGTTTGGTTTGGAGGCAAGGTCAGGGTTAGGGTCCGGAATTTTTGAAATTATTTTTCTAAATATTAATTATTTTAGACTGTTAATTAAATTATTGTAAAAAATTAATTAGTTTTCGAACTTAAAATTTATTGTAGGGTTAATTTTGATAAAAAAAAAATGCTAGTTTACCTTAACCTTGATTTTGACCTGTTACCAAATGGGCCCTAGAAGTTATGATGGAAGTATACCTACTTGGTCCCCACATTTCTTAGGGATTGGTGAGTTACAACAGGAATGATTTTCTTTTTTCCTCATCAAGGAAGGGAAAATATGTGCTATTTGTGTTTTGCAGCTTGGTTGTAGTACTTTTACCCTAGTAGGGTCACATTAATAGACCAAGAGTCTGACTTGCCAGAAAATTTTTGTCGCATCATATTGTTAATGATTCTTGATTATGGCAGTTTGCTTTTTTTTTCTCCATCTTCTTTTAATTACTACCTTATATTCATGCATCCATGTCACGTTTATTGCGGAAAATGTATTACATTGAAGCCAAGAAACATTCTATAGCCATCGATGGATGAGCTATATGTATTAACTAGTTGTGTGTTATTGAACTGACTAGGGATTCAAGAGCGCTGCAATCTTTCTTGAACTGATTTAAGCCTGTAAATTTTGAAGTTTTTGTCATTAGGTCTCATTGCAAACATAGTTGATTTTTTTTTTTTTTACCAGAATCACTGCTAAATGAAACAACATAGCTGAATTTGATCTCAGCACCATCCTTGCGTTAATTTTAGAGTCTCCTAATGAGTTTTGTGAGCAAATTGTAATATTTTGTTTTCCATTGTCTTAGAAAGATATGGCAAACAACTGTAAGGAATTAGTGGAAGCTAAGATGTTGCCACTCTGGTTCTAACTTTACCAGGATTATGTGACTATCACTAATTCTTGTCCCAAGTCCTTGATTGTTATAGCATCTGTTGAGTAATTCATTCCACTTTATGTTTGACTAAATTTTTATCAATGCTATTATTTGTAAACTGAAGCCTTACTTGGTCCTATCTAGTTTCCACTGTTGCTTGTTAATTAAGCTTCTCAAATGACTTTAATTTGTAACTGCCTTTTTTTGATGCTGTGTAATGAATTATCTTATTCTTTTCTATGGTTCATGATTGTTTTTTTTTCTATTTACCAGATTGCTTGATCTGTATTTAATGACTGATAGGTTGAATGCATGTTTTTCTTCACCAAAAATTCTGTTTTTGGTCCCAATCTTCAAATAGTTGGCCTGATTGAATATCTGGGAGCTGCTAACTATGATGTTCTTTATATCCTCTTGCATTGGAGTGCAGGTGATGGGAGGGAAAAAGTTACCAGATGTGATTAGTAATATTCTTCAGCAGAATTGGGATCAGGAGAGGTTGCAATTTTCTCTGCCGCCACGGATGACCCTTGTGAGTTAAAATCATTAGTTGATTGTCCAGTGGGTAGTTTTTAAGTCAACAAGTTACAGTATTATATTGCTATCTTCACAAATTGTCGGTCCCAACACAGATTACAAACATGTTTGTTTCACAATAGTGATCTGATATGTTAAATTTCATCTGCTAGTATCACTGTTCAGTACCTAGCAATTTTTTCAGGAGCATCAGATGGAACTCTTATATCTGGGTCAATTTAGATTTTGATACTTCTGTCCTCTCCCAATAATTGTCAACTTGGGAATAGGAGTTTTGATTCCTTCTACAAATAATGAACTTCTTGCAGCTATTAGGTGAACCTGGTACTGGAGGTTCATCTACTCCTTCAATGGTTGGTTCTGTGAAGCAATGGCAAAAATCTGACCCCCAGAATGCCGCAGAGGTTTGGAGAAAATTGGCACATGCTAATTTATTGCTCGAGGTTCAGCTCAATGCATTAAAGAAATTTGCAGAGGAGCACTGGGATGAATACAAACATGTCATAGGCAGTTGCAGTGTTCAAGCACATAGAAAGGTAAAATATTTCCATATTCATAATTTCTTTTATTTTGAGTTATATTTTTCATCTTTTTTGACTTGCTCTCTGGACATCCCTTTTGTTGATATCCTTTCAATTGATGGTGAATGTCTTTGGGTGTGTTTATATGGTAAAGAATTGGGTTAATCTGGACAAAATCGGCCAGAGTTATTCCCAAAAATTCAACAGAAAGTCCACCTGTATTTGGGTTGACATGTGGTGTTCTCTAGGGTAACCCAGCTAACCAGATAACCTGTGTTACTCAAATAGCAAGTCTCAATATTTTCAATTGCAGGTAAAGTTACTGTATTTATCTGTGATGGCTACAGTTCTGTGATCCATGTTACAAATTACAGATGGAGAAAGTCACAATGGCTTGGTTTAATATTTCAGGGAATAGGTACTTGCATTTTCCATTCAGCAGAAAAATCTGATTTTCAGCAGGTCTGCAAGAAATTATCAAGATTTGTGGTTTTAATTGAGAAATGGAAAGAAAAACAGTAGGATTTTATTGTTAGCAAAGCAGTGGCTATCCATCCTTATCAGCACATCTTTGGTACAGGCTGTTGTTTTGGTTTTTGTCATATGTGTTCCAACAACTAATTAGGTTTGAGCCTAGTGAAATTTTAGCTGGTGATTTTTGCTCTTAAGCATCTGTCATGGCCTTTGTTGGATTCTTCTGTGTTCATGATTCTGATGGTGCCTGGTTAAACAGTGGATGGAACACACTGGAGATCAATATCAGGATTCAATTGTCAAATCACTGCTAGGAGCTAGGGAAGCTTTTGTCGAGATTAGATTTCAGATGCAACAAATGGGCAAGGCAGCTGGTGTACCAGTACGTGATCTTTGCATTTTTCCCATGTTTTCTTCGAAATATATTTTTAACTTATTGTTGCCTTTCATAATTGCTATACATAAAAAGCTATTTTCTAGTATTGTTACTCTTCCTGTTTATATGTAGATATCAGTTCTCCTGAAATAAGGTCTGCTCATTGTTTCATATGCATCCACCCCACTGTATTTGAGGAAGTTTTCTAGCCAGTACAAAATTTTTTGATTCATGGTTCACCAAAAAAAATAATCTTGGTTCATAATCCAAAGTTTCTTGACATGTTTTGTAAGATAGTATGATGAGTGTTAGGTCAAAGTTGGATAAACCTTTCCTTATCTTAACTCAACTTTTTGACAAATTGGCAGATATGAGGCTTCTTCTATTGCTGCTTAATAGCTTTGCTTTCTTTGCTGATCGAACCATGCTTTCGTTCTCTTCACTAATCCTCTCATTTTCAGATTGAACCAGAATCACAAACTCGACTCCTGGATGCCACCATGGATATGGAAGGAGTTCTGTTAGCTGGAATTCCTGGTGCAGGTGGCTTTGATGCAGTCTTTGCTATCATTCTAGGGGAATCCACCAATGCTGTAAGCAATGCCTGGAGTTCACTTGGCGTATTACCTTTGCTGGTAAGAGAAAATCCTCATGGTGTTTCTCTGGAAGATGGCGATCCTCGGGCAAGAGAAGTGGCACGATCCTTTTCATCTGTCAATATTAGATAGCGTCATACATATAGCAATTTGTAATTGATGGATGATTCATTTGCAGCAGCCACCAAGGCTGATAATTTGAAACAAGCTATAATTTATCATGGCAAGCACATTGGTTTGATTCTGCATTAATTGAACAAAAATTGAATTGCCCATATCAGACATTTGAGTTCAAAATTTACATAAATTCACATTCTCAAAACATCAGATATCATTTCTTGCAGTATCACATTCTGTCAGAAATTACCAAATTAGCAGGTGCATGTATCACTAATGGCAGCATGTCCTACCTGAAAGTGGTCTTTCTTGGCTGTGGGTTTATGAACTTGTGAATCCAATGACATGAACATGCTTTTTTTCGGCCAAGATACTAAAAATTATGCAGGTATTTTGACCTGCTTTTGATAGTCTGATGGAGGATTGATTTATTGAATCAGAAAAAAGAATGTTGCAAGTGAAAAAAATCAGATTATTAAGTAATAAGAAGAAACCTCCACAAGAATCACTCTATCAACTTTTGTATAACAACAGCACCAGAAACTGACTTCAGTGAAACAATGTGTTGACTTGCTTCTGCATTAGTGTCAGTAATACTTGTAGAAGAAGCAGATGCTACCGAGGATTCATCCAGACTTTAAATGTTCACATTCATCATGAAAATAAGGCCACCAAAACATGCAAAATAAGTTCTATTAAGCAATCTTTATTTATTTTAAATTTTAAAATACAAGAAACTACTAAAACATCAGTCAATTTCATTCAAATGAAAATGGAGAATCATGGTAATATTTGCCATCATAATATAAAATCCAGACTCATTAGAATTCCAAACAGAAGGGAAACTATCTGCAACTTGAAAGTTGCAACTTCAATAGTCCACCAAAATCCTGATTTTGAGATGAAATGACACAAAAACAAGAGTTTGTTCTATTGGATCTTGTGGAAGTCCCAACATGATTTTTATTACCTCAATCACCAATGTAAGAACAGAAAAACAATGTCAGATCTGTGACTGCTTGGCAATCTTGAACCACTCGGTGTGGAAGGATCCGAGTATGTCAATCCTCTCATAGGTATGTGCTCCAAAATAATCCCTCTGGGCTTGGACCAGATTAGCAGGCAGTCTTTCCCTTCTGTAAGTGTCAAAATAAGCCAGACTTGCAGACATTCCAGGGGTGCTAACCCCAGCATTAATGGCAAGGCAGATAACTCTACGCCAAGCTGCTTGACGATCTAATATCTCCTTTGCAAACTCCAGGTCCATGAGGAGGTTTGCCAAGTCAGGATTCCTATCAAATGCCTTCTTGATACGATCCAAGAAGATGGCACGGATAATACACCCTCCTTTCCAGATCCTAGCAAGCTCACCCAACTTGAGATCCCATCCTTTCTCTATGCTCTTGGCTCTAATCAAATTCATCCCTTGAGCATAGCTGCAAATCTTGGAAGCATAAAGAGCTTGCCTCACATCATCAATCAATTTTGCCTTGTCAACAGACTGATTGCTCAAGATGTTGCTGAAACCACCAGCTTTAAAAACTTTGGCAGCCTCAACTCTTTCCTCCTTCAATCCACTGAGGAACCTTGAATCCAAAGATGCTGCAATTGTTGGAGCAGCTATTGATAACTCAGCAGCTTGTTGAACAGTCCATTTACCTGTACCTTTCATTCCAGTCTTGTCCAAGACCTTATCCACAAGATACCCATCTCCCTTATCATCCTTGATTCCGAAAATGTCTGCTGTGATCTCAATCAAGAAGCTAAGAAGCTCTCCTTTGTTCCACTCCGAGAAAGCTTGTTGCAACTCTTTGTTGGACAGCTTCCCTACGGATTTCAGCACATCATAAGCTTCAGCAATCAGTTGCATATCTCCATATTCGATGCCATTGTGAACCATCTTCACAAAATTGCCGGAGCCTCCTTTGCCTATGTAGGTCACACAAGGACCACTATCTGGCACCTGGGCAGCTACCTTTAGAAGAATGTCTTCTATGTATTTGTAGGCCTCATATGACCCTCCAGGCATCAAAGAAGGTCCATTACGTGCCCCCTCTTCTCCACCAGAAACTCCCATTCCAAGATAAAGAAGGCCGCTTTCAGCTATTGCCTTCTCTCTCCTCTCAGTATTTTCATACCACTCATTGCCCCCATCAATTATGCAGTCACCCATCTCCATGTAGGTTGACAGTGTTTCAATTGTCTGGTCCACAGGGGCTCCAGCCTTCACAAGCATGATCACCACTCGGGGTTTTTGGATTGAATTGATGAAGGAGGCTGGATCATGGAAACCAAACACTGGAAGGTTTCCTTCAAGTTTGGCACGTTCCACGGTTTCATCAACCTTGGATGTGGTACGGTTGTACACAGAAATGGGGAAGCCTTTCTCAGCAATGTTTAGAGCAAGGTTTTGACCCATGACAGCAAGGCCAGCAAGTCCAATTCTTGTGAGAGCCATCCTTCACCTGAAGCAGAAGCTTGATGGTCAGAATGGAAGTACAAAATGAAGACATTGATAACGATAAATTGAGAAGGAAATCGATGGAAAGAATTGTATGATAAGAACAAGATGCACATGCATGTGGAGATATACTAAAGTATAATAGCACATAACACAGGAAACCACATGATCAAGAATCAGAATATGTAGACATGGATTTCAAAAGGCACAGGCAACAGTAAGTGAGAATTCAGAATACATGACACAGAATATTGAGCTGTCAACTTGACAACCAAAAGTATGTTCACAAAAACCCATGTCATCAATGAATCCCTCCAAAATATAGAACTACAAATTATTGAAAATAAGCTTCTGTAATAAGAATGGGTTTCTGAGCCCACTACACCAGGATCGCCATTGAGCAGAACTTGCTAAGAGAATGGCAACAAAGAAATCAGAAAATTTGAGCTATCAAGAGCCCCAACACCACATGCATAACAACTCTATGGAAAACACGTTCAATAAAAAACTGACAAATTTACAGATATGAATTCCTACAAAGAATGATGAACTACAGCCCTAAATCAACAAAAGAAGCAGATTTTCCAAGAAACAGGCAAAAATGGAAATAAACACAAAACCCCTTCTAGAATTTATCAAACAAATAGACATCTGATCAATCGCATCACAAGAGGGTCATCTCCAAACAGTTCAGAAGCAGCAACCAAAGCAAACAAAACAAAGATGGTTTGGTCTAAATCTACAAAGGTGGTTGATCATGCCTGTAAAAACTAAAATACAATCACAAATCTCTAGTCAAGAGCCCAAATTCTGAGACTTCCCTCAGAGATAACTCCCAAAATCTACAAAGTTAAAACTTTGACAATATAAGTCAAAAAAATCATGGGGGTTGTTTTGATCGATATCTATTAAAGACATCAAATAAAAGGGTAGATCATGCATGTAAAGACTAAATGCAGTCACCAACCTCTAATCAAAAGCCCAAATGTTGTGACTTTCCTCCAAGATACTTCTCAAGAGCTACAACGTCACAACTTTAATAATCTAAATCACAAAAATAAAGGAGGTCATTTTGAGCGAAACTTACTAAAAGACATCAAAATTAGTTGCCAATCTCTAACCAACAGCCCAAATCTTTTGATTTTCCTCCCCAGACATTTCCGGAAACCCACGAAGTCGCAACTTTGATGATCTAAATCACAAAAAATCATCCCGTCGGCATAGATTTCTAATTCCACCACCAATCAAAAACTCAACCATAATATTAAAGAAAACCAACTAAATCCACAACCAGCACAATATCATAGATCAAACCAAGGGCAAACCAAGGGCAAACCAAAAACTAGAATCAAAAGAGAGATGGAAGCGCATACCTTGAGATCTCGCAATGGCTCGCTTCGACGTATGAGGAGATTTTTTTTTCTCCGCGGAGCGCAGCCGATTTAAATTGCCGAGCCAAAAACTCTTTTTCTCGTGTTTTACCAAGAAAAGAAAAAGAAAAAGAAAAAAATTTATTTTGGACAAGTCAAAAAAGTCATAAAATTCCTAATTGCAACCCCGATATTTTTGGATTCGGTGAATGACCGATAGCGGAGCAGGTGAATAGGGTGTAATCATAAAAATCCGGGTGTTCGTTATCGTTTTTTTAGTCATTTTCGTCCGAAAAGTTTTTTTTTTTTAAACATTTTCATCAGGTGTGGTTGGTGGAAGAAAGAAGAGTCTCTTTGTTTGGAGCTAAAGATCAAGATTAAAATCAAGGTTACTAAATTATTTTTATAAATTAATATTTTTTTAATTATAATTAAGACTTCAATAATTTAAATTTTAAAAAATTATTTAATTTTTTATAATAATTTAATTTAATAATGATATAAAATAATAAATATTAATTTTACAAGAAAAAATAATTTTAAAACGAGTTAATCCTAATCCTGATCTCAAAACAAACGGCCGAACAGATATCGTCAAACTTTGGTAACTTTTTTCTGTTTAATACAATTTAAATTTACATATAAACCCTTACTAATATATTGAAATTAGAAAAATGGATAAGTGTTTGAGAAAATTTGGACTTCTTTAGAATATAAGCTACCGTCTGGTTCGGAATCAAGATCAACATTAAGATCAAGACTAATAAACTATTTTTGTAAATTAATATCTTTTTATCAAAATTAATCCTTCAATAATTTAAAGTTTAAAAAACTATTTAATTTTTTATAATAATTTAATTTAATAATAATGTAAAATAAGTAATATTAATTTTATAAGAAAAAAATAATTCTGAAATAGACTGATCCTGATCCTAAATCAAACGGAACCTAAGACACCATTTGAGTGATTAAGATAAGGAATTTTCAATTTTCTTTATAAAATTAATATTACTTATTTTTAAATTATTAGTAAATTAAATTATTCTAAAAAATTTAATTTTATAAATTTTAAATTGTTATAGAGTTATTTTTAATAAAAAAAAAATATTAATTTATAAAAAAAAATTACTAATTTTTATTTTTATTTCAAGTCGGCCGCAAACATAATGTTTGGTGGGCCTGCAGAGACCCACCGACTTCAACAACATGGTGGGGCTGCAGCCCAATGCTGGAGTCAATTTGGTTTAATCTCCCGCTTCCTGAGTTGGAGCGTTGGATCGGGTAGCTCGAGTCTCGTCAGTTCCGAGCTTAGCTCAGCTTAGCTTGGCTGGATGCTGATTCAATGACCAGGCCGCAGCGGTTCCAACTTCTCACTCGTAAAAGCTCCCCGAAAAGAGCTCCCGTAAAAATTTTCCATGCGATGATGAATTACTCTTATATTTGATAATTAAATAAATAAAATTTGATATAAATGATAAATAAATAAATAAATAAATAAAGCAGTCTAGGCCTAAGTTGAAATTCCTAGATGGATCGAAGACGTCCTGTCGAATGCTACCAGATGTTTCGGCTCTATTTGATAAACATTAAAATTGGTTAAAGCGTGTACATAAATGTAATCACTATTTTTTCAGAAATTACATATAATTCTCCCAAATCTGATTAATTTTTTATATTTTTAAATTTGCTTCAAAAACTTTTTAAGGAAAATATATGTAACATCTTTGATTAAGATCAATTAGATATATAATTTTTCTAAATTTTTTATTTTGAAAATAAAATTTAGATTTGTAAAAAGAATTGCCAAGTTTAATTTGTATAGTTATTGTTTAGAACTAGGAGATTCTAAATTACAAATTAAGGAGAAAAAATTATATATTTTTTACATTTTTAAAAAAATAAGATTAATTTAGAAATTTCATAATTATGGTTGACTTTAACTATAAATGATTAAAAAAATTATTCCATCTCTTTTGGGAAAGTTTTTTTAAAAAATTTGAGAATATAGAGAATTACATGTGATGATACACTAAATTAAAATTAGATAGATTAATGAATCAAATAAATCGAAATCCAATTTACAGTTTGGATTATTGGTCAAAGTTACCCACTAAAGTATCCTAGATTCCGACGGTGAAATCAGTATCCAAGGTAATATTATCGAGGCTAGGTTAGCTCGGTGCCATGAGAATTATTAATCCAATGGATACTTATCCAAGACGATTAAGAAAATATAATGAGTTTAGTTCAAGTATGAAAGTAACCAAATATTCATGAAAATTAATATATAATAATTTTATAAATCATCCCCATAAAATATGGAATTCAAGGCAATTAATTATAAATAATTTGATAAGACGATGAGGAATCTTACTCAACCTATAAATAGTGTCATATTTACAAAAGTAAATGACTAATATTTAGTTATTTTTCTCTATTATGTTTATGAGTCATTAGTTGAATTGAGTCTCAAAGCAAAGAGTTTTCGACCATTTTTTTTCATTATAATTTTTTTTTGTAAATCGATGAAAAAAATGATTTAATAGATGAAATTCTCAAAAAGCTTTTTTGGACCAAAGTCATAGTTGGACCAAACTCCATCAATAATATATAATTTTAAATGAATTCGTTGAGTTATTTATAAATTTTTTTTTTATAATTGAGATTAAACAAAAATATAATTGAGATTAAACGAAAATAGAATGGTCGCATCCGTGTCTTGGAGCCGTCCCCTGTTGAACCAACCCAAGTTGTTTCGGATTTTAAACTGAAATGGATCTCAGGGCTCAGCTTTGGCCCGCAGACCGCATCCAACGGACAACCGCTCCCTGCACGCCAACTTAACGGCCAGATATTTTACACGTAATATCTACGCCAACTATATAAACTAAAAAAAAAAAAACAACACCATCTTCCTCTGACGGCTTAAACCCTTCTTCTGCTCCCTCTTCCGCTCAAAACCCTACGGACTAAATCTTTCGCGGCCCCACCGGAATCCTGATCTCGGCGATCGTCGAAACCCTAGGATCCCATGGCCAGGGCTTTTGCAGCGGCGGCGGTCTCCACCGTTGCCACGGCGGCGACGGCGGCGATGGCCGTGGACCACGCCTACGCCGATGGCCCATTTCGCTTCCCAACCTTCTCGTCTCCATCTTCCACGGCTTCCGAGGCGCTTCCTGCCGTAGATCCAGCTCCGCAGGCGGAGGAGCAGCCGCGAGTGCGGAATGACAACCCCAGGACCACGGCCGCGGGATTCGACCCTGAGGCCCTGGAGCGCGGGGCCAAGGCCTTGAGGGAGATCAACAGCTCGTCGCACGCCAAGAAGGTGTAGTTTATTTTGATTGAATTCGTGGTATTCTTTGTAGTGTATATTGGTGGAAATGTTTGTCGATTTTATGTTTGGGATGTTGCTTTAGGTGTTTGAGACGTTGAGAAAGCAGGAGGAGACAAGGCAGGTTGAGCTTTCTGCCAAGAAATCAGAGTACGACGCTCTGAAAGCGCAGCATGAGACCGTAAGAATATCAATTTAGTTTTTTAGGAATTGCTTGCAAATTTACTTCCTTTTCTTTGTTTTCTCTACTGGTGCAAACCATTTGATATTGCAACATTTAAAGGACTTGTTTTTTATTTCCTTTTTCTGGTGTTGGAGATCTGATCGTGAGTGTGACATTCAAACTACTTTGAGTTTTTTATTTCCTTTTTTCGGTGTTGGAGATCTGATCGTCAGTGTGGCATTGAAACTACTTGAGTATTTATTTAAAGATATTCTATTTTCTCAGTGCTGGAGCTTTTGTAGATATTCTTTGAGCTATGAATAATTGAGAGCTTCTATGTGCAAAAAATTGATCTTTTAGTTGATCTCAAGGGAAGTTGCTCTTGTACTATTTTACAGGAGAGACAACGTGTAATTTATGAAGAACAGAAAAAACTAGTTCAGCAGCAGGCACAAACTAAGGCCCAAATGGCTCGCTATGAGGATGAGCTGGCTAGAAAGAGGATGCAGGCATGCATCTTATGGCTCTGACTTTTAAATTGTTTCGCTGTTGAGAAGGTTGTTAACAACCTTTTTCTTATCACAGGCGGAGCATGAAAGTCAAAGGGCAAGGAATCAGGAGCTGGTGAAAATGCAAGAAGAGTCTGCCATTAGGCAGGAGCAAACTCGCCGTGCCACTGAAGAACAAATACAAGCTCAGCGAAGGCAGACAGAGAAGGAAAGGGCTGAGATAGAGCGTGAAACAATTAGAGTGAAGGCTTTAGCTGAAGCAGAAGGGAGAGCTCATGAAACAAAGCTAGCTGAAGATGTAAATAGAAGGATGCTTATAGAACGAGCCAATGCAGAGAGGGAAAAATGGATTTCAGCCATAAACACAACTTTTGAGCATGTAGGAGGTACTCATATTTACATTCCCTTGCAATGTTTAGCTTGTCTAATTGGATTGAAGTGATTTTAGTACTTTTGACCTTTAGAATGCATAACTGAGCAACAGCCTACTGATCTATGCTTTCAATTTTCATGTTATGTATGTGACTGATATGTTATTGGTTTATGCTTATTAACATGAAAATATAATTATTAGTGCTGTTCTTCAAATGTAGGTGTTTCTGTCACTCTGACCAGTGTTGAAACCATAAGCAACATAATGTAAAATAAATCAACAAGAGTCAGGCTGACTAGGTAGGTATCTAAGGCATGCCCATTCGTTTTGACATCTGTTTCAAATAACGCAAATTTTTGTACCACAGCTTCACCTATTACTACTTCTGTTATGCTTGGTGGCACGTGATGAGTCATATCCATAATTTCCTCATGACAATGTGGGTTAGATGCAAAATTAACTTTTAGGTTCAGAAAGTTGTTTAGGCAGCCTAGGTTTCTTGTGTTGAAAATCCCTATTTGTCTATATTCATTAGTCACTGTTAATTAATTGTTTCTGTTCTCTAATTATATTCAAATCAAATGTGATTTGTAATTAAATTTTATATCAGCAGGACTTGTAAAGAATCTTGGCAACCTATGGAATACTGTTGGTTGGGAACCAACGTTTTCCCTATGTCTGTGCTCTATCAAACAAAAGCCACAGCCTTAAAGTTGCTCCAAGCTATTGGGCACGTGGACCATCTGAATTAAATTATTTGCAAATACTTGCTTTTATATTTTCCTTGTGTGTTATTAATTTAATGTTTTATGTACTATGTATTTCTCAACATTAAGAAAGAATTAACTTATGCCTTTCCATTTGTCTTTTTCATAGGTGGTTTGCGAGCAATTTTAACTGATCAGAATAAGCTGGTTGTGGCTGTTGGAGGTGTAACAGCCCTGGCTGCTGGGATTTACACAACTAGGTATCAGTTGATAAACCTATCTCATTTAATTTTTTGAATTCTCTTTTACTGCCCAAATTTAGGCCAACTTTGACACTGAATGCTTGAAAGATTCCTCTTTTTTTTTCTTTTTTTTTTGTTATGCGGTCCATCTACTCCATTGATGCATTAGTAAATGTCTTGCTGATATTAAGGAAATGAGATGAGAGACTAATTTGCATCTATGTTGCTTCAATTAGTTGTTCTAACCTGTCTGAAATCCTTTGACATGATTTGATCTGTGTCTTGGTTTGAGATGCAGCAACATGAAATTCAATTTAAGAAAATCAAAATATACTTGTTTAATGACTGAATTTACCTGATTTTTTCTAGAGCCAACTGTTGGGAACCCTTTAACAGGCTCTGGACCATAAGGGTGTTGTTGAAAATAATGGATCACTAACTAAATCCAAAATTTTGACCGATACAACTAAGGGCCTCTTTGGAATTTGGGAAAATTTTATTGGAATTTTTCCATGGGATCTGGGGTTGCACTCAAGTCCATCCCATAGGAAAAATATGAAGATGTCCAACCTCTTTTTTATTTCTCCCATGGAATCTGATGATTCCAAAGGAAATTCGGATTCTTAAAAGTTGATGTCAAACACCTATATAGGAAAAAATTCATATGGAAGAAAAAAATCCATTGAAACCCCCAATTCCAATGGAATTTGGGGTACCCAAACAAGCCCTAAATGAAAATGGCATTCTGAGGCTCTAAATTTGTATAAACTTGATAAAAATGAAAAAAAATGCATATAATAGGCTGTTAATTGCATGCCAAGGATGTGTAGATGAACTTAAAGAATATCATGATATAGATTCTTTTAGTGTTTGGATAGAATGGAACTCAAAATTCCTATTAGAACATCTAAGTCAATCTGCATTTACGTGGTTCTGGAACTAGCAGGAATGATACATGAAGAATCAAAGCCAGAGTATTACTGGCCTTTTTGTCTTTTTCTTTTCATGAAATTGGGCATTGCATTGGAATACACATTTGTGAAGATGATATTAAGGCAACCAATCATCTAGATTCAGACTGACATAGTACTTGAAATTTTCTGAACCGACAAGCTGAATTTATTTGGTGTGTTTTATGCAAAGAAAACTATCAGTATGTGCTTGGAATCTGTTTATTGCCAAACTTAGATCAACATGGTTATGTCATGCATTTAAGTAGTGGTTCTTGTGGCAGAATTGCTATTATCAGTATCCCTGAAATTTTCCAGGGAATTAGTACTCTATTTTCTTTTCTGGCATTGCCATATAATTGTTCTATGGTATGGTGCCCTGGTTGTCTCAGAATTGTTAGATTGTTGGTTGGTCTGCTGAGTACTCCTGAAAAGAGTTACTTGATTCTTGTTGCTTGAGTTATTTGATTCTTGTAGCATGATATTCTTGTGGTTATTTCATTGACAGCTCTTTTTTCACTTGATATGCAGGGAAGGGGCTCGAGTGGTTTGGGGATATGTTGATAGGATACTGGGTCAACCATCTCTGATCAGAGAATCATCCCGGGGAAAGTATCCATGGTCAGGTTTTCTATCTCGTGCTATGAACCCATTCTCCAGCAAGGCAGCAAAAGGCAATGCAGAAAAGAGTGGAAAGGGTTTTGGAGATGTGATTCTGAATCCTTCCCTGCAGAAGAGGATTGAACAATTAGCTGGCGCAACTGCTAATACAAAAGCTCATCAGGCACCATTTCGTAACATGCTTTTCTACGGTCCTCCCGGAACAGGAAAAACCATGGCAGCTCGAGAACTGGCTCATAAATCTGTATGCAACTACTCAAACTTGAGTTGTTAGTTGAATGCATTTATATATGCTTTTGGGATGAGTAGCTGAATTTCTAGTTGTCCCCAGGGCCTGGACTATGCACTGATGACTGGTGGAGATGTTGCACCGTTGGGTCCTCAGGCAGTAACCAAGATACATCAGTTATTTGACTGGGCTAAGAAATCACGACGAGGTTTGTTGCTGTTTATTGATGAAGCAGATGCATTTTTATGCGAGTAAGTGAACCTTCCTATTTTCAGCATTCTATTTTTTACGAGGATGATCCAGAACTTGGAGCATGAAAACACTTTTTTGTCCACACTGAGCTACTTGTTCTGGTCGCCTATCATTCAACTGCTGCATCAGAGATTCATTGCATCTTGACCTGCTCATGCAATTTTTGAAATGACTTAATAACATCTGCATCTTATTTCTTTGACAAATGGCATCCAAAATTGCTGGATCTAAGCTTCTTTTGAAGCCTGTGAGCTGTAGGACAAATGCCCATGCATGTAGTGGTATTAGTACTGTGTTCTGTTCCAGCTTAACTAAAAATGTCAAGATCCATCCAAGACCTCACTGAGCTGTCTTCATGGTTTTTAGGCGCAACAAGACATATATGAGTGAAGCTCAGCGGAGTGCTCTCAATGCTCTCCTTTTCCGCACAGGTGACCAGTCTAAAGATATTGTTCTTGCACTTGCTACCAACCGCCCTGGTGACTTGGATTCTGCTGTTGCTGACCGGATAGATGAGGTCCTTGAGTTCCCATTACCTGGGGAAGAGGAGCGTTTCAAATTGCTTAAACTTTACCTCGACAAGTACATCGCAAAAGCAGGAGACAAAAAACCTAATGTGCTTAGCTTCTTCAGGCAGAAGCCGCAGAAGATAGAGATCAAGGGCATTACAGATGATATAATTAGGGAGGCAGCAGCCAAAATGGAAGGTTTCTCTGGTAGAGAAATTGCGAAACTGATGGCTAGCATCCAGGCTGCAGTTTATGGAAGCAAAGATTGTGAACTCAATCCGAGCCTTTTCCGGGAGGTTGTCGATTACAAAGTTGCAGAGCATCAGCAGAGAAGAAAACTTGCTGATGGTGAGGAGAGTGTCTGATGTTTGTTCACTTTACCTTTTGCCCCAACACTTCATGCTGAAGAGTTAGAGAAGCATGTGAGCATCTACTTCTCATTCTCTATAGTTCTTTGCATTATTCTTTTTCGGCATTAATCACTGCACCCAGCCATGGGGATTTTGACTATTGGTATGTACAAGTGGTGATTTATTGGTTATATTGCCAACTGATAGGTTTACTGAAGAGGACATTTTGTAGCTTATATTGTTGAATAATTTATGATCTTGGGCCTGTTTTGATAAATATGACAGGTTTGCAGTTGTAATGGTTTTTGGAATGCAAAATCCAGTTTCTGAAATTGTTATGGTGTTGGACAAGTAGCTTTATTGAAGTATTGCTATATGGAAGCATATAAAGTTATTAATCCATTGAAGTATGTATTAGTTGTTTGTAAACGTCGACTGTTTGTAAGGGTATATTTGTCTTTTTATCTGGTCAATGTGCAAATAATGATTTTTTTTTTTCATAAACCCCTAGCAAAGCTCAAAATTGTATTTAAGCACAACAAACTCAATACTGTAGGATATATCCTTATTAAAAGAAATATTGTGACTTTATAGGGGTAAGCAAAAGATTTTTCCAACTTATATCTGTCAAAGTATACATGCAAAAAATAAACATAATTTAAATGAAATAATATTATGAAGGCATATCTATACAAATATAATTGTGTATAATTTCTCCAATATAGAGGTTTGTTATGGATAATATATATAATTTAACGATTTTGGTAGTGGTATATAAAATTAAAAATGTTTGCAAATATTGAATTTGAGGGGGTGTTTATGCTATATTTATATTTTCTAGGGTTAGTTGCAAAAACTAACTGGTTAGTGCCTTGGGATCGGGATTCTGCCATCCGGCCAGATGTGTTCTATCGGGACAAAAGCCGAGCTCGTATTGTATATCTCCAATCTCTGGATCGAGTAGCGTCAATGGCGTCGAGTAGGTTGCCGGAGGTGGCACTTCGATTCCGCCCAGCTCTCAACGTCAGGGCGGTCAGCACCCTCGTCAGTGCTCACACCGCGAAGTGGATGCAGGTATCACCACTGGAACAGCTTCTTTTGCCTTCTTTTCTTGTCTTCTCGAGTCGATTTTATTTTGAGGGTATTCTCCATTCGGTTGTTGTTTTCTTGAAATTTGTTTAATTCGGGTTGCCTGTGTGATGATCTGTTTGTTCTATTATTTGATCACGTTTTTGTGGTTCGATTCGCCTTAGGGTTTTCTTTTTCGTTATTCTTCTTGCTGTTGTTGTGGCATGGTTCGCGACTCGAATTAGGTTTTTTCCAACAACAAATCTTTAGTTTCTTTTGGAAACGGTGGTTGTGGTTATTTTGTTATGGAAATGGTCATTCATAAACGTTCAAATTGATGCTTGCAATTGTTGAGGGATTTCTTGGATCGGGACTTCTGACGAGTCTAAAGAAAAAATTCTTGAAGTTCGAGCTAGGAGAGGTTATGATTCGTGAAAAGGTTCCTGTTTTGGGTTAGGTTTGTTTGGCGGTTCTTGCAGCAGGGTTAACACCTGAGCTTTTTAGGTTCTTCTTCAGATTCTAGGATTTTTGACATTCATGAGCTGAAATAGGTTTCTCTCTCAGACTAGGGTTTCTCCAGCATTAGATCTTTATTTGGTCTGGAAATTGGTTGCAAATTGATTATTCTAATTTTTGGGGCGTTTCTTATAGCATATTTATCACTTGGGCATTTAAATCCCCTCGTTAGATTGTAAAGTTTCCAATGTTCATGAGATGATAGAAGAACCTTGGAGTTCAAGCTAGGAAGATCATGATACTATTTAGGTTCATTGGCATATTGGAGATTGTCAATTGATATCCGTCCTTCATTTCATAAATATTGAATGTCTTTTTACTTGTTTGTTTTGCATTATGATGCTTAACATTGGGGTTCCTGTCTTGGATGAGGATTTTTCCATGATCAGAATTTTATGGTTTTGGAAATTGGTTGTTTATATGCTTTTGAATGGATGTTTTGAATAATTCATGGAACAGATTATCTGTTGGGCTTTTGGATTGTGTCTTTAGATTCTAAGGTTTCTAGTATTGAAGAGATTAAAGAATCAATTCTTGGACCCAAACAAGGAATGTTCATGATTCATTGTGGATCAATAGAAAAAATTGGGATTGTCAATTGAGAACTCCTATTGATACAACTGGAGGTGAATCAGTCTGTTGCATAGCCTGTAAGGATATTTTTTTTGCATGAACTAATTGCAATGACATTGAGAATTTAATTGCTTTGGTTTGTTAAGAGATGTTCAAACTGGATGTAAAACTTTATGGTGGATGTTAGGATTTTATCTTCTGAATCCACTTGGATTATTGTTAAATAATTGTTTGCATCAAGAATTACATGATTTAATGCATCAAGAACACATAAAGTAGGTTTCCTTTTTGTGGGAGCTGGTAAGAGCACATAAATTATGTTGCAATTACAAATGCTTTTCAGGTTCTTAATATTTAAAATGATCAAGACAAGCAATCTGCTTTCTATCTACATGGCGATACAAATAAGAGAACATGCAGCAAGTGGTCAACTATGTTGCAAGTCATAATGTTCGTAAGTCTCTAAAAGCTATTTAAGACACTGATTCTGTTGATTATAACGAGTAACTTATATGTGTGACAGGGAAAATCCTGAAATTTCGATTGTCGTTTGGAAGGCATGACTTGTTCATCTAATCAAACATTCAGTGAACAACTTTGGTGGGAGGAAGAAGTCTACATGTATATGCAACTTTCAAAGTTATATTCAAATATAACTTTCATGCTCCTGAGAAGCTGAACCAAGATGGATAAATTGACATTTGAATAGGCCACTGTTTTTAGAGTAATTCCTTGAGAATTCTAGACTGAATTATGGAGAAATCCTTTTTTCTTAGTGCACTTTGTAACAGCTGGATATTAAAGTCTAAATAGACTAAATTGGAGTTCAAATTATATCAGACATTTGGAAGGGATATTAGGTTATTGCTAACATGTTGGTTAATTAGGTCTTCTGTGTGGTGATCTGTTGGTTCTGCTGTTTGATTGGCTCTTTGTGGTTTGATTTGCCTTATGGTTTTCTCCCTTGTTTTTCTCTCCATTGTTTTCAATTGTAATGTTAGCAATTGCTTGAGATGGTTCCTGTCTCAGATTTAGTTTTTTCCAGCATTAGATCTTTATTTGGTCTGGAAAGTGGTCTTTAATATGCTTTCAAATCAAGGTTTTACAAAGCGGCTGCTTAGGCCTTTATTGTACCCTTACTGCTCCAGTTAGTCAGAAATGGAGCTATTATGCGGTAAAATTTGCATTATTAACTAAGCTGCTGCATTGGCGCCTGCCTAACCACCTTAGATGAGTATCTAGACAGCTGCCTAACTGTGATCTGACCCAATATATATCCAATTAGCTTAACATGGATATTTGATAGCTTGTTTTGGAGTCTATATTTCAGCCAGTAATTAGCAGATGTGAATATTTTGTATAGAACATGTTACTAGAATATATGTATACATATTTATTTGAAGCACTATTTTAACTTTACGTGTATTCTTTATAATTTTACATATTGTATTAATTTTTAAATACGAGGTTTAGCAAAAACCCATCGATCTTATTGCAAATTTATGGAAAATCACTTGTCTTATTACTATTAATAAAAATCACTCGTTTTATACTATAAATTTGCAAAAAAATCATATCGATTAAAATATTTAAAAAATATTTTATTTTAATTCGATTTTACTAATAAAAATTAATATAAAAAGATTAGATTATTCTCATTAAATTTTAGTTTAGGCAACTATTAAAATAATATAAAAATAACATATTATTTTAATTTTTATAAAAGGTTAGTTGCTTGATATTGTGAAACTGAAAATTTAAAATTTAATTTTGTCAGACCAATTACCCGGTGATTGTGGACCAACTGACCAAAACAAAACCAAAGTAGAACAATTTAATTATTAAAATTAAATTAACATAAAATATTCTAAAAATATTTTAATCGAGGTTCTTTTTTGCAAATTTATCTTATAAGGTGAGTGGTTTTTTGCTATTAATGATAAAATAAGTGATTTTTTGTAAATTCGTGATAAGATAGGTAGTTTCTTATTAAAAACTCTTTAAACATATTTTTATTCAAAACCCCCTAGGCACTATGTAGTCCCCTAACTGCATGTGTGTAGTGCTTTTTAAAACCTAGTTCCAAATAGATGCTTGAGATAGTTGGGATGTGTCTCTTGTGCATAAACGTTTTGCAGTGACATTCAAATCTCAATTGTCTTGGTGTCTTCTCATGGTGAGGTTAAAACTGGACGAATGAACTTTATGCTGTTTTTGTAGGTGACACAAACGTTAACTGATTTAAGGCTTTTTTTTTCTGAAACAGATTATCAGAAATAAGTAGGATTGATTAACCTTGTTGCATTTGATAAAAAGTTGCCTCCTTAACTTGAATTCTTTAATTTGGTCATTGAAGTTGAAGCTCATGACTGTGCAAGATACATATTCAGGCAGTATTAAGCCTTCTACCTAGGCTATCTACTCGAGATAATCCAATGTGGTATTATCTAAGAGTGATATCATGATTCTGAAAATAAAGAATAGAATTTTTAGCCACTGATTAAATATGGAGCAAGGCCATCATGTTCCTGAGGCTGTAAAAGCTGTTTTATACATTGACTTTGTTGGTTCTCACAATTAACTTGCATATGCAGAAAAATAAAAGTTCTGAAATATTTCTTTTGTGGTTGGTTAGCCTTTTTTTTTTTTATCTTGTGAGACATTTATTGACTGAGTTGATTTTTTAGTAGAAAGCCTCTTCTCCCAAAAAGTTGAACCAAGATTGATAAATAAACATTTATTTAATGACCAGCTCTCTTGAGTAGCCATGGACTTCCAGTTTGTGTTGTTTTAGGACTATAACTTCATTTTGTTTGAAATTATTTGGATCTATTTGTGATATAGATAGGCATCGAACTATGCAGATATTCAATTCTAGCATAGATTAAGTCAGACATTAAGTAGAGGAACAAGGTTGTCTGCCGTCATTGTTTCAAAATTAGTTTTTGTGAGTAAATTGTAAACCTTAATTTATTGTAGCTGAAGGCCCCTATCCATCTTATAGTTTGATTTTATATTGTAAAAATATCTTATGCTGGGCTTGGACATCAGTCACATCACATATAAATACCTGTTTAGAAACATTGGATTTCAAGTTTTATGATATCAATGAGAAAAAATAATTTTAAATTTTATGTAGACTAACTGATTCATCATGGCACTTGAATTGTGTGCAGGACACTAGCAAAAAGTCTCCAACGGAGCTGATCAATGAAGTCCCACCTATCAAAGTTGAAGGCCGGATTGCAGCATGTGAAGGAGGTATGTCCCCTACTTGCAGGTATGTCTTGTCTTTTATTCTTATGTAGGATCCTGAACAATTGAATTTGGTGGATGTAATGATCACAGATATCAATCCTGCTCTTGGCCATCCAATTGAATTTATATGCCTTGATCTCAAAGAACCAGCTGTCTGCAAATACTGTGGTCTTCGTTATGTTCAGCATGATCACCTTGCTTGCCACACCTGTTCTCCTTACAACAGTCAGAAGGCAATTATAAGATTGGATTGATGATAACTGGTGTGTATACTTTGATAATGTATCTCAGGAAATAAAATGCATTGGACGCACGCTTAAAAAGGATTTTGTTTTAATAAACGGGTTACAAACCATATCAATAATTCTAAATTAATTTGTTTAGTGAAAACTGCCCTAGAAATCTAGGTCTGTGAGACTAAAGGATGGTGGCCTACATTAGCAGAGGCTAGAGGGAGATGCTTTTTATTGGGCCGTGGCAGTAACAGGTTGGTAGTCCTTATCATGCTGTGATTAGTTATGGCTGTAAGTTTCATAGGTCTATTTAGGCGTACTTGACTCCAATCTGGGTTTGCTGAAATACAATAACGTGAATTTTACCATAGGCTAAGAACTCGGAATTTGTTTAAAAGCCTTTCATATTTAATTAGGCAGTCATCAACCCGCACAGCCAAAAAGTCCCCGGCTCAAGCTGGCTTCAGGCCAGTTTTGCCGTCTGGAGAATCCAGAGCTTGCCCCAACACCACCCATTGACGGCGCTCGCCCGCCTAAGCCTTGTCTTGGGTAACCTAGTAAATGATTAGCTTATATACATAACTACAAATAATGTCTGTTCTCCAGTCATTGCAAAGCCCCACCAAAAGAATTTTCTAACTGTGCAACGATACAAGACTTGCCTGTGGTGTCAAAATCTCGGCTAGTTGGGTAGACACCATCTTTCATCTTTGCCTACCACTCCACAGCCATAATTTCAAATGTAATCCATAATAGTTCAGCAGGCACTCTCACCAATGAATGCAACAACTCTTGTTTTGAACTGCAGGCCTAGGTCAACAAGCTCAGCATCTGTGTCATCTTCACACTGCCACCAATCTGGCACCTTCCACTTTTACTTGCCAGCCTATTTGCAACATCAATTGTCAAGCTTGCAACCACATTTCTGTTTGTTACAGTCCCCAATGTGGCCTTCTAGTTAGTGGTATGTGATGCCAGTCGAATAAGGAGGATAAGTGCCTCTCTGAAAAACAAACTTCTGATACATAAAATAGAGGATGCAGGTGAGGTGGGGCAGGTACTAGGCTCAGCAAGCAGAAATACCATCATTACCATTACAATCATAAGCAAAATCAAAGTGGGCAAATTTCCACAACTGATCATACATAGTTACTTTTACCCAGGGTAGGTAAAGGAAGAATATAACACTAAAGTAGATCTGGTTATCATTTTTGTGTTACTATTCTTAAACAAAATGGTAACCAGATATATTTGTGTTATATCTGGTTATCATCTCACCTAAAAAAGTATATCAGGTTACCAGAAAAACTTTTTACTTTTAGGAATCCTGTGCTTGGAATTTGATTATTGAACAGAAGCATAGGCAGTAGTTGGCAGTCTGATGCATGTCCATAAATAATCAGGCATGATAGGGCTATTTTTCAATTTTCCCTTGTTCTCCAGAGGACTGCGAAAGTCATTAACAATATATGGAATTAGTTTCTACTTGTCTGATCAGAGTCTGCAAAAAAAGAATTTCATTCAACATCAGTATTAGAATTACGGAAGTTGGGCTGGGGCTGCAACCTAATTCACACCCTGCAATTACCTTTCATGGTGGAGGTCTTGAGCTTTAGCCATATCAACTACTGCATCCATTTCAGATGCCAATACTTGCATTATCAGCTCCAGAAAATTCACTCCCTTGGGCCTTATTGAACTTCTAAGAACTTCAAAACCTGATTTACCAGATGATGCTATGAATGCCAACAGAAGAATCACACGTTTTTGATACTTAAGTTCCTGAAAATACTATTCCAATATGTTAGGAGTCAAGTAAAAAACATGAACAGAGAAAATAAGTGCATTTTGGGTGATATCAAGTATGAAAACTTGAAAAAATTCAACAAAATTATGAAGACTTACAGCTCAGAATCAACAACAGAATATGAATAGCTTGCATTTGTATAAGCAAGCTAATATCCTTCTGCAACAACTTTGCCACACATTGCAAAATCGGCAATAAACTAAACCTATGACGATCAGTATCTCATCAGTATAATATGAAACAAGAAAAAAATGGCATGATCACTCACACAATTAATTTGCTTCAAAACTTTCTTGTCCCGCTCAGAATAGGGGTCACTTTGCATTAAAATAAGATTCATAGTTGATAATGCCTCTATGCAGAAATTGTCTGGTATGCTCCGTGTGACAATTCACAGCATCAAATCAAACAGTGAAACCCAGCTCTCAAAAGAAAGGTACATGTTACTGGAATTCCCACCTTTAGCATTAAAAGAATATCCCAAATCAAAATCTTCTTTCTTTATTGAAAACCTGGGCAGCACATTGTCATTGCACACCTTCACAAATTCAGGGTTAAGATTTTTCTTCTCCTTAGTTCGCTCCTCAGAAAGGGTTTTACCAGAGCACTGTTCCATAAAGATATTATCCCTGAGCTAAGCACACTGGAAAAGATCATATTTAAGTTCATAAGCATATAGATATTTAAACCAAACACAAGAACAATTGCATGTTTCAAGTCTTCTAAGACATTAATGAAAGGAATTGCAGTATTCCTGTAAATGGAAAACGGAAGTAGGAGTCACATGGGATCCATATTGACAGTAAAAATGCCAGGTCAAAGTTACTGCTCTTGCCTTTTCTTGTACAACAGGTAAGAAGTAAAAAATCAGAATAGAATAACTATCTCCCTTATCCACATTTGTTATAAACACAATCAAAAGAGATCCCACTGAACTGAATCTTGTATCTGAGTAGCAACTTTAAGTGATGGCTGCATTAAAATTAAGGACCCAACAGGCAAAAACTATCTGAGAGAAATACACTTTAGGCATGAAGAAACTACTTAAATTTCTAAATTCAAAACAGAGATCATGAATTATCTTCAGGTATCAACTTCCAATACCTACAGTACCTGTTTGAGAAGCATGTATCTGGCATGAAAATGAGATGCTACAAAACACTCGTAAAGTTCTATGTTAATGTATCGGGGTGAATTTGATTGAGGTTACTCTAAATAATTCTATACCATACAAAACCATCTTTTAACAAAATGATATATGCACACCCCAAATAAAATTATGCTCTAAAATTTAACAACATAAAAATTGTCACATGCAATGTTCTGAGTTTTGGAAGAAACTGAAATGTTTGGCAAAAACGTGCCGGTTTCGGCTGAGATCACCACAAAACAGCTTCAAAAACTACTTTTGAAATTTAAAGCTTTTAAGACTGTCAAATGTCTGAAATCACCTAAAGGGCTAAAACAGCTGAAACAGAACAGTTTCAATGGGGGTTTGAAACTGTTCCCGAAAACGAAACTTAAAACCTTGGTCACATGTTTTACAGGAGCAAACCCAGCATATGAGGAACTTGATGGCATTTTAAAATATTTTAGTTGGTTTACAATCATAGACACCAAAAGTTTCAGTCAATAGAACATCCTTTTTCCATCATTCTGTTATACGATTTCTAAACAAAATTAATATTTAATGATCATAAATCTTGCTGAGATGAACAAATTCATGGGCAAAAAAATGAGCGACTGAGATGTGACAAGAAATATAGCCTAGAAAAGCGAAATAAGAATGACAGTATCTTATCTTCCATTACATCTACCATCAAAACCTTGACATTGTTGCAAGATAGCATGCAGAATGCACAAAGAACAATGGAGAAAGACAGCCTGAATGAAATATCAATTACCGAAAAGTGAGCATGTAGTGCAAAATATTAGTGGATTAAGAACAAGAAAACAAATATCATCTGGGAAGAAGTCTGATATAAAGCAGTAAGAGCATCCATTAGTTATGTTTGGTCAAAGGAAGCACCATTAGTTTTGTCAAAACAGAAGGAACTAAAATCATGTTACAAATGATGAAAGACATATATGGATCATGGAAACACCACATGAATTGCAGAAAATACGACTCTAGGAAACAAAATCAGGAAGTTTTTCAAAGTCATTGTCATGACAAATAAAAAGTGCTACCATATAGAAGAGAAAAACAGAATTATTTTAAATGAAGCACTATCGGTACCATCATAAACCTGTGAAATAATAAATTCAATTTTTAAATCCACAAAATCTTATCTCCAAAATGTTTTTTAAAAAGAAATAAACAATTACAATCACCACATAGAAATATAAAAGTAAAGGGTATTTTAACCAAGGTTTTAAGTTTCGGTTTCAGGATCGGTTTCGGATACGTTTTGATTATTTCAATCGTTTCAGCAAAAACCAATTTGTTTCGGTTTCGGTCAAATTATTTTAAACTTTTTTTACTAAATTTTGACTTTACATTTAGAAATATTTAAAAAAATTTAAAAACATAAAAAAAATTATATACATATATATTTTATAATTTTTAAATTAAAAAAATTTTGGTTAAAAAATTACTTAAAATATAAAAAATATTATAGAAGGTGGGATTTGAACCCGGGTCACCCTGACCCGGGATCAAATTTTTAAATATCTGGCCTAAGTATGGTTTGTGATATAAAGATAATACATAAAATTAAATAATAGTTTTTAAAATCTGAAACTGATTTTTCAACTGAAATGTTTGGACCGAAACTCAAAACCTTGATTTTAACCCTATCAAGATTGTCGACTGTCACGTATATAACCATTCCAATCGATATTTTGAAATGGATACTACCAACAACTCTCCTATACAACAAAATAAGATGATTGTATCAGAAACAGACAGACATGTTTCTCTTGGATAGCTATATCACAATCCCTCGGCCCAATTGTTGACAAGATTAAGAGGAATCATCTTGTTACCTTCCTTTTCCACCTATTACAAATAGCACTCTGGAACGTCAATTTTAAAAAATAAGAACTGGAGGAGGATAAAAACTAAAGATCACAAACTCACATTTTCAATGGTGCAAACATCGATAAAAGCTTTGACTAAAACATTGAGCTGCACCTTATTCTTATGCATCTGTGTTTCAGGAAAACACGTAAATAAGTCAGTTTTCAACACCAAGAGCAATTTCAAATAATTGAAATAGTCCATATAGCTCATTCATATATTGAAAAGACAAAAGAAGTTCATTATCCGGCAAACTCACATTCAAATCATCCCCCAAACTGACTTTTGTTAATTAATCAGAGCATATAGTGTATGATACAATGATGAAATAGGAAATTTTGCTGTTTTATACAACAAATTGGAATGCATGTTATGATACTAGTTAATTTTGAAGTATCACCTAGTCATTGCTGCCAGATGGATACACCCTCTGACTCTGAGATGTGTCATTAGAGTGAGCTAATCATATGAATAGCTATTGTAAATCATCATATGGGTGTGTGGGGGATGGGTTGGGAAGAATTTCAAGATGAGATTGTAAGAGGACCAGCGCAAACAGTTAATGTATGTAGAGCTAAAGTGAATTATCTGGCTGCCTTCAGGAAGAAGCGAAGTAAACAAAATAAGAACCACTGTGGACTCACTCTGAACTTTCAACACCTGGTCGAATTGTAGAACATTGTTAACCCCTCTGAATAGTTGGGTAGAATATCCAGAAAAGGATGTGTTGCCAAGACATGAGTTCACAAATCTATTCCTACTCTTCCAAGCTAACATCATGTAAAGAGGCAAAATAAAACAAATGACTGAACATTACATGTTCATCAGACGATGACACAAACCTAGAAAAAGATGCATGATAGAGTATATTGTAAACATGCCCAGTAGTCTTAATACTTCAATACAACATGAAACATGAAACACAGCTAGAGAAAAATTCATCAAGCAATAAAAACGAAGGGCAAAGCACACAGAAATTATGGACCTTCATTAATGTCACATACAAGTGAGAGACTTTTGCAACATCAGTTGATTGAAATGATAGCAAGTCACCATTCACCATCACATCAGGGAATATTTTATCAGGTTGAAAGCCTGGATTTGTTTGTAAAGCCATATTCATGGGCCTGAAGAGCACACAAAACTCTGTGGAACGTGTTATAAACAACTTAGAGACCAGATCTCGTCCTAACATCCCCTGATCTCCTATACCCCAGATTGCACGCAACTTTCTGGAGAGGCCATGCTGCATATATTTGTTATCCTTCAACACAGCATCATTACAATCTGGAACCAGATCTGTTTGTACTCCAATGGCCTTATTAGACTTATACTGAGAAGTTCGCCCATGACAACTGTTTTCCTGAATATACAGAGAATCAAATAGATTACTTGTAGAAAGACTAAGACAACTGCATGGACAATGGAACTGGTAGAAGTACCTTTGAAGAGGGTGCCTTTGAAGTGTTCAAATCTAATACACAAACATCACATTCATCAACAGTGTCAGAATATTGGAGGAGAAATGAACACAGAGAATTCCATACATAAAAATTCCCAGTTCTTACTTTTATCAATTAGAACCTGTGGATTGAGTTCAGATACTGCAAAAGGTCCATCAAACACAACAGCTTCTCCTTGAGACCCAATGGTTTTAGCGGACTCTTCAACATGTCTTGTTTTGATATTCTCATCAGCTTGTTGAATGCCCTTCCTATATTTATATTCAGATGAAAGGCATTGACCATTCTGGTCAGTAAAGATGTTAGCTTCTATGCAACATCGAAAAGTATCAAACTCAGATTCATGAGAGAATTGCCAGAATTAGAAGCAAATGCGAGAATCAATAAAAGAGTGGGTAATGGGATATTTAAAAATGAATAACAGGTTAATTAGGGAAATGATAACACATAAATGTTTGCATTTCTTAGGGTCTAAGGTCTAAACAGCATATTTTCAGAAGGTGATCCATAATCTCCTTAAAATCAAATAAAAAGGATGCTACACATTGCTTGATTTTGTTAGTCAGTTCTCATTTGCACTTCCAGGTAATACTATGCTCATGCATAACTAAACTAGAATGATCAGCCTGATGAGAAGCAAAGAATAAGCATCACATATATACAGGTCCTTTAAAGTTTTGATGCATAATTGCGTGTTATTACAAAATAAAACCTACATTTACAAAGCTAAACAAGATTTATAGAAGATTGAAAAGGTTATATTTTGGAGCTGTACAAGTCTGCTAGATACATTATGCAAAACCAGTTTTGCAGATTCACAAATACAGCATCCCAACTCGTGTGCTTTCACAAAATTGTTTCTGCTGAGGGCATCAAAAATATAGAGATATCCATGAAACCTGCTGCATATATTTGCTGGCTTCATTTGAAACTATGTGTGATAGATTGTTTGAAGTCTACAGATTTCAGCTTAGCTTATGTGAGGTGCTTGATGCACGAATGTCTGCGGCCTTGAAGTGAGGGAAACAATGATGGAACTTTTATTGATGGAAATGTTTTGGAAGGTGCAGACTAAGTCATTACCATAAAGGAGGGTAATTGGAGTACAGAACATGCTGGAAGTGTTCGTAGCCATTGGAGTTGGTCTTACACGCAAAATCAATAGTATTACCCAGAAAGTAGAGTGACAATTGTTTCTGCCATGTAACTAGAATCTACATACTTACAAGTAACCCTCCAACCTCTACAAGGGTTAAATTCCTATATTACGAATTGGCTAGGGCAATCACCAAAAATACAAAGAAAACAGGACCAGAGCTATCCTTCGCTAAACAGATTATTTTCCAAGTGTAACTATCGGACGTGGTCTTGCAAACAAAGTTTATGGTATTGCCCAGGAAGTAGAGTGACCATTGTTTCTGCTATATAACTAGAATCTACGCTCTTGCAAGTAACTCTCCAGTCTCTGCAATGCTTAACTTCCTATACTACTGATTGGCTAGTCCAAGCACCAAAAAATAAATACATAAATAAATAATACTAGTGCTATCCTTCTCTAAACAGATTATTTCCAAAACTAAGGGGCCCATTTGGTTCAGGGTTAAAACCCCTTAACCCCAAGGTTGGTGTGTAGGTGGCTTGCTAACCCCCGCTAAAAATGGAGTTTGCTAGCCCAGAGAGGATGTTACCAAACACACATCCAAACAGGCCCAAAGAGGAGAGAATGTTAAAATAATAAACTAATAGAAGAAATGATCCATGGCAATAATAAAAAATTACTCTTACAAAGGATTTACAGTTTCAGGATTAGAGAAATAAGAGAGAGAGAGAAAGTCAGCTCACAAATTGCCATGATTGAATTTGTCGATCTCAGAATTTTTAGCTTTAATTTAAGTAAAAGCAAGTTTAGGTTGCTCGTCCTTCTCCAACTTATACTTTTTGGAATTCCAGGCATCCATGTTCCTGGAAGGGTATATCAGTTAACAAACATATATGCCAAGAATATGAATGAGAAATCAAGGCTGAAATTACTTTAAAAACCAGTCACAAATTTGAAGGGAAGCTCATCTGCAGACCTATGTCCTGCCCATATGTGAGGCAAGATAATATACTTTTTCCACGATTATGTTAACTTACATCAGTAATGAAGGGTTATTTGTTTCAAACAATCGTTGAAGTTTTAAGCCCCAGAAAACATATATTTAACTATGATCCTATTGATTTCTTGGGATGCCTATTGGTTTTTCTGCCAACATGCGCTAAATTATCATATTATAAAGCATAAAGTACCTGTCAAACTCGTAGACTGATATCTCCTTTCAAAGAATAGTAATAGAAAGTCAAGCCATGTTAACTGTTTAAAAACGTATTTCATCAATCAAATTGCTATGCACTAAAAAACAACATGACCCAATTTGAAGAACATTTAATTTAGGGTCCAACTATTTGAGGTGTCAAGACCTTGAAAACTAAATTCTCCTATTGCAGCAGTCCACCCACATTCAAATAGAGAAGGATTAAATAGAGGATGGCAACATGGTGGAACAACAATTGAAGAGGTTCTGAATTTACCAGTCCAAAAGAAAATTTTAGTAATAAATTTCAGCACTTAATACATGAGAAAAAAAGAATCTACAAAAAACATACATGATTTCCTAGCCAGATGGCTGGAAACTATACTGGTCAAACAATAACTGTGAGCAACAAGTAAGCATACAAAGATACATATAAGGGTTGAAAATTTTAGTTTATTCAGTATAGAAGGGAGTTCACAGGAACACACCATATGATCAAGCTGCTTAGAAAGACCTCCCAATTCCTTCTGCAATTAAAAAAGATGAGTTGAGCATTACATATGAATACTCTATTTTCAAGAACATAATGACACACTGACGGTGACTGCTAAATGTTGATTGTAGATGAGGTATCAAATAGCACTGGATAATATCAAAATGAGGGTAGGCAAAAGATGCAGAAGATCGACAGAAACTAATCCAATTTAAGTTTTAATTCATTACATTATGGGTATACTATCAAGGAGCTCCTAATAGAAAAGAAAAATTATATAAGAACTGAAATAAATAAAAATGGAGGAAAAGGCAAATAACAAGAGATAACAAGCAGATAGGGTTACATTTGTTGCATCCTGTCATATGGTTCATATGCAAGAACACCAGTTTCCTCCAAGCTACTTAGAATAACAACATGTAAACACCAAACCTTAAGAAATCTTTCCACAAAGCATTTGTTAAGAGATAGCAAAAACCAAAAAAAAGAGCTGGAATGAGACGAAAATTGAAGAACGAAACGAATGAGCATACAAGGGCGCCAATCAAAAAACATAGAAAACCATAACTCCTCAGATTCGGGAAATGAGAACCAATGCGGAGATCATAACACCAACACACACAACAGGGACAAGGATTGAAGAAACCCTAACACATTGCTCCAAAATTCTGGGATCAAAAACCCCCAAACGAAACAATTCTCAAAGGAAAAATAACAGCACAAACGAAACCCTAACCTTCAATCTCTTGATCTCTTCAGAATCCTTATCCCGATCCTTCTTCATCACCCCACCCTAAACCGACCGCCATTGTCGCACTCTTCTGCAAGAGGCCTCTGCGAGAGCTCCCTGGGCGGAGAGAAACTACGTTCGCTGCAGGCACCATCAAAGACGAGAAAGGAGGACGAGGGAGCCGGAATCGATTGGGAGGAGGGAGGCTCCGCCGCCGCAGGCGCACAGGTGTTGCGGGAGTAGATGACCTCAAGCTCGACGCGCACGGCCTCGTCGAGGAGTTTCTCGTCCCACTCTGCGAGGCCGTCGAGACCCATCGCCCTTGGCAATCGAAAAGAAAGAAGGAGAAATGAAAGCCCCCCGGGCTCGAGGGGAGATTTTAAACTGTTTTCCGGAATTTTACAAATAACCCCCCAACTCTTTCACAAATTATGTGACTTCATTCTTTGGCAGAATTAAATTTGTTTACCCCTCTACTATCGATTCAATTTGTGGCTCACAATGTGGGATAGCTGAACTTACAATAAAGAAATTTTATTTTATTGGCAATATATTATAAAAAGTGGCCAACAATCTGAGTTAGAAATTAAAATAAATAATAGAATTTATTTTTGGCAACTGATTACAGTTAGTTAATTAGTATTATTAAGTGTAATTTTTTTTTTTTTTTTGGAGAAAATTGTATATAACTTCTTGTAACTTAATCAAATTGCATATAAACTCACTTGATAAAAGCTTAAGGATCTATTTTAGTAAAAATTAAAAATCGATTCAAAATTCTCAAATTTCAATTTTGAGAGAAAGCAGCATATGATTTAACTCAATTTAATTATTTCTAAGAGTATAAATTAATGGAATATAAATTTTTTTACTATATATATTAAACTTTATTTATTTAATATTTGATATAAGACTAATTAATCGTATGTAATGCTATATCACAATCATCCTAAAACTCTAAATTTATTCAAATATACATAGACAAAAGAAGTTTTATATAATTATAATAAATTTATGAGAAGTTTTTTTATAATTTTTGTCATAGTTTCTTATATTAAAATGAGAGAGAACATAATCTCAAGTGCAAATGGCCGGAGATAGTTGAAATTGTCAGAGATTGATAGGGAAGATTATGGATGAGATAAAATTTCTAAAGTAAATGTCGGAGAATCATATAAAGACATTGGGTAGGTCTCATGCTCCAAAAATAAAATTGTCTCTTTATATTTAGAGTTAAAAATTAACCTTAGTTCGAAATGAATATAGACGATAATAAATTATTTACACTAATGGTAATTAAAAAATTATATATTTAAATTAGGTGAGTTATATGGAATTTGGTTAATTTACAAGGAATTAGAGGTAATTTACCTTTTTTAAATTGAGATGAAATGAAAATATAATCACTGTATTTACTCATATTAATTAATCAATTTTAATAATTGATCAAACCAAGCCTAAACAGGTTGAAGGAAAAGAAAATTCAAATTTCTGGTCCGATACGGCGGAGTCAATTAAGATCTCACGAGGGCTCGATAAATGGCTCGTTTTCTGCTAAAATAAAAAAAAAATTGTTATCTTTTTTTTTAACAAAATCAAGGTTTTTAAATGACATTATAAACATATGTATCAACTATGGATTACTTAAAATGAATATTTTGCCTATAGAAACTTTTTTTTATCAAAATAATTGTTATATTAATGATAATAAAGCCGCACCATTACATGCCTGCCAATAGATAATCTAATTGTATCCATACCCTTATAAATATTGTAATTACATATAACTCTTGAAAATGGCCGATCTCAACTATATATTAAATTTATTTTAAATATTTTATAATTATTTAATCATAAAAATTTAGTGTGATAAACGTAGAAAAAGACTGTTCAGTTTGAACTTAATTAGAATTTTTTTTAAAATATAAAAGATAATTCAGTGTTGTTAAAGCAAATAACGAAAAATTATCTTGAAAATTTATAATAGAAGCAATTTCCTGATTACTCAGGGGTATATATGAAAAATGCCATGCAACAATGTGAGGTTGGCGCAAGTGCGGGAGGGATACAATGGACCCTCAGAAGCTATTAACGCTGCTAAAGTGCTCCATCGCCACCAAATCCATAGCACAGGGAAAGCTCCTTCACTCCAAATCCATCGCTTTCGGCCTCCAAAACAACGCCCACATCTCCAAAACCCTAATCCTCTTCTACATTTCCTCCCATCTCTTCGACTCCGCATCGCTTCTGCTCCACACCACCCAATCCGTATTGGAAATCTCCCTCTGGAACACCCTCCTCGCCGCCTTATCCAAGAACCGTTTATTTGAAGACGCGCTTCGTATCTTCTGCCGTCTTCGCCTCCGCGAACACCCGAAGCCCGACGAATACACGTACCCGAGTGTTTTGAGGGCTTGTGGTGGATCAGGCAAGGCTTCTCAGGGCGAGAAGATCCATTCTCTTGTTATGAAGTCTGGGTTCATTGGGAATGTTGTCGTTACGAGCTCTGTTGTTGGTATGTATGCCAAATGCAGGCGGCTGGACGCGGCGGTTCAATTGTTTGATGAAATGCCTGAAAGGGATGTTGCGTGTTGGAATACGGTAATTTCGTGTTATCACCAAGAAGGGAAGGATTATAGGGCATTGGAGGTGTTTGAGATAATGAAAAGTTGCGGTTTTGAGCCTGATGCAGTGACGTTTGCGACCGTGTTCTCTGCTTGTGCTCGAGTTTCAGATTTGGAAAGGGGGAGGAGGATACACGGAGAGTTGGTTGAAAGAGGATTTGAATTGGATGCGTTTGTTGGCTCGGCTGTTGTGGATATGTACGGGAAATGCAGGTGTTTGGAGAGAGCTAGAGAGGTTTTCGAGCAGATTGGATCGAAGAATGTTGTGACATGGAATGCGATGATTGGAGGGTATTCTTTGAAAGGGGAAAGTTTGTCATGTTTAGAGCTATTCTCAAGGATGCATCAAGAAGGAATAAGACCTAACCCGACGACCATAAGCAGTTTGCTAATTGCTTGCTCGAGGACCTTTGATCTGCCGCAGGGGAAATTCGTTCACGGGTATTTGATAAGAAACTCTATCAATTTTGATGTCTTTGTTGGCAGTTCACTCATTGATCTCTACTTTAAGTGTGGAAGTGTTCGATACGCTGAATCTATATTCAAAGCTGTTACCAAGGACACAGTTGCATGGAATGTGATGATTTCAGGGTACGTAGCAGTAGGTTCTTACTTCAAAGCCCTCAATGTCCTCTGTGAAATGAGAAAACATTGTGTGAGACCAGATGCATTTACTTTCACTGGTGCTTTATCTGCTTGCACACAATTGTCAGCTCTAGAGAAGGGGAAGGAAATCCATCAACAAATCAGTGACCATGGTCTGGAATCTAATGGCATAGTCATGACTGCGCTTCTTGACATGTATGCAAAATGTGGCGGAGTTAAAGAAGCTGAAATAATATTTGACAAGTTACATCTAAAGGACTTAGTGTCATGGACTTCAATGATTTTGGCCTATGGTTCCCATGGCCAGGCTTCTGAAGCTCTACAGCTTTTCAGAGAAATGCAGAACTCAGGAGTAAAACCAGATCGTGTAACGTTTCTCGCAGTGCTCTCTGCTTGCAGCCATGGAGGTTTGGTTGATGAAGGTTGTTACTATTTCAAACAAATGACTCAAGAACATGGAATCAAACCTTCATTGGAACATTACTCATGCTTGATTGATCTTCTTGGGCGCTCAGGACGATTGCAAGAAGCTTATGACATTCTTCAAAGCATGCAAGGTGTAGAACTCGATGCTGGATTGTTAGGGTCACTTTTCTCGGCATGTAGTTTGCACAAGAATTTGGAGTTGGGTGAAAACGTAGCAAAACTTCTGATCGAGATAAATGCCGATGATCATTCAACATATGTAGTTCTAGCAAACATATATGCCGCTGTTGGAGAATGGGATAAATTAAGGAAAGTGAGAGCAGAGATGAAAGATAGAGGACTAAGGAAGAACCCTGGATGCAGCTGGATTGAAGTCGACAAGAAAATACATCAGTTCTTTGTGGAAGATGATTCCCATCAACAAGCTGAGGTGATACATGAATGTTTGAAGAGCCTTTTAAAACACATGGGAAAGAGAAGGCATAGATCACAAACTCTTAGTCCCTGAATCAGCATTCTACCGTTAGTCCATTAGGCTCGACTCTGTAGCATTATTTCTTGTAAACCATTTGATGTTCAGTGTTCAATGTTGATGCTGGCCCTCTTTCGCTCCGGGATGTAATGCTCAAGGGTTTTCCTAGGCATATGATCAAAATCCAAAGGCAAGGAGGACCACAGCGCAACGAGTTAAGTATCCCACCTTGAGTGATAGGATGCACCCCGTCTCTGCATTTCACCACCTCTCATCCTCCTCATCTCTAAGCAACCATCCTTTTCCGGCCACGCGGCAATCCATATCTTCATGAAATTCCCACCAAGCTTCTTGCATGGCTGCCCTTGAAAAATCAAAAGAAAATAAATAAATAAATAAATAAAGCTAAGTAACAAGAAAACCTAGACCCCATGCACTCAACCACATATTCTCACTCTTCTATTCACCTCAGGCTTCCCCATCTTTGTCCAAGAAAACCATGGGCATCACAATACATAGTTATCAAAATAAAAAGAAAAAAGCTTCTTCTCTCTAAGGTTTCAAGTTTCACCTCCAAGGCCGAAAGCGAGGAAGAAGAACAAGGAGAGGCATCAACCAAAATGGCAATTTGTTTAGTATACACAGCAGCCACTCCCATCAACTCACACTTAGGCTTCCACCAGAAGCAACAAGTGATATTCTACACAACTAGTAAGAGCAGAAGTAGGAGGTGGGGGAGAAGAAGTAGCTCAGAGATATCCATGTCATGCAAAGCAGAGGCAAAGACAGTGGTGATCGGGCTGGCAGCAGACTCTGGGTGTGGAAAGAGCACCTTCATGAGGCGGCTAACGAGCGTGTTTGGAGGGGCTGCAGAGCCGCCCAAGGGTGGGAACCCGGACTCGAACACGCTGATCAGTGACACCACAACAGTAATCTGCCTTGATGACTACCACTCGCTGGACCGCACAGGGAGGAAGGACAAGGGGGTGACCGCTCTGGACCCAAGAGCTAACAACTTTGATCTCATGTATGAGCAGGTGAAGGCGCTCAAGGAAGGAGTGGCTGTGGAGAAGCCTATCTACAACCATGTCACTGGCCTTCTTGATCCTCCAGAGCTCATCCAGCCTCCGAAGATTTTGGTCATTGAAGGCCTCCACCCTATGTGAGTCTGATTTTTGTGATTCTTTTATTCTAAAACAATTGGATTGGGAGTTATCTTTGTATGTTTTTTTTTGAAGTTCATGGTTTGCTGTTTGATTTATATGATTCCCCATTTCTTGGAGGATATGTTGCTAGAATTTATCTTAACTTCATATTAGATTCCTATGATAAAGACTTATTGGTAATAGGTGTGTTCTTTCTTTATTTTTTTATTGGATCCAAATTAAAGTTTACTTCCATTCATAATTCTCCAATAAATACAGGTTAGTGGTTATATGATTTCTTTTCCTTCTTTTTGAGAGGATATGGGTTCTGTGACATTTAAGCTATGCCTTCGTTACTGAAGATGTTTAGTTGAATCATGTTTCAAGGAAAATGAAGATAAATGAGCAGGAACTGACTGTATTTAGATTGAATTTACGTATTTTCTATATGATATTTACTTATGTGCATGATTCTTTCATCAACTTGTGCCATTGTTTAAAACCTTCAATATTTTTAGCTGCTCGATTGTACTGGCATCCGATAAAGTGCAAAATAATTGGTTCTTCTCATAAGGAGACGAGTAAATAAATTTTTATAACTGCTAATTTTGTGTTGAAATTCAGGTATGATCCTCGTGTAAGAGATCTGTTGGACTTCAGTATCTACTTGGACATCAGCAATGAAGTGAAATTTGCATGGAAAATCCAGGTCAGCAATGAAGATTCCAGACAATTCTTATACATTAACATCCCCGAACCTTCTTGACTGATCCTACCCTGTCTTCTTGCGTTGCAGAGGGATATGGCGGAGCGGGGCCACAGTCTTGAAAGCATCAAAGCCAGCATTGAAGCCCGAAAACCCGACTTTGATGCTTACATTGGTAACTCTCTTCCCTTTCAGTTGCAACACTAAAGCAACTTGCATGTCTTTGGTGATGCTCATCATATTTATACTTGAAAATGACAGACCCACAGAAACAGTATGCAGATGCTGTGATTGAGGTCCTGCCAACACAATTGATTCCCGATGACAATGAAGGCAAAGTGTTGAGGGTTAAGCTGGTAATGAAAGAAGGGGTAAAATACTTCAGCCCAGTCTATCTCTTCGATGACGGCTCTACCATCTCATGGATTCCTTGTGGGAGGAAATTAACGTGTTCCTATCCTGGCATCAAGTTCTTCTATGGCCCCAATACATACTTCGGCCATGAGGTATCTGTTTTGGAGATGGATGGCAAGTTTGATAGACTAGATGAGCTCATATATGTGGAAAGCCACCTGAGCAGCATTTCAACAAAGTTTTATGGTGAGGTGACACAGCAAATGCTGAAACACACCGACTTCCCAGGTAGCAATAATGGCACTGGTCTGTTCCAGACCATAATCGGGTTGAAGATACGAGATCTTTATGAGCAAATTGTAGCCAAGAAGGCAGCAGCACCAACTGAAGCAGCTAAAGTTTAAAGCCCGGGCCACACATTTGCATAACATTTTCCTTGGTTCAATTTCATCCTTTGTTTGTCCAATATGTGTGTTTCATGTAATTCAGTGGAAGCCTGTAGTTTACGAGCAGGAGGGGAAATCTGCAGCAGATTCCCATCAGATTGTTAGTAACGGGAACTCCCCCTTTTCATCACTCTCCAGTTGTAGATAGAAATCACATGCATTTATCAATATATCAGGTTGGCTTTTAATTCCTGTTTTGCTAATTTATGATGTTTTTGTTGCAAAAACCATCATCGGGCACAACCAGCTGATAAGTTGCTATCCTTTGCATCAGCAAGGATATGATTTGCTTATTTCTGAAGACAGGAGGAAGACAGAAAACAGGAGTGAATTTTTTTATGAATCCACAGAAGGCTATGTATATGATTTCTCTGCACAATTCAAAAGATATTCTGCAAGAGAGATGCCTGGGTGCATTCAATTCCTATAGCACGAAAATTTCACCTCAGGATAAAAGAGGATTCTGAGTATGAGCGACAAATTATAGGCAACAGGCAGGAAAAAGAATCAACCTTGCAGAAAACAAGGGAAAAAAAACCGAAAGAAGCACCTTAGAAGATTCTAATTTCAGGAACATACATTACACTTATCCAAGACACTGAAGATTCTAATTTCAGGAACATACATCACACTTATCCAAGACACTTAAAAATAGATAAACGAGAGATCAACAATAGGAGGTGCACAATGCTAAACTCAATAAGTTGGGATGACGGCATCTTTAAATAACCATCAATTACATAATAGTGTCAGATAATCATTCCTTTATCACATTATCTTAGTGGATAGTCTTCTCAGAGAAATTTCAAATACAGGAAGAGTTCTGGATCTAAAAGGAGAACATTTATATCAACTCAGAAGTTCTAAGTCATCATTGCTACCTGATGGTGACAAACTTATTAGTGCCATGCCTCGCCCAATGGTTCTTTAGGTCAACTGCAAAAGAAAGATCATGTCCTTCAGTAGATAGCCTCTGAAGAAGCTTCCCATAAGCACCAATGCTCATTTTTCTTCCAGCAAGGCGTGCACCAGGCCTTAAGGAGTTCATAGGAAGCGGGTATTCAGATATATTTGTGGTGCAGCATGATGATTGCCAGCCACCAGCTCCCCATCTGTAGCATTGGCGAGCCACACCAGTACAAGAGCACACGGGCACGGGTATATTCGCAAGATCTAATACAACTCCATCTGCAACTTCATTGTGATTCTTCTTCTCTCGCTTTCCTACTGAGATAGATTTCTCTTTCTTCTTTCTGGGGACAGAAGCCTTTGCTGTCTTGTGTGAATCTTTGCATCTTGGTGCCTTTTTCGCAATATGACCAGCTTCTTTAGTAGAAGGGTTTTCCTTCCTCACCTTCAAAGACTTGGTCTCAGTTTCACTTCCATGTGATGCGTTCTCTGGTGCTTCAGCCATGTGAATCAGTTCTGGGCCTACTACAGTTGAATGCAGAATTGCCGGGGTATCGCTGTGAGATAGGAAGTTCTTATGAGGATTCCAGGAGAAGTCCATCGCAGAAACATGAGAGTTAGATTCGCCAATCATAATGTTCCTATTTGGATATGTGCTCATTTTCAGGAAGGCTGGTTGGTTTCCATGACCATTTTCCGAGATTGAACCAGCTGAAGCAGACTTCATCAATGAACTTGTGTGGCCAGCATGATTTAAGAACTCCCAATTCCTCACCCCCACTGTGCCCTTCCTGTCCATCTCAACCAACCTTTTTCTTTTCCTCTTCTTCCTTCTTTCCAACTGAGTTCTCTGCTCAATCCATAGAAATAATCGCATTTACATGCCGCATGAACTAGAATGTCACAAAAAAAATAATAAATTTTTCGAGAATATAAAATTGAAATAGAAATTTTTTTCAACAAATTTTGGTTCTAGGAGACAGATATGACAACCGAACAAAAGCTTACTCAGTAACCGAGCATCATAACAGCCACTCAAAATTGAAATGCAAAATTGCAGCCCTTTTCTTCAAAGAGCAGAATACTTGTGTTTAGTGGCAAGAATTTAGCAGCACATGGAAGACTACATAGAAAAACAATGATGAATTTCAGGGTAAAAAATCAACATAATCAAAGCACTTAGATCATGGATTTGCTCTCAGATGAAAAACTATGCAGCTTGAGAACTTGAACAACTTACTAGGACTAGGGAAAAACACAAATCTCACATAAATATAGCAGAAGCTGCAAGCTTCGGACAATTTTACGGTTGGAAATTAGAGAAACAAGAGAAATCCCACAGAAAAATTGGAATTTACTGCATAATTCCACAAAACTCCCCTACCAAACCACGCAAGAAAGAAACGAAACTTACAGGGGAAGTAGGGCTCCGGGGAGTTGATCTTCCTCTTTCCTCAACTGGTTCTACATTCCATCCAGCGCTAAATTTCGGTTCTTATTCGAAGAAAATTCTGCAAAAAATCCATTTTGGAAGCTGAGGACTTAGATCGGGAAAGTTACGGTGCGTTACTCTCTTCTTTGGTTTGTGGATGGTGCACGAATGGCATGAAGAAGAAGAAGAACCCAGCTTCGGAGTTTGATGGGACAATGCCTGATGTCCGTACTGCTCGTGAAAGTTAGCAAATGCCACCTCTTTTCTTGGATATTACTACATTGCCTCTGCTGGCGTAGGATAAGAGAATGATCATTTTGTGATTACCATGCGGCAAGTCATGACGTGCCAATTATTGAATTATTTATCGTATAAAAACATGACGATCAGATTAATAAAATTAATGTAACTTCAAAAAATTAATATCTATCACAATATTCAAATAATATTCAAATAATTCAGACCAAAAATATGACAATTTGAAAGAAAATTAATATTCAACTGAGTTCACAAAATATACAACCACCCCCCTGCAACCAAAATTAACTCTCACAAACCTAAAAGCGCATCCCCCATGTAATCACCCGTCTATCGTTTCAAAATACTTTGCATTTAATATTGCATTTGGATCTGTCCAGAGAATCCCATGAACATAATAGATTGTTGAGAATCCATCTTTTCAAGTTCCCTGCTCAAGTCTTCCATGATAATGATATCATCACAAAGTGTTGTACATGAAATACATATGTATGTGTAAAACTTGGGGAGAAAAATAAATAATGCATATTTACCACGTAAATATTATTTTGAACAAGCTAGAAAAAGAGAGAAGGTGAAAGCTTTGACAGATGAAATAGACCGTAGTCGCTGGCAATTGTTGTGGCTATCTGGTAAACAAAGTATATCAGCGCAATCTGAGTATATATGAAGCTAGGTCGGAAGACGAAATAACCAGCAACCACTGCCATACGCTCATAGCAATATCTAAGTGATCTTTTGCAGTTGTATTCTCCACTCAAACTTATGCCACAGAATCTCTGAACTCCTCTGGTTCTTCCAGGAGATCTTCACTCATCTCCTTACTCTGCTGCCGCTTTAGCCGCTCCTGAATTCGGTCTTTAATAGCAGTTTCCTGTCAGAGAGGCATCCGAGATTATTTAGAGCAAATTGACCCCTTATAAATGTGAGTACCATGTTACGGACTTTCAGGAAGAACAAATCATGGAAATTGGTAAGTAAGCTAACAAAAAGGTAGTAAACCCTGAATATTTTTTGAGATGACATCAAGTCTAATGACTTACAGTCTACATAGGGTTTGAGAAAAGATAACCAACTTTTGAGACTCACCATGATGTGGCAACCTTCTTCGAATTTCTCAAGAAAACCTGCAACCCAGCGATCTGCATTCTCCACCCACTCACTGTGATGCATTCCTGCTGTCTTTGCTACTGTATGTAACTGCAGGGGGCCGGACAACACACTTAGAGCACATTTAGACATGTCAATTTCAATCTAATTGGTTATCGGGAATGGGAGTACAAAATGTTTTTGAGGTGAACCATGAACTTGAAGACAGTATGGTAGAACAAGGCTGTATTATGATATTGATGCCATTCATTGACAAAAACAGACAGGAAAAATGACTATACCATCAAATTCTCATCAATTAGCAGAGGAGTGAAAACCCAATTAATCTTTTCTAGCATTCCAGCTATATGGAATCAAGTATGTTAGTTAAGAAGGCACATCAAATCTTAATTGCTAAATGTATTGCACACCTTTTCCTGATGCTCCTTTACTTTTGCACGCAATTTAGTTATTCCCATGTTCACTCTCAATTGTTGCTCCTGATATTAACAGGATAAGAAGACATATTAGTATTCTTTAAAAAAAGCCTAATTTACCACCAGCAAAACATACACAAAAGCATACCATCATACCTTCACATAGCTGACCCCAAGGTCCTTTCTTGTATAACCACGAGCTAAATTACGCATGACATACTCATTGTAATCCTTCAGAATCCTCATTATTATATCTGATGTCGAAACACCATCGGTACGCTTTGTTTCCTTAAACTTTCCCATAGCTTTTACCTACATATACAGATTATCATCATGTTACATGGTAGAGCGTAAGTAACAGCTCTCAAGAATATTACTGTTCTGGTTGATAAAGAAATTTTACTTCACATGGCCAAAAATATTACTCACAAATTCATAAACATCATTCCCAGCTCCACTTGCATCAGCATACCTATAAAATGAATGAATACTACTTAGCCAAATGCACAGAACCATGAGCTCAATAATAACATAAAGCAGGTAATAAACAGAAAAGTTATCACACCCTAAAAAACTGCAACTTCAGCAAAAACAATAAGTTCGAGTATTTGCATCAAATTAAAATTAGTATGGGAAACTTCCATACATAAAATCATGGCAAAAAAGTCCAGAAGATAACAAACTTGGCCATATTTTCAGTCAAATTCATTAGTGCATCTGACTATCAACTAGGCAGCTAGGCCACACAACCAAATTCATAAATCAGGGAATAACTAGGAAATGCCCCAAGCTTGCCTAATGCTGATATAATTCCACCACAGACATTTACCTTCATGATGGCTAGGCATCTATAAACAATACATACAATAAAACAAGGGAATTATAGATCCAATAAAAGAGACTTATTATTGTTTCAATTTCTTTGTTTAAGAGACATCACTTTTGGTTATGAGCTCCACATAAGACAGTTCACAAATTTGCAACTTCAGTGTTACTTTGGACAATATTCAAAAGAATGGATAGAACAAACAATACACTATTCAGACTTCCTCTTTCAGCAATAAAAATTTAAGGTTCATGGCCACACATATATGCTACAAATGCTAAAAAGAGAATTATCAAAATAAAAAAGACATGCATGGAAAGTAATCTTACGGAAGGGCATCATGAGCCACATAGTCTATCTTGTGTTTGTCAATGAACTCCTGTGTGATGACCCACGGTGCATCAGGGATCACCTCATCAACCCACCTACCATGGAACCATAGAAAACACAAAATATTTTATCATTTTAACAACCAGTATCATAAGAATATATGTTAAATACAACTGGCAGCAGTATGCTTAAGTATAATAACCAAAAAGAGATTTTCAAAAGTGCAAAAAAAAAAAAAAAAAAAAAAAAGCGCTGCCAAACAAACTGAAACAAGCTACATACTTGCAATGACGAAGTGACTCGTAGCGCTCCGCCTCAGTCATGACTGTTTTCCCTTTGTAGAGATTAGTGATTTCATCATTACAGCAACCGACAAGTAGATATGTGCTGGGGAATCTGGAAAGAAGAGCCAGGTGACTCTAAAAATCCATAAAAAATGATGGATATATTCTTTCATTTTCATTATGCAATTCAAACATTGATGGCTAAATTGAATGCTAATCCCCACAAGAGACGTACTCTATATTCTTATAACTAAGATATTGGCAAAAACAAAAGACGCCATTCATCCATAACTTGAAAGAAACTCCAGGAATCCAGTTAGCTCAATAAGGCAGCAATTCACAGATGAAAATTGAATTCTAACTCTATGATACCTCCTGCACTCTATCCTCGAAGACAAGATAAGAGCAACAACAGAGTTACAGAAGGACACGTAAAATGAAAGAAAAAAAGGAGCAAAACCCAACACTTGATGCAAGTACCCGAAACTTGAAAGCGTTTCTCTGAAATCCAATTAAATCAACAAGATGTCAAAAGCAAAGGTACCCGTGCCATCCCTCTACGGTTCTACCAAGAGAAAATCTTCAAAAACATCCCCCAATTCCTATCTCACGAATCGCGGTTTGAACTCACCACCCATCAAATAACAAACATCAAACCAACTAGCACCACCATCAATGAAGCACCAAAAAGCCATTAAACATCGAGTGAAAATAAAAGGACCCCGAACCAAATCAGGAGAGAAATCTGACAATTTCTTGGCCTGCTCGAGAGCTCTGGCGTGGCCGAAGTGGAAGAGGTCGTAGATCCCATCAGCGTAGACCCGGACAGGCCGCCCCTCCTCCTCCACAGCATCGTGCAACTCCGGCGCGGAGTCGTGCCAGGCCGTGGGAGTCTCCGGCGGTTCGCCTGCGTCCTCCGCCGGCCACATCCGCGGTGCCGCACGGGCCATCGAATCCGATGGCGAGGGAACCGAGGGCTTCCTTTGGCGCGAGAGAGGAATTTGGGGAAGACGATGATAAAGAGCGGTGGCGAGACACGTTTGGGATCTAAACCTGCTATAAATTGCGAGGTGCCCTCCGGGGGAACATAAATCCTCCTGATCTATTTATGAAATTACGGAAATACCCTACTATCCATATTACGTAATTTTGGAAGATTACCTACAGGCATGTCTGAAACAAGAGAGAAAAAAAACAGTGCTCATGCACACATCTTGGATTGGAAAGTACCACAGATAACCTTATTTATAACATCTACATCAGCATGATCAGGGTAAGAAAAAAAATGGCTCAAACTAGCAAAGAAAATTGCATTCGAAATTGAATGGATAGTTCGGATCAAATCAACAGCTGTGACTCTGGATGTGGTCTTCCTTGTCACTCTGAGAATCTTTGTGTTGAGGTGGAGACGGAGGTGCACTAGTCTCATAAAAACCGTCTCGGTGGGGTGGAGATGGAGGGCGAGAACTACTGATTTCGCAATTGCAATCTTGATGAGGTCGAGATGGAGGAGGAGAACTAGTTTCACAATGGCAATCTTGGGGAGGTGGAGATGGAGGAGGAGAACTAGTTTCACAATGGCAATCTTGGGGAGATAGAGATGGAGGAGGAGAACTAGACTCAAAATGGCAATCTTGGTGAGGCGGAGGTGGAGTGGGAGAACTAGTCTCACAATGGAAATTTTGGTGAGGTGGAGATGGAGGGCGAGAACTACTAATTTCGCAATTGCAATCTTGATGAGGTCGAGATGGAGGAGGAGAACTAGTTTCACAATGGCAATCTTGGGGAGGTGGAGATGGAGGAGGAGAACTAGACTCAAAATGGCAATCTTGGTGAGGCCAAGGTGGAGTGGGAGAACTAGTCTCACAAAGGAAATTTTGGTGAGGTGGGGATGGAAGAGGAGGGGGAGGAGAACTAGTCTCACAATGGTCTTGGTGAGGTGGAGATAGAGGAGGAGGAGGAGGAGGAGGAGGAGAGCTAGCCTCACATTGAAAATCTCGGCGAGGTGGAGAGGAAGGAGGAGATGTAGTCTCGCCACTCAGTGAGGATGAAGGAGGGGATTGAGCTTTGTTTGCTTTGACCTCCCCGATCTCGATGTCATCTTCAATGTCTCGGAACATCGGGTGCAAGTATGCATCTGCTAAGTAAGTTTTCAGGTGAAGGGCAGGCTCCAATGTTTTCTCTTCCTTGTCCTTAACCGTTGCCTCCTGAAAATAATGTCGCAAGACACAATTATGAGCCTAAAACAGCATCGGTCATAGAATGTAAGAAGTAGAGGCCAGAGCTAGAGTCACCTGCAGAGGATATTTCCTGAAAGCAGATTCAAATCGGTTCTTGCAGTACTTATGAAACCATAATGTCAACACTGGTAACACAAGGAGCAAAGGGGTGGAGTCTTTTGCTCTCTTGGTGCTTAGCAAGCCAAGCAGAGTGAGTTGGGATATCAACAAGCTTCCTACAATCCGACCATGAACGTGTGGCCAAAATGCACCAGCACTTTCATACCTTTGGTTGTAAACATTAATTATCTGCCAATCCATATCAGAGTAGTAATTGAGTATGAAACAACTTGATATATAAGCAAAAACCATTCTTTTCTAGAGGGTAACTGACCTGGTGGCGAAAAACAAAATAGGAGAATGCAAAGAAAACTGCTATAAATGGAAGGAGAATTGGAGTCACCGCTGCATAAACAAGTCCCAGAAGAAAGTACAGTTGGACTGTTGGAATGTTCTTTGTAAAATCAATACTTCCAGGGTCCAATGCCTTCTCCCTATCTTTATCTGTTTTCACTATTAGCATGTCTTTGAGTAGGTAGATAACCAGTGGCTTCAGCCTAAGTATCTCGGCTGCAATTCCAGCCCATCCATCCAGCATGATGTATGTGATGAAGAATGTGGCTTTCATTGGGATTGAAACACCAATCGTTATTGGAATTCTGCAAGCAATGGAAAAGAATATTGGTCAATTTACCAATACATAATGACTAGTAAGATTCATGAATGAACAAATCTAAACCAAGAAAAGTAGTGAAGCAGGGCAAAGAGAATTACTGTGCCGGTGACTGATGAAGGAATGAATGAAGCTGTTCAAAAGCTGTTCCAGTCACTATGCTTCCCAAGAACACATTCACCAACATAAAATAGTAGTACTTCGAGGCTGCCCTCCTTTCAAGTGCTGAGAAAGACACATAGCCTTCCATTTTCGACATTAACATCAGAATATTTGGAAGGAGGTAAAGGAAAATTTTTAAAACTACCCCAGGAATAAATCCTTGCAAGAAAGATTTGATCACCTTTCTGCACCACAGGAAACAACAACTGACAGGTAAGTAATGCAACTTTGAATGTTATGGGCACTTGATTTCTTTATAAACATACTTACACTTCTATAGCACGTTTGAGAAAAGGAACTTCTTTTTCCAAACCCTCAAGATTGGCGAGAGTTTGCACGAAAGCAATAGGTAGCATATAGCAAAACACAAGAGCAAATACGGAGACAGATACCAGAAGTCTTCGGATGCTAAGAGAGACAAATGGGATAGACAGATTCCTCCAGTATAAATCACGTGGTTCCGGTGCCCAATCAGTCAACCACTCTGTGGGATTCTTGCTTTGTTGTGTCTGTGCACAAACAGCAGCTCCCCATCTTGAGTCAAATGTAACAAAAGCAACAGGTAGTCTAGCTTTCGGGTCACTTAGAACTCTCTCACGTTCAGATGCTATCTGAAAATCCAATATCAGAATTAATTATTATGCATAACATCAGAAAGAAAAAGAACATCAGAAAATGCCCTCTTTTAAGTAGGCTAATGTGAAAAAAAACGGCCATGAGTACATAGGCTTACTCTTTTGTCAAGTTTTTGGATTTTTTTTCTATAGAATTCAATTGAATCCACCTTTTTACCCCATAGGCCAAGGAAACCTTTCTGGCAAACCAAACAATTGTCAGCTTTACTGTTCACAGTAAACAACTCTGCATCATAGATATGCAAATCTATGGTAGGCATACCTTCCTAGTTGGCCTTCTATCTGGATGTCTCTCAAATTTGATCTGGTTATAATCAAGCCAATTATGAAGTCTTTTCTTTTGCCTTACAAGTTCAGCCAGTTTGTTTGCATTGAAGACTCCCTGAAGAAAAGAGGATCAAATATGACAATAATAATAAGTGGGTAATGCATGCCTATAGTTATCATTGTGTTTGCAAGGTGAAAAACTAATCCACTACCTGATGACCAAGATAGTGGTCAGGATGGTTCCTATGGAAGAACTGCTCCACGGTCTCTGAAATTGAGTTCCCAGAACCATGTGGCACATTGCTGACTACTACCTGGAAATAGCATCATCAGGAATGAAAGTTAGACCTTAAAGGGAGCTTCTTCTTCTTCTTCTTCTTCTTCTTTTTCCACCATTTTTTTTTTGCTGAAGGGCCTTCATTGGAGTTGTCAAATAAAAGATGTTTACTAATCACTTTGGAGCATACTCGAAAGTTCATGATGGTAATGGCTTTTATGAAAAAAATTAAAAGCTTATATCAAGATATGGGATGCATTTTACATAGAAGTTTCATCTTTCTAGCATTCTTGATCAAGTTGCTACCGTCCTATATTAGCATTTTGAAGACAAGAATAGCAACTTATTTTGAAAGCATCAACCTGATAAGAAATGAACAAAGAATATTGTCATGGTAAAACGTTCGCTAAGAACAGGTACCCACAGTGAATTGCTCAACACAGCGCTCCTGTGATGCCACAAAACGCAACCTCATAGAGGCAACTTTATTGTATTCCACATACAGTATGAAACAAGTCCACAATGTAAACAAATATGCCATTCCCAGGTGAAGCCAGAACCTAAAATTTAATACAGAGAAGCTTTCAGGAGAATTTCAACAATGACAGAACAGCAGAATCCCTTTTGGTATAGACAGCATAGAAATTTCGCTGAACTACTTTAAGAAAAAGGTTACTTTTGATGAGCAACATAAAATGTTACCTGTGAGAGCCAGCTTTGATGTTCGAAATTGAAAGCTTATCAATGTCACTGAAAACTACCTCCTTTTTGAGAGTAAGTAATGTTCCACCAGATACGTTCATTGGAATCAGCACTGCTATTGCAATGAAGGTCAATGGTAGAAATATCTTCAAGCTGTGTGAGGAAAGGAACAAACAATTTTATCCCTTAAGGAAACATAAATTATCTCATTTTGCCATGAAACAGACAACCCGGAATTGTGAGAAATCTTATCAATACCCCAGGGTATAAATTCGGAGATAGATAGCAGAATCCAACCCAGCATGCTTAATAATCTCCTCTTGGCTCATCATCAATGCCTCCGGCATCCAATTGAGGAAGGTGAGGTAGCTCCAGGCATCAAGATTGATGAACCTCCGAAGGGCTCCACCCCTCGTGCTGCTCTTGCGCACGCCTTTGATGTACCACTTGGAATTGTAGACCCGGTCCGCCCAGGGCTGGATCCTGAGCAGCGCAAAGCCGAGGAGGAACACTAAGGTGGACGCTAGGTTAATGAAACCTGAGACTGCGATATCCTCCACGGTGGCCATTGGAGACCTTCGAGAATCAAAAAATGGAGAGAGATGAAGAATGAAGCATGAAGTGGAGAAGTTTTGACGAGAGTGAGTTCTTTTTCAGACTCGATATCTAGTGTCCTTCGCTAAACAGTATGTATACGCGGAGAAAGCCAAAGCAAGGCAAGATATGATGCTGTTAACAAATAAGAAGATGCTGTTAACGAATTGCGATTATCTACACTGCTTCACTTGAAATTTAAATGGAGAATCTTATACTTGCAGCCATTAACATTATTATTATTATTATTATTATTGCTTTGCAGCTTATCATGGGAATTAAATCTTGGATTTGGAAATACCGGAAGGCGCGAAGCCTATCTTATCCGGATAGCCGTTATTCCAAATCCGTAAATCTTGGTCTGGGAAACTGGCAGCAAATACTTAGGTTTGTTTTGATTTTTCGGATTTCTAAACTGAGTTAGAGTTAAATTCCCCAAATGTGTTGCACGTAATAATTCAAATGTCAAGGTTATATGCAAAAAATCTCACTCTGAAACCCTAGAATGCCTAGAATTAGTTCATCAAGTTTAGAAGGGCCTGCTCGTCGCGAGGTCAAGTGTCCTCAATTCTAAGCTTTTCCTTCCCTTGCAGAACAGCATATTAGTTTCGTAATTTGTTAGCGATTGCTAATTATGCAGTAATTACGCCAATTGAGTGTGAAATGATAAGCATGTAATTGGAAATGGATTTCAATCTGCACAAGCGTTATTTCGAGTAGATTGTGATTCTAATTCTATCATTGCTGAAGCAGAGAAAGCAAGAACAGTTCCATGGTTAGCTCTGAAGAAAAGGAAAAGAAAAGAACGAAGGATCCACCTTTCGGACCGGAAGAGCTCATCCGCTTCATCCTCCTCCGGCTTCCCACAAAATCAATAGTACTGTTCTGAGAAAAGTATGCAGACTCTGGCTGAAGCTGTCCTCAGAGCCATGCTTCGATCACTCTCATGCATGTTGGCCAGCTGCACTTTCGCAGATAGTTCGGTGCCTGACAGCATATTGAGTGTACAAGAAAAATGTTGAACCTTCATAAGAAGTTCAAATGACATGTTCATCCAGATTCATTTTATGAGCTAATATTTTTCATGGTATATTTTGCTATGAAATTAGTATCGGAAAGTGAGACTTACATGGAGACAGGGATAAGAAGCCTATGCTTATTATCATTTCTTGTATGCTTTAACAACACCCATTTGGCTACGGAGGTAGTATCTCTCTGGTCAAGTTTTCGATTTAGCACGGTATTAGTTTTGGACTCCTTCAAAAAAAAAAAACTTTATTATTATTAGATCTATAATATCTATCATATTTAACCCAATCAACCGTCAGTCACAAATCCTATAGTTTTGTACACTAATAGGTTGACCGATAGAAATATTATTCAATTCTCTCGACAAATGATACCCAAAGATTTTGATACAAATGTCCCCCGTGTCTTCCATACAAAAGTGTACTCTAGTCTTTCTTTTTTAAACATGATTTGTACTCTTCAATCTTTATGCATTATTGGTTTATGAGCAGCAAATTTTATTATTTCGGATGATAATGTCTGTTATTCGCAATCTAAAAAAGTTTGGGTGCATCTGATTCTGAATCAGAATCAAGATCATCTTATTTTGACCGACCTACCATCTAAATACCAAAATCCATCTTTGAACATGATTTGTACTCTTCAATCTTTAGACACGATTGGCTTATGAGCAACAAATTTTACTATTTGGGATGGTAATATTTGTCATTCACAATCCAAAAAAGTCTCGGTGCATCTGATTTGAAATTAAAATCAAGATCATCTTATTTTGACCGTCCTACCATTCAAATACTAAAAAGATAGTTAGACTATCTTTATTTTACTTTAAAAAATAAATTACCATATTACTATTATTTTTATTTATTTAAATTTCAATAAATAATAAATTTAAGGAAATAGAAATCTAAAAAAATTTAAACCATTCATTAGTCTACTAACATCTAAATACTAAAAATTTAACTAAATTATTTTTTTATATTTTAATTTTGATTCTGAGTTTGAACTTGAGTATGACCTTAATTCTGAACTAAGTCATGTCTTGATGATCAATATAGTTATGATGGTGTGATCAAGAATCTTTGCCTCAAAGTGACGAAAATTTAAATTTAATAAGAAGTTTGCAAAAGAAATTTTTGCAATGAAAATCCAAAATAGAAGGTTTTTCAAATGTCAATATTACAGGGAGCTAAATACCGACACAATAAATTATAGCGGGGGAATTGTAAAACCACCAAGTCAATCAAGAAATCAGCCGACCGACTGAGGCCAACCCCAATTCCGAGTATTCTCGCTCGGATCAGAGCCTGTTCCTGGTGCGAATCTCAAAGCGACCACTCGTGTACGCCGAGTCGTCTTCTTAATCTTCTCGACGTCTCCAATGCACCCGTCGGAGCTCTGGTGCAAATCCCGTATTTCTCCGATCTCTGCCGCCGTAGTTCCTCACCGGAAAGCTGCCGTTTCCTCTCATTGCTAGGGCTCTGGAGGAGGTGGGGGATCTCTCTAACCCGTTGTTTGTTGTCGGCTTTAGGGTTCTCGCTCGGATTTTACACGAAATTCGTTCGCGAAATCGTTCTTTTATTTATTTATTTTTCCCGCCGCAAGTTCTGGAATTAGATTTTTGGCCAGTTTCGACTCATAGGAACTTGTTTTTCATACTTTGATTCAAGTCCTGATTAAAAATTTGCTAAATTTTTAGTCTCGATTTAAGCGTGCTGTATTGCAATTGAATAGTTGAGCTTATGTGGAATTTTATGTCGATTTATGAAGTTACGTCTTTGATTGGCTGTTTGTAAATCATTCAATCAGGACGATGTTCAAAATGCAACTAGCTTGTCTTTTTGAAGATCTTAATCTTTGATCTGATTGGTGCAATTCACTAGAGTGGAGGTACATGATAATAAGCCATGACCAAGAGCATGGAAATTAAGATTATGAAAAATGATAAAACAATGAAAATGGAGAATATGATGCGGTTAGGTTGATAAAGAAACAAAAAAAACATTAGTTGTTATGGCTTTTGTAAAATTGCTACATGTCAGAGTAAGTAATAAACCACTGGAATTATTGCTCAAATCCTAGTGAGGATTCTGAAGCATGAAACGACTGTAACATGTAATTAAGAAAATTGTATGACATTATTGTTCTCTTTTTAAAATAACCATGTTGCTGTTGCTAAGGGCTTTGGAAATGTTTTATGACCATTTAGTATCCCTGATTTTACTGCTTTCTTCAAATTGTTTCTTATATTGACCTCCTAAAGTCCAGACCTGGGGCTTGTGTCCTCATAGCCAACATTATGTTGTGTTTCATTGCTATCATTTTCTGAGCTCTGTTTCTCAGTTGAAGGAAGACCAGCTTTTGGATGTCTCACATTTTAGACTAAAAACTACACATGTAATCAATTTTAGGGTTCTAAAAGTTTCTGCTAGATATTATTTCTATTACCATATATCTTTTTTATTGTTAACAAAGATGAATTTTATTTGGCTTGTGAGTGGCTACTTGCCATATTTTTACTTTTGCCATAGATTCACTCCAGTGCTGTGAGTTATTTAATGTATTTCATTTCACCAGGAACAAAGATTAGATGCACACATCTATTCCACCTGCTTTTCTCTGGGACAGTTCAAAAATGGTTTCAGAGTTGATCAATGCTAACTCTATAATGTATGAAAGGAAAGAGCAACGTGCAAGGATCACAACAATAGATATTGATGTATATGCTGAAGAGCCCATTGACTAGCAGAAATTGTTGATGTCCTTCTTTAAAGATTATATTGAGGCAATCAATCTACTTCTTTTTGTAGCCCTCTAAATTGGTTAAAATTTGAATTACTATGTACCTTTTGTATTCTAATTCATGGCTGTATTCTTTGCAAAATTGTCCCTCTTAAATCTCCTTTTTAACTGTTAGAGATCATTTAATATAGCTTCTGTGAGTTTCTTTTCTTCTTGTTTTGTTGGTAGCTGGCTTTCCTTGTACAGTGATTGGGTAGAGTAGAATGGGATTTCCTATTTGAAGCCTTAGAATGCATGAGAGAATGTGGTTATGTTAACATTTCTCATTTGCTTTGGTTTTGCTTGGTTTTGTATATACTTTTTGAATTATGTTGATCTGTTAATTTTTAGCTTCAATACATATTCCTGCCTGCTTGTGACTAAACTCATCAGCTCTTTTCAAAGGCCCTCTGTTAATATTTTGTATCAATGCATATCCACCTCCCTTTTTGTTTGTACGAAGTGAATTATGGTTGTTTTTGGTTCATCATTATGACATCAGAAGTATTATTTTACACTCAATTTTGGTTCTTTCACTCAAATCATTCATGCTAAAAGGGTATTAGATGAAGCTTGGCCAATCTGTGTATCTTACCATAGTATTCAGAAAATGTTATGTCTCCTACTCTCCTTAACAAGCTTTTACATCATGTGAGAGATATAAAGGACCCAAAGCACCCATATTTGTTGGAAGAGTTGAAAGTGGTCACTGAAGATTCAATTGAAGTTGATGACGAGCAAAGACATATCAGGCAAGCTCTTATGCTTTGGCATGCCTTCCTTTTATTGTTCATTGAGTTGAATTCAGATCATTTTTTTTGCCAAGTAGTCAGAACTTATGTGGATTGTTGGGTATTCTCAGGGTCACCTTTACCCCAACTGTTGAACATTGGAGCATGGCTACTGTCATTGGGTTTTGCCTGTGTGTAAAGCTTATGCGAGCCTACCTTCTCAGTATAAGGTATTTCTTGATAAGCTAATACACTTATCCATTTTCTTAAGATTTCTGCCAAGCAGGTATTCTTTTGTCTTGTATCTTTCATTTCATTTTGTAATTTTGTTTGCATTTAGAATTCCATGGCTTGCTCAAGTACTGCTTTGTGAATTATAAGTAAATAAATTCTATCTTGGTAAACTGTTCTGGTATTTTATCCAATGCTTTAGATATCCTTCTGCTAATTATGTTTGTCATAAAGGATAGAGGATTCAATTCATGTCAAGGAGGCACCATACCATTGCAGGAGAATGTGACCAAAGTTTCAGTTGCAACTAATCAGAGAAGAAAGTTTGGGATGATATAATATTAGATACTTGTTTCATATGTTCAAGCTACACTCAAAAAAAGAGCTTGTGATGCTTTTGTTAACATTTCTGTCTTCCATTTCATTTTTCTGTGTTCAGTTTCTCCATCCAATCACCAATCATCAAGGTCTAGGCTAACTAACCTTTGTGCATTTTTGTGCATTTTTGTGCAGGTGGATATAAGAGCAGCGCCTGGAACTCATGCCACTGAGGCTGCTGGTATGGCTTTGCCTCCTCTCTTTCATCAACCAGCTAATCTGCTTCATTAGCTTCCTAAGAACGTTTTTGTCCTCTTGACTTACAGTGAACAAACAATTAAATGATAAAGAACGCGTGGCAGCTGCACTGGAAAATCCAAACCTCGTCAAAATGGTTGATGAATGCTTGGCACCCACATTTGCTTGACTCTAAGGGATTGTTCTGGCCTTTCTATATGCTAGATTTGGTTTTTGGTTTGTTTGATGTGTTTAATGTGATGGAAAAACAACAGACTTGTATATGGTTAAACCTGATGCCATGCTGAAACTGACTGAATAATTATATTCAGTTGGTTCAGTTTTTGTAACAAATATTGTTGGTTTCAGATAGGCTTTTGATTAAACCCTACTTGCCTTTGGTAGTGGGAAACCGTGGAGAAATCCCATCCACCTATATTGCCTTGGGATATGTATTCACACAGTGAGGGACATCAGCAACACCAATATATATATAAATAGCTGTCAATATTCAAACGAGCAAGAATAATAGCAAAAATAAAAATTTAACAAACAAATTTAATGCAAAAATATACATTTGGAATTAAGCACACACAAACGCCAATGCGAGCATTGCTGCAGTGATGATGGCACAAACAAAATTGAAAATCAGAAAGTGATAGAATTTGAGGTAACTTGATCACCCGTAAAAATGGTAACCTGTGTTCATTCTGTTTATTGAACCACCACAAATGCCGGTATAATCCTTTGTGTATCAAAAAAAAGGTTGGGAAGAACTATGCACGGGGTGTCAAGTGTCATGTAGCTCGCCTGGCGAGCACAGTCTGCAAATGCTTTAACTGCCTGCGCACACTTGAGGGGCTCCTTTCCATGTTTCTTGTAGCACTCCAGGCAGGACTCTTTCTCAGAACCACAGGGCATGGGCTTCTGATAAGGCAGCTTGAACTCCTTATCACGGAGTTCCTTCGCTCTTTGAGTAAGCTCCTGTGTCCTATTCGCCTCCTGCTTCTCCAGTCTCTTGACGACTCTTTCACTCTCTCGTAAGACAGATTGTATGGCTTCGACTTCTGGGTTTGTGGGTGCTGGAGGAAGGGTTGCTGGCAAGAACATGGGTGGCTGGAGTGGCCATCCTCCGCCAGTGTTACTCTTTGACAAGCTTGGAGCTGGCGTCATTGTGATCTGCTGCTGATGAGGAGGCTCCTTCGGGACCTTTGTCTTTAGCTTCCTGGTTTTCTTCTTTGGCTGGTCCCAGTCCTTCGCAAGTTGATTCACTAAGTTGCTGCTTATCTGGATTGTGTAGGAGTCATCCATGGTAACCTGAACAATCTGCAAGACAGGAGTGCAATAACTTAGTATCAAGGGTCCACAAAGGCATAATTTCATTATAGTAGCATATAACCTCTGTTTGAGGAATTTATCAATTCGTAGCATGTGAACACATATTAGCACCAAAAAAAAAATGTGAGCACATATAGTGCACATGTCAAATAAAGTGACAACAAAATTCAAGCATTTTCTTTTGCTAAATCTTTTCTTGTAGTTTGTCTTTTTGCATCGCCAAACAGAATAATCAGAAAACTCATTTTCAGAACATATTGAATATTGAATAATCAAATTTTAAGTAATTCTTCCTCCAGCCAAAGTAACTGAAAAAATAGATTATGATGATAATGATCAAAAATACCCAAAAGCAAATATGGGATGGAGAATCATCTTTAGTACTGTAGAGTTTGACACTCTTACCATGATATGAATATTGAATAATGCTCTCCTTTTCTCAGGTTTCAGTTATTCATAGTTCTGAATGTGCTCCTTTCTCTCTCACTTTCCAAGTGTACTTAAAAATAAAAAATAATATCTTCAACCATGCCTACCATCTGTTACTAAATAAAAGGAAAAAAAATGACCTAATTTAGCACAACTGCCATTACTCTAACAAAACCAGTTATTGAATAGCTGCTGCTATCCCACCAACACAAACTCTTTTAAGTGTTTTAAGCAAAAATATCCATGAACAACTCGATATATGAAATTCAAATCCTGGGTACATCATATCCAATGGCACACTGTGGCATACCCCAAACAATATCTGATCATAGTGACAAAGAACGTTAATTGAATCACTACAAGGAAGAGAGTATTTGCAGAATAACCAACTCAGGTATCTAAAAATTCAATCTTGAGAAAACCAAACAGCAGTATAACAATAGCAACACTTAGTTCAAAACCAATCCAGGCAAGGACAAATTGGTTAATTCTAGGTCATTTGCATTTGCAACAGATCGGCTTAGAATTTAGCATTGCACATTTCTGACATAACATCTTCTTTAGACAGACGGCAAGCAGGTAGTCTGCACAGTGTTAGGAAATTCATCTAGCATCAGCCTTATTCTTCTCAAAAACATATCCTGATCTATGAAACTATAGAAATTCATAACATCAAATAGATGTAGCTAGATTACTCCATTTCAATCACTTGCCAATTACACAGAACTACGAGTATCAACCTCGGTGGTCATTTACGAGGAAGAAGCTAATCTGCAAGAAGCAATCCAAAATGTAATATTGATGCATTACTTCCTTAGAATTAACAAGGAATGCTAAAGCTAGTACCTTTGCTGGAACATCAAGATGGATTCAGTGAAATGACCCATAATAACTTGTTATTAAGACAAAAAGGGATCAAATAACAAGAATTCCAACATGGATATGAAGAAAGAAGAATAAATTCGAGAATCGAAGTCGTTCGGCATATATTTTCAACAAGGGCAACGTACGATATCGATTCTGACGACACCTGCATCTCAGCACGTCAGAAGAAAAGAAATTGACGGGCTAGGGTTTGGAAGAACGGATCTTGTTGGATTATGGTTGTTCCGATTACGGCTACAAAGAGGGAGGAAGAGGAGAAGACGAGGTGGCGTACCGGAATGGAGATAATCGGACGACAAAGGGCGCAGGGCGGAGCGGCGGAAGCTGGGGCAAGCGGGGACGGCGAGGGATGAGAGAGAAAAATGACTTGGAAGTATTTATCACGAGGCAGAATGGACGGTAGTCGCGATATTCCTCTTTTCTATCGGATTTGTTTAAGAATTTACCATTATGATTTTTCGCATTGAAACCCTTCCATTTCTTTAATTAATAAGAGAAACCCCCGATATTTTACATAGGGACTGTTTAACTGGTAAGAAAAAAAAAGAAGTGATTAGAAATGAAATTATTTCCCTCCATTTTTATTAGTTGATTATTCAGGAGTGATTTCTTAAAAGTCACTCCACTTATGAACACCTCTGACTTAAAAAAAAATTACTTAAATTTTATTTTTGTATTTTTTTATTCAAAGTGATTTTTAAAAACTAATCCAATGATATTTTAAACTATAATAATATTAATAACTTCACATACAATAATAATATAAATTACTAAAAAAAATTATTTATAAATAAATAAATAAATAATATTTTACATAAATAATTACATAAAAATGTAGTTATAAAAATAATTTGAAACTAATATTTTACTAAAAATTAAATAAATAATATTTTACGTAAATAATTATACTTTTGAAATATATTTCTGTCTAACTAAATGCTAGAAATAGATTATTTCTAATTACTTCTAAAAGTGAGTTGAAAGTAAAAAAAAAGTAACTTCTCTGCAATTCTCTACATTTCCATTCAATTCTTGGCATCCAAACAGCCCTTTACTGTGCACAACTCTCTCCTTGCTGCAAGTGTAAATGTGAAACCTTCAGGCATGAAAAAAATGCACTTGCAAATTGTCAGCGGAGCTTCAAACCCTTGATAATATCTGTAAGTATGCATGTAGAGTCCATATATACTGCATCCATAAATCAAGTGTTGAGTGGTGGTCACAAGCATACTTTAAAACTTTACAGAAATCATCAGAATCCTAAGCTCTACTCAGCATCTTTCAGAATCAAAGAAGAGTACAGACTACTGGCCAACAAAAGGATTCAATTCACAAACATGATATGATGAGTGTCATCCATTTTTGATACTTCGATGAAAACATAAACACTTAAAAGTTGATCAAATCATCCTTATGCTGCTGCTTCTTTGGATCTTGGCCATCTGATGAGCTCCCTCCTTTCTTGCCGAAGATCATCTCATCGAAATCGTCCATCATGTCATCTTCTACTCCTGTTCTTGCACGAGATCCTGCAGGTTTTCGGACAAGGGCTTCCTCTTTGACAGTTGGGGAATCTTCTGGCTCCACAGCAACAGGAATTGTTGCTGGTTGCGGTTCTGACTGCACCACTGGAGGCTTGTTCAGCTCCTCATATTTGGAGAGAACCTTCTGGAGCTCATCGTTCACATTCAAAGCCTCAAAGAGCACAGCTTCATTGTCACAAGCTGTCTCTATGATCCTTTGGATGGTGAACTGAGATTGCTGGCACTGCTGCATTAGGGTTGTTGTCAAGTCATCCTACAAATGGATGATAAAGATTAATTTGTGCAGTCAGTTATTACTAATGACATGATTTTCAAGTTATCACATTAAAATGATTCGATAATATTATGTTAAGAGTTAGAAAGTGCAAAAGAAGAAACATGAATGTGATTGCAGATGAAAGGAGCAGCTTGAATAGTCAGAAATGACAATTCGGATTGGATGATATGAGACTCATTGAGAAAAACCTCATTTGTATCAACGGGCATCCAACCTGGAAAAGCACCCAATCCTCCCGACCCTTCGAAGATATATTTTGAACATCCTTCGGAGCCTAACTAACTCTTTTGAAGAAGGGCAATTGAAAGCAGTGAAAGTGATATCAAAATTAAAATGATCAAGTGAAGGTTTATGCATCATCAGCAGCAATTTCAGAAGTTTAAGAGATTGTGGAGTGAAGAAAGTCCTGGGCCAAGATGAATAATTAAAAAAGCAATGCACGGTGAAATATGACATATATCAAGTAGAGGACATCATAGATAGAAACTTACTATATAAAAGAAAAAACAATACCTTTAAAGCATCCTGCTGAGGAGAAGAAGATAAAACTGTTGAAAAGAGTTCAATAGAGTTGCGAGCCACATCAAATGCTTCCTTTGTTTCTTCAGCAGAAAATCTCACAGAATCACGAAAAGTCTGCTGTGTCATGTTGGATTCTGCCTCTGACACTGAACGCGGTGGTGTAAAGATAGGAGCCAAACTCTCATTATCACGTCCGGGGAAGCGAATGCCTCTAGATTTCAAACTCTACAAGAAACAAACATCCATTATTTAACCTTGGTTAAAAGATTCAAACTTTCACAGACAAAAGTCCACGAGGCAAATTACAAAATTCCCGAACTTCAAATGTCAAGCGACCATTAGAATCTTAACCTGATTAGAATATGTATTCACTGCATGATTGTGCAAAAAAATTATAACTCCACTTTACCACTTCATAACAGGAAGGTCATGTCATCGATAACCCAGCATTAGTTAACAAGCCTGAAGGTTCCACTGCCCTGGAGAAATGTAGAAAAATCCTTCTTGGTAGATGGCATTAGGCTTTGGCATCCAAACCACATCTCATATTCGTTTGTAACTTGGATAGTGAGATATACATCAGTGCTATACTTTTTTATCACAGTAGACAACTTTAATGTACTGTATATCAGAAACTTTCTCTATCCGGGAAGTTAATTATACATCTATGTAAAATGGAGGCCATCATTTGGTTTGTTGATGGCTAAATACATTGTGACTGATAGTAAGAAAAAAAAAGGAATGTAATCACACATTGCAATTCAGTTTGTCTTTTTTTAAAAATTTCGATCTTATCTATATATCATATTTAGTTGGGTTGCTAACTCAATGGTAGAGTACTCAGATTTTAATGGCGACTATGATTTATACACATCTGGATGAAGCATTAAATTCGTCTAGACAATTGGTAGAGTCTATGGCCACATTTGATAACATGTTAAAGTTTGGTTAAGGGATGAGACAAAATGTAATCATTATATTTTGTATGGTTGAGATAGTATGCATTTTATCTCCATCCCTTAACAAGTTTTAACGTGTTACCAAACATAGCCTATAAGACTGACTACTCCTGAATGGTAATGGATGGGAAATAAACAGCATGCCATACTAAACAAAAATATAATTTGGAATTTTCATTTTAATAAAATGAAAATGAAAATTTGAGTTTATCCTTACTCTACCATTACAAAATACATTGTTTTGCTTTTTTTATCTGAAGGGTACACATATATTCCCCTTTCCAATAGGCCACCTAGTGGATAACCGGATAGAGGCTTATGGCCCAAATTCAGGTAAAACAAAAAGGCAGCAAGCTTATATTTTAAATTTGTATAATTCCCTAATAATAGTTAGATGTTAAAAATTAAATAATGCCAAATTGTTTCCTTACTAATGAATTTCATTGAGCGAGCTAATTGTAAATCAGCAATACCTTATAAGTTTCTTCATAGACCGGCAAGTATCTGAGTTCGTTCCCTGACTCTCCCCAAGCTTCAATAAGAATAAGAGCCTTGTTTCGATTGTTAACCACGGTCTGTGGATCATCGATCAATTTGACCATCTCATCGAGCACCCTCTCAGCAGCAACCTCCGAGAATGCCTTCTCGCAATTCTTAACACATGTCTCAAGGAGAACAAGTGCAAGATATTGTACCCTAGGACTCTTCAACATAATCCGCTTCTTGATGCCTCGGATCAGTTCCACACTGTTGACCCTTCCAGTATTTATCATGTCGCAGATCTCAAGGTTGGTAGACCAGTCAGGTCCATCCAAATTCTCCGAAGTTGCCTCTTCAATAATCTTATCCGCTTGGTTCTGACCTTGGAAAAACTCCTTCATCTTCGAGCTCATCGAGCTCATTCCAGCAGTCATTTTCCGGCCCACTTCCGAACCACTAATCTTCAAGCGCTCGCTAAAGGAACTAACTTTGTCCATTAGATTGTCACTCATCTTTGTCTAGAGGCCAAATCAATCTTTGAGGAGCATAAACTGTAGACATATAAAAACAATAAATTCTTTCCGTGGCCAAAATTATAACTTTAGAAATCATTAGACAAAACGAAAAGCAGTATTAAAGTTCCATCATGAAAATTTAAATTTCTTGCAACAAAATTGTCAAAACCCTTCACTAGATACGATCTGCAATACTGGAATATCGTGATCCAGATAAAAATACCCAATAACTGTGGAAATTGATTGTGGGATCGAAAAAAACCAGAATTCGGCACATAAATCTGCGAAAAGACCAAAAATTTGTATGCGAAAAAATCACATCGATCTGCAAAGAAATTGAAGGGCGAGACGAAGAGAGAAACAAAAAGCGAATCCAGAGATGATCATCGAGCAGGAGGGTGATTACCGGAAATAGCAATGAAATCCAGTCGGAGCCCTTGAAAAGTAGAGATGATGGACTCGAATCTCTCCCGGGTGGGCTTGGCCTCCAATTCAACTGCGTGTATCAGCTGGGTTTTGAGGTTCCTCCTTTGGGATTTTTGGAATTCAATCGCGCTGTATGTCAACGAAGATGGCCTTTTGCGAATAACTCCTCGCAAACGTATGTAATTGCAGGTCAAGCAAAAGTATCTCTATGTTTGACTATTTGCGTATATCACCTCGACCTTTTTGATATTTTCGAAATAATGTTTGTTAGATTATTTCTTCGCTAATAGTTTATTTAGTTGTGTAATGACCTCAAAAAGCAAAGTTTTTAAAATATGTTATTGGTTGTCGTTAGCATCTATGTGCCAATATTAAATATAAAAAAGATTTTATTCATTTTATATATTTTAGGGGTGCAGGAATTTGAAATTGGAAAAACAAGATTGCCGAGATAGTAATGAGTTGTCAACTCTTACAACTTAAAGACCACTAGGAGAAGATGGAACTAAGCTGGAGGGGCCTATTAAAAATAGTGAAAGTTGATGGGAGTAATATGCAAAAAGCATAAATCGGAGAGGCTAGCCGATAATTTCGGGTTTCAAAATGGAGGAAATTGGCCGAATTGATAATTTTGGTGTTTGGATGTACTTTTTAAATAAAGAAAAGAAATCGTCAATTCAGTAAATTCCGTGAACTCGGTTATTTGGAATATAAATTAAAATTAACGAATTCCGTCAATTTTCTCAATTTCGGTGTTTGGTTGGATTTGAAATTGGAGATATGATCACCCAATTCTTAATGGGTGGAATTACCCCCATTTTTAAACATTTTTTGTATTTAATTTTAAAATAAATATAAATATTAATTTAATAAATTAATTAGACATATTTTTGAGATTTTAAAAATAAATAATATTAAAATTACGTATTGATACAAAGTAGTAAAAAGATGCACATCCAAATCAAAGAGATATGGGTCAAAAAAGAAAAGAAACAAAAAAAATTTCAGAAAAATAATTGATAAGAAATTGCAAGGCTGTCACAATAACAACCGAGTTATATCATTCATGATTATATACAAACAATAACTGTGTAGAGACAGTAGCACACAGACCCTCAGACATTGGGTAACAAGATTAGACAATGGATACCAATTCATGAATGGTAATAAAGTCTCTTTCTGCCAAATCTCCCCGTTGCAGGACACCGACTGATGGTTCTGGTTGACCTCAACGATAATAGCCCTGATTCGCCAACCATCAACAAAAAAAAAAATAAATCAAGTATTATATATATATATAACAATTCAAGACAATGTAAGAGTCACAATTGATTAAACGTCTATTAGCTTAAATATATCATCGTGAAAAAAAGCTTACACATCCGTAATTAAAAACCTTTGAACAACGACATTTGGATCTTTTATTCATCAAACGGAAGCACCAACAAATTAATGCATATGCTTTTGTTTACATACATTCGAGGCCAAAGCATCGATACATGGCGCTCTTATTCACTTGCTTCCGTTCAAGACGAAAACTCCACCTGGATTCCTCCAATTTTCACTCCAGTTCCCTTCCGTGGCACCAATGTCACTATAATGGTCTCATCTCCGTCCACTCCCAAGTTATCAAGCAGTTCCGTGATGCCCAGCTTCAGCTTTGTCTTTTGAGCTGCAGTGCTCCTGCTGTCCCTGTGCCTGTGGGGCACGTTGACGAAACTCCCTGCAAACTCCCTTGCATCTGAACCAATCCCTTCGAACTCCGGCGCATTGATGTGTACATCGAACTTGACGAACTGGTCTCTTTCCAACTGAATGTCCCCGACGACTAACACTTCAACTTGGGCATCCTTCTCCGCCTTGCTCCTCCCGACCTTAGGCCTCTTCACTGTTGTCCTCGAGCTCGGGGACGACCGGCATCACGCTCGGCGCAGAGGCGCTCGGAGACTCACTCGGGAACGACGGCGCTCGGGCTCGGGGCAGAGGCGCTCGGGGCTCGGGGCTCGGGTGACCGGAAGCGCTCGGGGGAGAGGGTGACCGGAATTCCGAATTCGCTGGTATTTAAACGGGTGAATTAGGGTTCGGGGTAGCGGTAGGGACATTGAATTCGGATCCGAAATTGTGAATTATCGAAATTGAATTCACCTATTTCGAATTTTCAATTGGTAATCAAACAGCTAAATTGAAAAAGTTAAATCTCTAATTCCCGTGGTGGCCCCCAGACGTCAGCTTCGTAACGTGTTTAATTTTTAAATAAGAGATTAATTTATTTATTTATAGCTAAAAAATAAGTGAAGAACTAGATTTTGCAACCCTTTCCTTTTTCCGGAGCTATTTATTTTGTTTGATTTTAAAGTCATCGTAATTTCAAAATCCTACAACTTTAAAGTTCATGGATTTAGAAATCCGAATAATTTGTTTATATTATTTTTTTTTAAACTCTATTTTTATTTAGTTGGATTTTTTAGGCAAAATAAATTTTAGATTTATATTTTTTTAAAATAATTATTTTTAAAATTTATAGATTTGTAGAGACTTAATTGTATTTTAATAATATAAAATAAAACTCTAAACTCTAAAGTTTGGCTCATTCTTACGGATTTCTAAATCCTAATTTTGCGAAATTTCAAAGTCATAAAATCAAAAAAATTGATGCAAAAAATACTGAATTTTAACATTTGGGAGAATTTGAGAATCTAGAGTCCAATAAAACGAGTTTTTCACGTATAATTCCTAAAAAACAGCTACATTTATATATAATCTCTTAAAATTTTTTATAATTATGTATAATCTTTTCTTTAATTTTGAGAGACATTTTAGGTCTCTTGATTAAAATAATTACTTATTGCGGAAAATATATTTAGTATATTTCTCAACTACTATAATCAAATAACCAAAATTTTTTGTATGTTAGCTAGAGAATTTAACTATAAATATAATAATTTCAAGAGTTTAGGACAAATTTTGGTTAAACTTCTTTAGTAGCACAACAAATTTAAATTTGAAGTTTTAAATATGATACATGCGATTAAAAAATGAAAAATTTTAGAAAATACTAATACCACAAAAGACCGAAAACTTCAAGCAACAGGGTAAAGTCCATATCATTTCATCAACAAATTTTTATTTTTCAAGTCTAAAGCTTTAAGTTTGAGTTATCTAAGCAAAAATTGAAAATTTTCAAAAAAATGACATTGCAAAAAGCTAAAACTTCAAGTAATAGATAAAAAAGTTGATTATGATAAGACTGACATAGAAAAAGATGTTGAAGAAATTGATGATGATAATTGGAAACTTCAGCCTTTTGCAATGCCTAAAAATTTTCAATTTTTGTTTAAATATCTCATATTTGAAGCTTTATTTAAATAATAAAAATTTGATGTGAACTTATTTTGTTACTTAAAAACAACAATCTTTTGTGATGATATTATTTTTCAAAATTTTTCATTTTTTGATTAGATATGTTAAATTTAAAACTTCAAACTCTAAGTTATTGTACTATTGAAAAAGACAACTAAATTTTGTTCTGAACCCCTAAAATTGTTATATTTATAGCTAAATTTTTCAATGGCTATATAAAAGTATTTTGATCATTTGATTATAACCATTGAAAAATATCCCAAGTATATTTCCCACAAAATATAACTCTCTCAACTCAGAGACCTCAAACTTTTCTGAAAATTTTAAAAAGAAAGATAGATAATTATAAATAAATTACGAGATTATATATAATTTAATTATTTTTAAGGGGTCTTATGTAAAAAACTCATAAAAACACCTTGAAAATTTTTCGGAAAAAACTCAAAAATTCAAAACCCGAAGCCATCACAATATTATTATCATTTTGTTTATACATATTGATGTCAGGTACTAACAACTCAGGAATTAGAAATTAACAACTCCAAATTCCAACTAATTTGGTTCTTATTATTTTATAAGATATGAATTTAAATGACGTGGAAAGCATCCGGGACAGCATGACAACCTCCGACGTTACACTTCAACCCAAATGCAAATCATTTCTATTGAAGAATGACCAGTTTTTCTTTTTTGTGATATTTCACAAAAAATATCATCACTATTTCACAACTGAATTTTCTACTTGTACCGAAAAATTAACTACAATGCCCGTCTGATGGTCTGAAGCATCAGTTGCAGTAAATGACCAAAAACATAACTAAGCTTGAGGACAAACTGAGATTTACAAAAAATATTTGGCATTGCTTGCAGCCCGTTATGAGAGGGTAAAAACATTTTAGTGCAGCAAGTAGTACCTGATCAGGGACCATGAAGAAGTACCATTCACTAGGAACTGGTTCAGTGATACAGAAAAATAGCCCCAATACTCAATGAAGCGTAGAACTGGTGAACAGAAAGAAATTGCACTCCCCACCTGCTGAATTATCAAAAGCTCCTGAAAGAGCAAAAATTACCTGCAATGAAAGATATAATTATTGTTGCATGACAATGGCTGCTGCCCAAAGATCTAAATCTTTGAGTTAATTCTAGCAAGACAGTTTTTGGTACTCAATAGAGGGTCTACAAGACTCATCACAAAAGCTCATGTACAGTCATCATCAGATAAGATACAATCAGGCAAAGGTATAGTTGAATTGAATACACCCTTCTATCACAACCATTCGTTCCACGGAATACCATTTGGCCTACAAAATAAAAAATGCTGAAATAATAATCGACATGTAAAAAGGCAATGGCGAGTTGTCAATCACCTTGTGGTCTAATTTGGGTTCTGAAAACATGCTTCAACAGACATGATTTTCTACACAATATTCTCATACTATCCTCATTGAGGATTCAAGTACTTGAATAAAGAAATTCAATCGAGAAACTAAATGCGACTTCTATGCATTGAGACAAGCTCACTACAGTATTTCCTACATACATCAGACATGTTGTCATGCATTCTAGAAGTCCAACGGGAAGTGTCCATGCTTCAGAAATTGCTCTAAATTACTTAATTTGGAGACAGTAGAACAGTACAAGACAAATCATGTGCAGAAATACAATTTATCTGAATATTGAGTCTCAAGACATTGAATAAATGTATGTCCCAAAAGAATGATTGTAACTGCAATATAGACAGCTCAATATGGTGATAAGTTTCATACTCATAGTCATTTACCACATATTTGGGCTGCACATGAATCTCCTAAGATAGATATTAGAAAATAAGGAAAATTCCCTACATCCCCTGAGAATTTCTCAGTTTCCTTAAAATCTTTTTTGACTTTTCAAATTCCTAATACCTCTGAAAATTTCTTAATTTACCAAAAAACTCAACAGATCACATGATCCTTGTACTTTGATCAAATGGTTCCTATACTGTTCGCGCACTTGTCGTACTTATCCCTATACCTGTAACAATACAATTTTTACATTTAAGTAAATTATGATCAAAACCAAATAGATATGACTAGAATTAAACAATTATGATCAAAATTTTTTATCATAAATACTTAATTCTAATCATATCCATTTGGTTTTGATCATAATTGTTTAATTCTAGTTATATATGATTGGTTTTGATTATATATGTACAAAATATATTGTATAAGTACAAAAATAAATGTTATAGTATTACTGCAGGTATAATAACATATGTTGTAGATACAGTGACAAATTGAAGTACACTGACATAGACTAATTGGGAATTTAAAAATTAGAGGGCGTTTTCAGTAAAATGAACATTTTTCAAAGGAATTTTGGAAATTTTCCCTAAAAAATATTGATGTGAGCTTTGCAAGCTATTTAAACAATAAGAAAGAAAAATATATGCTTCAGCCACAAACAAACAGCTCCTCCTTTATATTTATGCTATTAATTACTCACATTCTTAAAGTACAATGATATACAATATGTGATTCTTCCTTAAAGTCTATCTACAACAATAGCTTCTTTTAAGTTCTATTTTATCAATCTTCTCACTCATTTACTTTTCTTCATTTACCTGATTCAACTTGCAGCCTCAATCACCCAAGATTCTTGCATTTATCTTTTCATTATCAAGAAAAAGTAGCTGAAACACAATACATATCTTCACTACATTTCCAATCCAGAGGTCATTAAAAGATGCATTTATTTACAGAAAATGGTGGAAACCATTGAAACATATACCTTACATTTTAGCACCTAATCTGATCTCTCTTTGAATATAAAATTGGAATAATAATATGTAATGAAGAAAAAGAATATTCAGTATCGAGTTCAACATAAGTATACAAAGTTGTGCATAACTGGCACAGGAAGCTAGACTACCATCAATTATGATAAAAGATTCTGAAGAGTCCTTTCCTCCAAGTTAGCGTTCATAGCAATAGTCATCTATCAGCAGTAAAGGGTAGTAGATTGTGTTAAAGAAGTCCTGCAAACAAGAAAACTTACAGGACTCCATTCTCCTGAGTATGGATCAGGATGATCTCTACCACCACTTGGTGCAATCCATATTATTTGGGATCCTGCTCTATACACAGAAAGACCAAATCGGGATGCGAATTTCTGATTGTACAGAACAAGGTAAAAGCAGGTACATTCACGATAATTATGGCAGATAATACCATAGATACAGCTGCAATCTAATGAAGACATATTAAACAAACACCACACATAATTAGCAATAACTGAAAATGGGAGAGGGAGGGATTGTAAACAGTTTAAGTTTTAAAAATAATTAAATAAATTCAAGAAAAGGTTAATTGGCATACATAAAACACTAAAACTATAAATCAAACTGAATGGAAGCTGTGGAAACCTATATAGTTCAAAAAGGGGAATTTTGCAGGCATGCCTAAACTAGCATGTATGACCCTCTAAACTTTCTAATTGCATCCATCTCCCTCTAAACCATCTTTGTTTAGACCTACACCCCTCAGATTCAAAAAACGGTTAGTAAAATGACCAAAATAATTTTGTATACATATCCCTTAAAAGGGGCAAACTCAATTACATAAAATCTACTTTGGTCATTTTATAATTCTTTTATCAGAAAAATAAATATTATTTCAATCTCAAGGGCATAGGTTCAAAAAAAGACTCTTTAGAAGGGCATGAACTCCACTAAAAAGTTTAGAGGGGTATAGACACTAATCTAGTGTTTTTCAGGGGCATACACACAAAATTCCCCACAAAAAATCGAAACCTCTTTCAAAAAAAAGAAGTGGGACATATAAGTTAGTTTTGAGGTTAATAAGGTCCAAATAAATAGTTCGGTCTTGAATAAAAGGTTTGTTGAACAAAATTCATCGAACAAAATAGAAAGACAACAAGAACATTCAAGACCGAACTATTTATTTGGACCTTATTAACTGTTCTTGTTGTCTTCCTATTTTGTTAGATGAGTTTTTGTTCAACAAGTTCAGTGAAAAAACTGATTCATGGACAAATTATCAAGGAAAAAACCAGAGTATTGAATGTGTCAGCTAATTAAAAGCTTAATCCAACTGTAAAATATTTCAGATAGCTAATGCCATGAAACAGTATTGAATCACTCATCTACCTATTCTTTTCATGAGAAATGCCCATCAAATCATTTGAATATGAAAGCATTGACATGATTTATCAAGAAAGACTAGAGCTGGTAATCATTTTGTCAGACAATGCTAAAGGTTAATCAATAGCAACTTGATCACCTTTCCAGCACTTACTAACAATTTTATGTAACTAATAGAAGCCTAACATTAAATTTATCCACATTGATGAGTTGGTTTCTTTAGTGATAGACTGCAAAGATCACAGAAGGAAGAAGCCAAAATGATTATCTAAAGGTAATAGCTTAAGCACAAATGAAATTTCTCAAACAATAGCCAGGTGGGGACACATGGGATAAGGCACGGCCAAAATATGTACTTACAATTTTGCCTTGCAAGGACAATAACCATTGCCAAGTTCATCAGTTTCTTCCCGAGCAGAAACTCATACATACAGGTAATACTCATTTTTTGAAGGAAAAGAAACAAGCGAAGGAGAACGCACATCAATGCAACAAACAAGTAGCAGAATCAGAATTCAGTACTCCACAATGTCCAACGTGATGTCAAAAATCTGTCATGATCTAGAATAAGGCAAGCTCACCTTAAGAACAGGGTCATTTCCTTTAGACTTCTGATATTTGCTCGTCTTTTCATCTCAGTAAGCTCAGGGACATCAAACATGTGCTTCTTTGAGTATACACAAAAAAAAATTCTGAAAGTGAAGTCCAATTGGTAATTGTTAGAAATTATTACCAGAAAAATATTATTGCGTTCTTCACTTGAATTGACATTGTATCATGACCACCTTCCCATGCTAAAAGGCTTGCTAAGTGGATCTAAAAGAACTCCATCTCCTGCTACAAATACCTGAAGAAAAAACATCTAAACTTCAATAACGAAAACTGGAAGTGTCCAGTGATCTTCCTATCAGAAATATGCAAAGGATAATAGCTACCATTGTCTCAGCTAGTTGTGGATTTGTTCTTTCAGGCAATAGTGCAATAATTGCTGGATTGGCTTCTGTCTGATGGTTGGAGATACAATATTATGACCCTGTACAGGAGACAATAACAGCAATTCAAATGCAAGCAAACCAATAAAACTACACAAATAAATCATGCATATCATATTATTCTCTAAGATACTTGCAATAAATAATTTGGTGATGAAGTAGCATCGCATACTAGAAAAATATGCAACATTTCCAGTATTACAATCCACTTTAGTTACAAAAAATTTGCATTACAATCCACAAGATTCTTCAAAATCCAATGCTTGCTAGAATTCTTACTTCAGAACAAAAAAATAATTATATTAGGTACTGCTCACAGTCTTATTACTACTATCATCAACACACAATATGAAGATATTCTCATCTTATACCTGTGACTTCAATTATATGACACAAACACACACACACACAGACACATACACACATATATCACACTGTAATTTTGCATTAAGACAATTATAGGTTAATATCTCTCAATAGACAATTAGTATCATTATTTTACACAATTCCAGATAAGATATAGGATAACAGATGCCATTTTTTCAGTAAACCAAAATATGTTAGAACACACTATAGAGGATGCAACTATTGTTAATCCTGCTATCATAAATTTTATTCATAAAGTTTTCTGGTTTCAAGAAACAATAAACTGCATACATAATCGATGGTACTTAAGCACCTGTTGAAGCTTCTCTTCCATACCATAGAAAAGTGAGGTGCTGCCAATATATGATTTTCTGAAGAGGAAAACAAAAGAGCTACGAATTATTGATCACATCCAGAAAAGGTTCATCTTGTATGTGAATAAATCTTTTTGTTCTACAATAACAAAATTACATATGAAAATGTAAAAGGAAGCAAGGTTGATGTGACTAATCTTTCTAGAGCTTATAACAGTTTATATCAATCACCATGACACAATTACTGATACTGCAGTGATTAACTAGGATGTAAAAGAGTAAGCAATTATCATCGCAGCTGAATATTGAATAATTTGTTTGTTAGAATCAAATAAACTATAAGATTTTGGCAGAATATTAAAGATGAACAAGGTTTTTTAAAAGTTTGTTGGCTGAGGAAATAACACAATTGCTTTTCTTTTTCTTTACTTAAAAAAAGTCAGCAAAAAAAGATTGTAAACTGAAAGAACAACTAAAATACTTTTAAAAAATAAGCCGACAAAGCAATAGAAAAGTTCAAATGCAGGATAGCTCTGAAATCACCTGAAATCTATTAATGGACAGATGTAATTTTGTCCAAACATGTAGTAATCAAAAGGTTCTCTGACGGCTTTATGATGAGGTGAAAACGAAAAAGGATCCTGCAATAATTGTTCAATGCCCCAAAAATAGCATCAAAAAAGTTTAATCCAGAACAACGATATACATGTAAACCACAACATGACAAAATTAGAAAAATTACATAAGAACCACAAAAGGATAAGTGCAAGACCTCCACATCTAACAAAATGTGATCAAATGTGACAGCCAGGTTGGAAAGTATAATCCCACTTGCAGCTGGATATCCACTTTGTAAAACCTGACAAATCAGAATACATTTCTAACCAATAAACAAGATAGGTTGCTCATTATATGCGAACATAAAGGACATATTTTTGGACATGGAACACACCCAATCATGATAGGCATATAAACCAAATGAAGTAACTGTTCTATTCTTTACCAAGAGCCAAATGACTATCCAAAAGTGCATAAAAATTTTTGTCAGAGCATGCAATGGTCAGACAAAATATGGAAAAAGCTAACAATAGAAATTCACCATAAATATAACAAAAGAGCCAAGAGACACATTAACTTGCCAATGTGAGTATTATGCATAAAATGTAAGCACATACACTATCAGAAGTCCTTTGGCATACTTATGAATTATTATAGTTAGAACATGCTATACTCTTGAGAAGGAACAAAAATCATTAGGCAGCCAACAGAGAATAAGTGTGTCTTAAAATCCACACACAACTGTAAAATGAATCTAGAGACTGATATTCTTGTGCAACCTTGCAGTCACATGATTATTGGATCTTCATTTTTTGCTGCTGATTCCCATATTCAAAACACTATCCAAAAGCCCTAAATGTGGTTCTAGAGAAATAGATATATTTCCTTGTGTTAACGTATTACTTGACTTTTTTATATTCACTAAGAACTACAATTCATAATATAAACAAAATATTACATTGTTTTGCAAGATATATTGCGGAAGTAAAAACAGGAAACCAGATGAAACATGCAATAACAGAAGATGTATGATGAGACCATAAACATGGATGAAAATACCTAATTACAAAACAGACATGTAAAAATTCTACGGATCCTGATTTTGAAAAAAAAACACTGACTACAAAACAAACATGTCATATATTTGGATGAAAAAACCTAACTACAAGTCTACAAGACAAACAAGACAAAGGCATTCCACCAACTACACTTATCTTCCAAAACAACATCCAAAAGATTTTAAACAACCAAATAGATGTATGAGATCCTTGGGAATATCTCCAGGATATAATTTCATCAAAGTACCGTGACAACTTAAGGGAGATAGTATGAAGGTCCACTAACTAAATGTGATGAGATACAACAAATAAAAAACAGTGTTATTAATTCCAATACCCTATAATCCCATCAAGCTGTAGGCCATTATTTGATTTTGTTGGCACATGCAGTGAGGGAAAAAGTGATCACATGATGGAATGATTGCCTAATAAGCACAAATGTTCTGTAGGATGATCCAGGGTTTAAGTACATAAGTACAGGGTCAGATGTTCATATCAAAATCTGATCCTTCCTATATCAATGAAGCCAATATGCAACCATGTCTACTTTTACAAATATCAAAAACCACGTTTGCTTTGTTTTTGGCAACTATTATTTTTCAAATATGCTGAAAATAGAAAAACAACATCCATTTTAAACTGGCCAAAATCCAGAAACTCTGCTCCCAACAAGTTAAGACTAGAAAGTAAGACCAAAAAGAAAAACCAATACCCAACAAAATTCCATAAGAGAAACTATGTCTCTTACAAAGAAACTTCAGCGCTATAAGTTGGAAAAAAATGGGCAGAGGATAACATTAGATTCTTAAACAGAAACAAAAAGTGAACTGAACAAGTAACTTTCATAAAAATGAAACATGAAGAATGAGTTAACTACTGTGAGCAAAGCCCAGCAACTCATGGCTCCCAATAGATAGAACAAGAAAGGATGAGAAAAGCAAACTACCAAGAATTCTTTGGGAAGCAAGAATGATGCTTAAATGTTCTCCTAGCTTAATGTATACAAAACTTCATCCTCTCCTAATAAAATCAAAAGTTCCATTCGTTAATCCTATAATAGAAAAAATAGTAATCAGTTCAAATGCTCAAAGAAAACCGAGATTGCATCAATACAGCAAGAGCTAGGACAATCTTCAGTCCAAGCATTGACTACAGCTCCTCAACCGCCACATCAGCCACCATAACCAAAGCCAGTACCACCCCCTTCTCCACCTATAACCATATATCCCTCAAGGGCAAAGCCTCCAAATCAATTAAGTCGTTGAAATCACCAAACTTGAAAGCTGCTAATTCCAACAGTGGCAACAAGGAGCCCCTCTTATACTTTGACCTCCACAAGTGCAAGGGACCATATTCCAATGAGAAGAAGAAGCGGTAGTAACCTAGGGAAGAGAAGAGCCGCGACATGGATATTGATAACTAAAAGAAGATATTCCAAAAATTCTAGTAGGGGTGATTAAGCTTCAAATCCTAGATGATATCCTCCAATGTGATTTGTCAATGGCATCACTCCCTCCTCCAAGTCTGACGTGCCGAAGCTTCACCCCATCATGTAGATGCTTCTTGTTTGTCATGTTGTAGCTCGCCTAGAATATCAGTTACCTCCAAAACAAGTATGAGGAAATGAACTTATATGCTGCCATAGTAAGCATGAGCAAGCACTACACAAGCTCTCCATCAAGATATGGAAAGAATAAGTCTAATGGCTTGGTTCTTATTCCTGCAAGTTTTTGAAGAGTGACATCATTCAATGGTTGGGCGACGGGTGTTTGAGTGTGTTCCTGATGGAGCTTACAAGCCCAGGGAGAGTAATGGGATACCCTTGTTCTTCCTATTCATATGTGTTTCTGAAGAAAGGGAATCATTCGGCTGAGGATTTCAATGAGACATTCCAAGAACTGAACTTGCCAACCACTAGCTCTAAAACATCCCACCCTGATCTATGATTCTCTTTCTAAAACAGAAACGGAATAAGAAGTAGAGATCCCATTAGATTAAACCCCCTCCGCCCACGTCTTTGCAAAGAGCCTGAGTAAAAGTTCCCCATGCTAACTGCAACAAACATGCGAGTACGTCTTTGCCTACCAGCTCCAGAGATGTTGGATCTTGTCATCAAGTTATGGCTTGTTGAATGCAAAACCAGGACAATGCTCCATATAAGGGTGGAGGTGGCTATTTCAAACTTGGAGGAGGAATTGGTGCCATTGGTGGAGAGGCATACCTTCTTCCATGTCATTGCATTATTAATACCGGCTTGTTGCACCATTTGCTTTTTCTTCCTAGACTCCGACTTCTTGCACTTGGGGCACATGTTGTCAGTGTCATTATTGGTATCAAAAACCTCAACATCTAGTGATCTGACTAGTGAGTTGGGATTGGCAATGGTTTGCATAGATACAGTTTAAAAGGGGACTAAAAAGAACTCAAGTTTTATTCTCAATTAGGGGTTAAACTTACTCCAATCAATGGCATTTGATCTCCCAAGCACAGAGTGCATCTATTACTAGCAAATGAGTTGAGCCCATTATAATACAATCACTTGACTTAAATATGTCCTTCCTTGTGTTAAACAAAATATAACTCAGAGTTCTACTGAAAAGGATAGTAAAAAACATGAGACTCTTAAACATAAGTACAAGATGAAATGAACTATTGCTATTCATCAATGGAAAAGAAGAAAAACTGAACTACAATCAGAACGCCTGCAAATGATGGCTCTGACATAGAATAATCGCGGATGACAAGAATAAACTACCAAGAATTATTCTGGAATCAAGATGGTGCTTAAACAATCTCCTTAAGTGTCTAACTAATTTTTTTTGGTGTGGGGCTTTTGTTTAGCTGCTCTAAAGTAGCCTTTTAGAAACCACTAAACAGGGTATTTTGGGCTGTTATGGGACTCTGTATAGATATTTTCATATTTTGTAATTGATACAAACTGTTCACAGTTGTATCTTATTCCTTGCCTTGAGGCATGGCTATCAATGGTAAATTCCTGTTGCTCGAAAAAAAGAAAGTAGACTAACTATTTCATCTTCATCCTAATCATAAAGAAATCCACGTTCACATTCGGCAAACATATGACATATGAAGCATTACTCGAATCCAGTACTCAAAAGAAATCTGAAACACCAACAAAGCAAGAGAGAGGACAACCTTCTTCAGTCCGAGCATTGAGGAACGACCTTGGCCGCCTGACGATCGCCTCGACCCCCATATCTGAAGCCACACCGCCGCCCTCCGGCCCAACCTCCGCTCCACCACCGGCTCCGCCGCCACCCTCCCCCTCTGCCCGTACATTGCACAGGAGGGAGACCGCCGCGAAGGAGTTCATCTGCGGATCGACAGACGAGCTCGAGAAGAAGGAAATCGCATGGAATACCCGAAACCCTAGCCCCGAGGAGGAAGAAGATGGTCTCACAGAGAATCGAGAAAGAAAAGATCGTGAAAATTTTCGTGGACTTTTGCGATTTTTTGGATTTTGATTCTTGCCGTTTTTATCCTATTCTGCACCTTCGTAGGACATGATATCAACCGTATATTTTGCCTCAAGATGGATTGCGATGAATATTAATGGATAGATAGAGTATTGGCCTACAGATATTGGCGTGGAGTATGATGTAGGGAGGAGGGGAAGGAGATCGGAGGCATAGGAGCGCGCCTTCCGGGATGGTAGGGCCTACGGCCAATGAACTGGAGCGACGTGGCGGTTTTTCATTGGATATGTTATGTCACGTGCTGATGCGCGATGCGTTATCCCGCCGAGGGCATCTCGAGACAGTCTTGCTCTGGATGACACAATGTTCACCGTTGATTATTGAACGATCCGGTCTTCCGGTCCACGATTAAATAATTAATTAATATTAAATTAATTAAATTAATTAAAAGAGGATGACGTTTAGATAGTACTGTACATTCGGTTCAAAACCGAACCGAAATTTTTAATCTTAAAAATTTAAAAATCGAATGGAAATATTTCGATTTAATTCGATTTAAATAAAAAATAAAAAATTTAAATTTTTTTCATTTTAAATTTAATTATATTCAAATTAAAATTAAAATTAAAAATTAAAATCAATATTATGTATTTATATATATATATATAATTTAGTATGATTTGGTCTTTCCGTTTTTTCAAAATCAAAAACCGAAATTAAAATTAAATATTAATTTTTTTAATTTTTAAAATCGAATCGAATCAAAAAAATCGAATAATTCAGATCAAATCGATTAATAAAGCTCTACATTTAGATTTATTTCAAATTTTATTTCAAATTCTGACTTAGAAGCAATATGTATAATTCAGAGAATCTAAGACAGGGTCATATACTTCGAAATTTCAAGTGAAGTCAGACTCGATTGCCATCAACAAAAAAAAAAGGAAAAAGAAAATTCTGCTCAATTTCACAGCCTGCGAAGGAAATTTTCATAAAATTTCAGGGATTTATATGTAAAGTAGTCAGTTGCAATTTTATGATATTTCAGGGAGTAAAGAGTAATTTGATAGTCATCCCTGTGCGTCAAACGGGGCAACTTTTGCCGTTACGGTCCATGGAGGAATCTGGCCTCCACATGACCATTACTGAAACCCTCACCAGGTCCACCCTATTCTGACCACCCAACTAACGATCCGATTTCCATCACCGACGCTGTCAACCCCTCATCGACTGATCGCAACCGTCGGATCCTTAATCCTCGGATTACTTTTGGACGCAAGGAAACAAAACGAAATCCGACGTTGCTGCTATTTCTACCCGCCTCCTTCTAACAGTCACGCCCTTCTTCTCGGTCTCGTGGGCTGTCGTCGGAGATCGATAGAGAGAAAGAGAGCCCCTTTTCCGAGATGAAGTGCTTAATTCTCAGCCCTCACTGGTATTTTTCCCTTTTTCTCCTGCTTTTTTTCCTTTTTTAAAAAAAAATTTCTGAATTTTTTAGAGCTTCGGGGGATCTTGTGGTTTTTTTGGCTTGGTTTGAATGTTTGGGGTCAGATCTGCGAATTTTTCGTTTGGTTTTTGTGGGTTTTAGCAAAAAGTTGCGTTCTTGATGGATTTGGAGAGAGGTGGTTGATAGGGATTGGCCTAGGATGTTCGTTTTCGCGGATTATTTTTGAGAGAAAAGGAGTTGGCTTTTTATTTGTTCAATTATTGCTGTGATCTTTGATTGGAAAACTAGGTTGATTATGGATCTAATAGAATAGTTTTCGATCGTTGGTGGCTGTTTTTTATCTGGAATTTTATGCAAGTTTTGGGATTATTTGTTATTCTTATTGTGAATTTTGTTATGTCATAAAATTGTGTTTTTCTTAAATTTTTGGTGATTGCAAATAGGAAGATGGAACCTGTGATTGGAAGGTGTGAAATTTAGGGGTAGCGGTAGACTCATGGTTGCTACAGCGATGGGCACGTTTTTCACTAGCTTTTTGTTGTTTTAATTTTCCCCAAAATATCTCCAGTTGAGATTAGTTTCTCTGTTTTATGAAAATTGTATTCTTAGCTATCACTGTTTATTTTCTCCATCACCAAGCCCCTGCATGTGTTTTCAGGACAGAAATCTTAGCATGTTATTTTATGCTTTGGAAGGGACTCATTTTGGCATGATCGTGAACACATTATTGGTTCTCAAATATGAATGCACCATTCCCCCTATCTGCAAGAAGGAAGTTGGGTGTAGGAAAATTAATAGCGATGTGGTTACATATAGTTCCTTTTTCTTTTGTATCAGTTTTGACATTGATAGGTCAAATATATTTTTTTTTATAGTGTTTCAAGTTTTGTTCTTGATAGATATGCTTATGGACAAATTGTTGATATGCAAGTCGTTTTGTTTGGTTATAGTCATGGAGTGAATTTAGGGAAAAAGCGTGGTATCGGGCATATTTGCAATTTAGCTTTTGAGGGAGGAGAAAATTGTCATAAGATAATGTTGCTTGTTAAGCCTTACAAAATTTGTTTGCTGGTAGGATATATAGCTCTGGTGAAAGAAGTGTTATTTTCTATCTTCAATTAGCATGTTCTTATATAGCATTGGGACTTGCAAGTCTCTATTTGAATGTGAGACTTCAAGCATTTGACGTCTTCATTGTGTTATTTCAACCTGTGTCTATTTGATGGTTTTTTTTTGTGATAAAATGCTCACATTAAATGTTTTAATTGGTTGTTAAGGGTTTCCCAGTCCACTGTTTTCCTTGATTTGTGTTTCTTCTGGCCATATGAAGGAGAAGTCGTAAACTACTACTAACCTAGCAGGATTTGTGCTTGACTGGCCTGCTAAAAAGAATTAGTTACCAGTTAAACTTCACTTTACTTATCAAAAATGGAATTGAAGAACGTAAAGGTGTTGGATGATGAAAGAAAGATTGTGTCTGGTCTCAAGGCGAAGCAGCAAGGAACTTTGGCTCTAAATTTTGCTGGTGCTGACCATCCATTGGTTCAGCACCAGTCCATTGTAGATCAATCCACTGTCAGCTGTGAGGCTAATTTTAGCTGCTGTTCACCGAGGCATATGCTAAAAAACTACAAGAACTTTCTGAGGAGTGAGTTGCCAAAGCGTGTTTTGTTTTATCAGGGTAATGCGTGGCAAGATTTCCCTTGCAGTATAACTAGTACAATCAGAGATGGCTTTCAAAGAAAGAAGTCGGTTACAGAAGTAATTTTTGATAGCCAACATCTGTTGTTAGACTTTGTTCACATGGTTTGTGTAGACATGGAGAAAGATGTAGGTCAGCCAATTGCATGGGTTGATGAACATGGTAAATGCTTCTTTCCAGAATTGTATTCTGGATTTGATACAGCTTGTGGATGTTTTCACTCAAAATGGGGTGCTATTCACATGACTGGTATGTCGAATGGGAAATGTGACCTGGATGCCCAGAAAATTTCTTGTTGTTCAGCTGACAGCTCGAACCGTGAACAACTGGATGAGGTAATCTCCAATGCAAAACAGAGTTACACAAGCTCTGCACATTACCTGAGACAAATTGAGTCCTATGAAAAAGCTGGAGAAAATGACCCATGCTCTCTCCCTCTCTCAGGTGTTACTGCATTTGAATCTGTGCAGAGTGAATCTACTAAGCCTCCTAGTGGTGTAGATGTGTATGGTGCTGTGCAGAAAATCCTATTGTTAGGGTTGGGGCAATATATTGGTTCAAAAGACATTGTTGGAATCTTCAGAACCCCATTGTTGGATAATTTGGGGCAAGTGCGGTATAAACCTTTCCAGGATCAGGTTGAACTCACAAAGAGTCGTCGTGGCAGTGCAAATGTCCGTTATGCTTGGCTTGCTTCTTCCAAGGATGCCATTGAAGATGCCATGTTGAAGGGTGCCATGCGAATGAATACACATTCACATGGCCCTATGTTTGGTTCTGGTATTCATCTTGCTCCAGCAAATTGCTCTGATATTTGGTGAGCCATTTTTTTCATTTGTTTTTTCGTCCTATTTTGCTCCTGAACAAATGCATATGTACATATTTGTTGTCCCTGCAAAAGTCTTCCAAGTTGCATTTAACACATCATTAGTATGTTACGTCTAGAGCTACTTTTTTACTGAGTTTATTCCGCATGTGTTCACTCACTATTTATTCTCCACAGTGCTAGTTATTCAGATGTTGACGAAAATGGTCTAGTTTATATGGTGTTATGCCGGGTTATAATGGGCAATGTGGAAGTTCTTCAACTTGGATCTAAGCAGTACCAGCCTAGTAATGGAAATTTTGATAGTGGTGTTGATGATCTCCAAAAACCAAAGCATTATATAGTCTGGAATATGCATACCAGTACTCATATTTATCCGGAATTTGTTGTGACTTTTAAGATGCCTTCCAATGCCAAGGGTAATTTCTTTCAATGGTAGTGCTATCCAATTAATTTCTTGAGTTATGTAATTCTTTTGATAAGATAATTGTTCCAAGCACTTTTTAAACTTATTTTCAGAAAATCTGGTTAGCAAAGAAAGCACATCTACTATATCTGGGGCCATGGATTCTACTTTAACTCCATCACAGGTAAACTTGAACTTAAGTAACTCCATAAGCAATGTTTTGTTTGATTTCATTTTGAAGTTAAACATTCATCATTCTTCTGAGTAATTTTTTTCTACATTTTTCTTTGAATGTCTTTTCCTTCTTTTATTGCTTAGCTTTTGTACAGTTGCATTTGTTGTAGGAAAGTATCTAGCTCCAATGGTGGGACTATAACTAGGCATGGTTCTGCAGGGATATGTTGTAAATATTACAAAGCAGGGATATGTTGTAAATGTTTCAAAGTTGGTTAAGTGTGGCAATAGAATATAATCATTTCATTTTGTGTGGTAGACAATGAATAAAATGTGATGGTTACATTTTATCTATACTCTTTAGCATGCTTCAACACATTAGGAAACCAAGCCTAAGATTTTATCCAATTAATTTTATCCAAATCATATTACAATTATTTCTTATGCCATGCTGATTACCTTCGATCAATTTGGTGCAAGCCATAGAGAAGGAAGAGTGATCATCCATCTGAAAGGAAGTAGCTGATGACCTTCTGCTGGGAGCAGTGACCATGAAGTGGATAGATCATGGCTCTTCCTCTTGCCAAATGCCAAATGATTTAGTTGAGAGAGCTGCAAAGCAAAAGCCATCACAATGAAAACTGTCTTTTTAATTTATGGTGACTTGTTATCTATTTTTGAGCAGGAAGGACCGTGCCCAAAAGGTACGACTTCTATAAAGACACATGAGGAGAAGATGCAGGTTTCCAGGAGAATACCAGGAACTCCAATATCGCCCTACATGCCTTTCTCAATGCTTTTTGCTTCAATTTCTACAAAAGTTCCACGTCAAGATATGGAAACAATCTGCAGTTGTTATGAAGAGTTTAAGGTTTGTGTTCATTCAACCTTTTTCACAAGATGGCATCCGTGGTATAACCATCTTTTAAATGGCTTCATTCTTTTATTTTAATCAGAGAAGAAAGATAACTAGGATGGACCTTGTCAAAATGTTGAGGCAGTTGGTTGGCGATGAGTTACTGAAAACTACTATCACTAGACTTCAGCATAAGGTGATCTCTGTTGTCTGTCTGTCTCTCTCTCTCTCTCTCTCTCTCTCTCTCTCTCACACACACACACACACACACACTCTTGTGCACACACACCCCATTGTTAATGGGATTCTATTAAACCTATGATTTCTGGTATTTGCCCAACATTCTCCTGGCACCCTCAGGGACAAGCAGGTGCCATTTTATCAATTTTTGGCTTTTTCACCCTTTCTGGGGTACTGATAGGCCAGGCAAGACCCTTGTATAGGTTTATTTTTGGCAACATCCCCAGCTATTACTGATGACCATACTCAACCCTTTGTGCAAAAATTCTGGGGTTACTTGTCAATTTATCATGGAACCTATATGTGAGTTTGCTGTAGACGTTTGGAAGAGACTGTTAGATCAGTGTCCAGCTGAAATCTGATGACTATCAGAGGAACTGCTAGAAACACACCAAGAGTCAAGTACCTACTTTTTCCATTTTTTTAATCAATATTCCATCATTCTCAACATCTACAATTCAGTTCCCCTGTCTCAGCTTCAAGATAATGAATGCACCATGCAATGAAATTAGGCTATTGAGATCTTGCATATTGCAGCATATTTGACTGTAGCAATTTAAGCCAGAATTTCTGCTGTCATTTGACTTGGGCATCTGGCCTACTCGTTTGTTTTGCAGTTGCCACCAGTGGCAAGATATGAAGCTTCAAAACCATGGTTCAGGAAGCCTAATGCCCAGTTATGCACCAGCAAAAGCATCTCAGATAAGCCGACATAACTGTACAAAGTGCCTATAGACTTTGGAAATTAGGTACACTCTAGGGTTTTGTATTTTTTTTTTGTGGTAGCTCAGAACATCTTGAGTTAAACATGGAGTGTTACTTCCAGACTGAATGTGTTGCTTAATGGCGGTGATAGTTGATTTTATACTGGTATTTTTAGTTCTTTCAGTGCCTATCGACTTAACTTTTTGTGTGTTTTCATTTGGAAAGGGATATGATATTGATCTAGGAAGGAAAACTACATACTAGTCATATATTGATGTGTCAAGGATAAGCTTCTTTGCCTTAAATCTTCTTAAAAGCTTGCCTGTGGGTAAGCTCGCTTGTCATTGTCTATAGTACAAATTACAATTCCCTTAGAAGGACAATATCCGAGACTCGAAAAATTCAACTTCTAGAACCTTGAACATACTGCGGAAAAAATCAAATGCCTCATTGACCTTGAGTTTATTTTTGGTATTTTATCAATAAGACCATTTTTTTTTGTATTCGGAGAAAACTTGTTTTTGTTTTTGCGAAACATTTCTTATTTCTTGCAGAAAATCCCTAATCCCTGTGTCTCGCTGCAAACATGTTCATCAGAATAAAAACCCTACCAAACACTGAAAAAAACAAAATTTAATATAGAGGCACTTTCACCGTTGTGATGATTGCATGAGAAATAATAGGAGGGTTTTTATGTAAACTGTGAGGGGTTTGGCATTAATATAGGATTCTTTTGCTTAAAACCCTATCTTTATTTATAGCTCAAACATACAGCATGAGGAACAATACAAAAATAATAGCTGGTACAAAAAAGTTATTGATCAAAATTTTGAACAATTCTGACCATCACATTTTATCAGGACCAGATCACTCTACAGAAGGATCCGCTCTAATTGAAGGGTCCCAAGCAGGCGGCTTAATACTCAGCCAATCTCCATGGTATCCCAATCTGATGTAAAGACTCTTCTTGCCTGCATCATTCGCAAAGATGGTGAATGACAGAAGAACAAGGAATTACATTATGTTTTGAGAGCTTAACCACATAGAAGATTTGACATTCATAGGTAAAACTGTTGTGCTATATTCTCATGATGACATGTCCATAATCTTCATTCTCCAGGAGGATAAATACTCAAAAAACTTTTTTAAGTTATTGACAGAATATAAGACATTATAAACTGAATACTTAATCTTTGTTTGAGTTTCAGTTGAAGGTGGTTTAGCTGCTTACAAAGACTAAAGACAATCTCAAACATCTAACACATTCAGAATTCTAGGCAAATGGCCATGCTAATGAATAAAAAAATGGTGAAAGTAAAAACAAAGAGCATCTTTTTAGTGCACTCCCGTAGGCTTGAGCAACATCTTGGGAATGGTTCAAGTCCCATCCGGCAAGTTTCACAACCACATCAGCATTTGGGTATCCCAAATTGCTATCTTGCATGTTCCGGCAAGCCTCCTCCTTTGCAGAATCTTCATCTATATCACCAGAATAATAACATAAAAACAGAAACTCAGAAATATAGCAATTTCCTCAAAAGAAGCAAAAGATAGCAATCTCCAATCAATTGCAGCATGAGTTACTACTACAGTACTACATATTGCTCGAGTGAATCACTCAAGGTTGCTTCATGCTTTGATAAAGAAGAAACTCTCTATCCCTAAAAATTACTTGCAAGGAAAATCATACAGATAGTTACAGAATTTGGTATAAATAGCAGATAACTTTAAAAGTTTAGACTGTTATCTGGTATCAAAAGCAATACAAGTCGTAGCCTAAATACTGAAACATGTTGCATCATATACGATGACACAGGTTATTTTCCTCAGTTAGAGATACAGAGAAACTGTCTCTAATACAAACACTACCAGTTTTTTCATTGTTCATGTGTGATATATAATTAGGCGATTGAATTAAAATATTTAATCTTGCAAGAGGTTCAAAAAGAAGCATGCCCATTAAAACTTCGTCAATTATCATTATGTTAAAATTTAGGATATATGAAGTATAGAATATAAGTTCACCTGATGCTTCTGATCTGGATATCCATATAGTAAACCCTGCATGAAGATGCCGCCACTTATCTGATCTTCTAGCAGCTCCACGCTCCCCTCCCAGCATTGCAACAACAGTCTGAACATGAATGACATGACAACTAGTCAATATTTTCCAAATTATTTTATTATAATTATCATTGGCTAAAAACATCAAAGAATACCTACTAAAACTTTCTAAAACAGCAGCTTGAGCTTCAGCAGCAGATTAACAGCTTGAGCTTCAGCAACAGAATCAGCACCTGCTGATATCACCCCTGGAAGTGATTACAGTTAGCCAATGGCTTGATGCACTGCAAAAATACTCTGAAAGTACTGACAACTAATTTTTCCCTAGGTTGGACATGGTCTAAGAAAGTGATCAATGATATAAACTGTTATCTCACACCTGCTTTATATCCTGTCAACTGCTACATATTACCTTATTCAAAAACTAAAATATGTTATGTAAGTTGAAGAATGCTACACACCACAATTGAGCTCCTGCAGTGAACTCCAAACAATACAATGCAAAAGATAACAATTGCAAGTTTCCCTTCTGTTCTCCAATCTCCTAACTAGACCTAGACCTCGTGTTTTGCAGAAAATTTTAAAATGGAAAAACTATTTCAAGAATTAAATCCGCTATTTTAGAAAATATCCGGGAACACTATTAGGAACAATGCAATGAAGACCTTTGCTACAAAAAAAAGAATTATTTTTTTTTGCAGATTATAATCAGAGAATTGCTCTCACATCTGATTGTTGGAATGCTAATTATGGTGTTTTTTTATATTTGCATTAATGCTCATTATATTAATGATTTATGAATGTTACATAAATGAATTATTAGTTTCAACCTTTTAGAATATCCTCATAATACAGCTAATATTATCAATACTATTATTCAAACTATTTTTAGCATAATATTCAAGATAAATTATTTAATATTATTTTAAATAATGCTAGTAATAATAATATTGTTATTGAGTTTCTTAAACGTTAATTGCCTATTTTATTGGATAGTACATTATTTCATATTCGTAACACATGTCATATATTTAATTTAGTTATTCAATATGAACTTAAATTTGAAAATGTATATTTTAAAATTGAAAAACTTAAAAATTTATGCAAATATATTAGATATACTTCTAATCATATTCAAGATTTTAAAACTTTATGTAGACAATTTCAAAAATCATATAAAAAATTATCTCTTGATACTGAAAATAAATGAAATAATACTTATAAGTTATTAAAATCTTGTTATAATTATAAAAAGATACTTACTCTTTTTTATTCATAATATATGAATGATTGTCTGTTAACTGATGCAACTTAAAAGGCATGTTAATTATTTCTGTTATTATTAAAATATTTTTATATTACAACTACAACTCTTTCAGGTAATTATTATCCTACAACTTATTTGATATTTAATGAATTTATACTTATTTTTTCTGTCTTTAAGAAATTTAGATCACTTTCTGAATTTGTAAAAGTTGTTTTTCTGATGGAAGCAAAGTTTGAAAAATATTTTGAAACTATTAATCATGTATTTTCTCTGTCTACCATATTATATTCACGAATTAATCCTTCAAATTTTAAAATGTTAGTTGATGAGTATTATAATAATATATGTTTTTTATAGCTGTAGTATAGCAAAAATAATATATTAAAAAATTATTGTATCATATGTATAATGTTTATCAAATATCATATGATAGCTCATCTCATTTTGCTTCATCAAAACATGTCATAAATCATTCTAAATTAAAATCTTACGTGTTTTTTATTTTGTAAAGAAAGAAATAAAAATCAATTTTGCCCTTTTCCTCATAAATGAAGTGGCTTTATATGAACATCAAAGTGTGAAACTGAGGACTTTTTGACTGATGAAGATGCCAAAAAATTTGATATATTATCATGGTGAAAAACGTATACAAGTAGATATCTAGTGCTTTTTATTATGGCAGGTGATTTATTAACTGTTCCAGTATTTGCAATTACATCAAAATCTTATTTCAGTGCACAAAAGAGTATTAAATAATAAGAAAACTCAATTAACATCTAAAACTTTAGAAGTATGCATGTATATAAAAAATTGGTATAATATTGAAAAACAAATCCAAGAATTTGATGGAAATTCAACTGATGAAGAGATTCAAGAAATTAAACAAACGGAATATACTAATCCTAAAGGTTGAGCGAGATTTTTGAAGATTATAATAGTAAGTTAAAAATATACAACTATGTATTATAATATTTTAAATTATTTTTTTATATTTTTATTAAATTATCTTACTGACTTGAGCGTCAGGGTGAGATCGCACTTCCAACCCCTTGCCTCGACGATCTTTTTTTTGCAAGTTTTAAACAATGATGTAAATTTTTTACATTTCAAATATAGATAAACATAATATTCATAAATCAATTTCAATAAACATATTTTTATTTTTTTCAATTTTTATTTCTAAATATATTTTCCATTTTTATGAATATTATTTTTTTATTTTCTTTTTTTAGATTTTTTAAGGTATTTGCAAATTTTTTTAAAAAAATTTTATTGTCAAGATATTTCAAATATAGGTAAGTATCATACTCATAAATCAATTTAAATATGAATATTTTTCATTTTTTTAAATTTCATTGTATGTACAAATATTTTTTGATTTTTATGAATATTATTTTCTATTTTTATTTATTTTTTCAGATTTTTTAGGTATTTACAAATTTTTTTTAAAAAATCTTCTTAACCAAGATTTGAACCACCCATGTCCTTTAAATGAAAGATAAAAAACTTAACCAACTAAGGTATAATCCGAATAGATGAATGAATTATCATATACTACTAACCATATTGTTTCACCAGGTTTTACCGTCTCAAAGAGTTGATTGGTGTTCATTAGAGTAAATAAAGAACCAGATTCTTTAATTCTAACCAGCAAGGAGGTTTCATTTGCATCGACAAAAATATCACTAGTGTTATGGACATCCATGCTGCTAATGTCAAGCCTCAGCTTAACATCTGCAACTCCATCAAAAAACTGCAAAGTATAACACATTCAGAAAAAAAAAAAGAGCTCCTTTAATCCAAATAATAAAACATGTTTAAGAACATCACAAGGGAGTTTGTTTTCGGATAAGCATCAATAGAGATCAACCTTCTATGCTTACTATTTCAAAATATAAAATTGTGAGACTTTCAAGTAAAAATTTAAGAAGTAGACATGACAACAAGGATAGTCATCGTCATTATTCAACATGGTTATTACTATTAGCTTTGATCTGTTTCGAGCACTTTACAAATACTTAAAACAAAAAATTGGCATGCTCTCGAAGCAATCAAGCTGTACAGTATTGCCCCTTGTATATATTGATCTGAAATGGCTTTGCCTATAGATATGTCCTCCCTTTGAAACCCATGCAAAAGTTAAAGATGTAATTTCATGACATTTTTTTATTTCTTGGCAACTTGACACAGATTTATATGATTGACTACCAAGCCTCCACAGCCAGTCCCACTTAAGGTAAAAGAACACTCCAAACTTAACAACAGAAGGAAATCAAAACTTGGCTTTGCTCAATATTCTGATAAAGAATATCACTGAATGAATTCTCTCCTGCATCTCAATAAAAGACATAACAAACTTTACAATGCTTATTCCTTCCTTTAATGTTGATTTTCCCAACCATAGTAACTTGCCAAATCTCCCAAATCATCAAATGAAAAATTAAGAAAAATGGGAAAAATTCAAAACCCTAGTGATGATGATCTCCTCTACGATGTCAAACCGAGGAATAAATTCCTCTCTTAAAAAAATCAAGCCATAGCAAAAAGGATTTTCGAGTAGGGAAAAGATCATTACCTCATAATCTTTGGTTTTTATGGCGATACCCGAGAAATGGCGGCCGAAAAAGGACATAAACCTCTCCAGAAAGATGGAGTTACTCTTCGAGAGAAGAAACGACGATAGAGAATGGAGCTTGAATCCATTTAATGAGAGGAGGGATTTGGAGGGAGAGATTTGGGAGGGAGACAGAGAATCCGGGTGCCAGAGGGATGGCCATTGGCGCGTAACAGAAGCTAGGAGAGCAGACGAGGAGGGAGATGAGGTCCTGTCGGCAGTTTATGGGCCTGGGCGTCTGATGCTTTGCTGGATTCCTCATTGGGCCTGAACATGTCGAAATCCCACGGAGGCCCATAGGGATGCTCTACAGCTGCTTAGTGGGCTGGCCCTCACGGGGATTTTTGATTTTTGATAGATGGAATCCAACAAATTAAAATTAGCATATATCAAGTATCCATCTGGTGGTTGCATTTTTTTAATTAGAATTTAATTGATATTGTTATATTGCATACCGAATTTAGGACGTCGATGGTTAAAAGCATGGTAACTCAGTCACTAAATTCTTTATTTCTACACTATTTTTAGGAGTAATTTTAGCATAAAACTATCTACATTATTACAAATTTGTGAAATCGTCTTTCTTATTATTATTGGCAAAATAACACAGATATTATGATCAAAATATATAAATAATCATATCCTAGTCAATATTATTTTTTAATTTAATTTTTAATCATTTACTTTAATGTGATCAGAATATTTATCTCTAATTACTTAAATTTTTCTGTAAAAATATATTATTTTTAATATTTTGGACAATCAAATACTGTATTTTTTAAAAAAATTTCACCAGCTGATGATGATAAATAATATCTAAAATTCGTGTATGCTAAGAGAAAAAATTTGCACATCCGAGGTATTTAAATTAAATGGGCACTTTTTCTTTTTTCTTTTTTTCTTTTTGTTAGAAGGACGTGATCTTTTCATAACAGTCATTATATTTGTTTGTGGAAAAGAGAACAACTAGCTTTATTTTGTTTCATTCTCATTCCTTTATCATTGCTTCCATATTAGGGTGGCAAAATCCCTTCCGAGTCTATTCTTTTTCAAGAACTGATCAACGGCCATACAGATCCTGTTAACCATACCTGAGCATTGGTGGCGTGTTTGGATTGTGATCAGAAAACATGATGATCGCGAATAGCAGGTAATCTCGATGATCCTGTTTCCCAATCTCAATCCAAATACGACCTACAAATTTAAGCTACGAACGAGCTTGGATATGTAAAAGAATATAATGTAATAAATGGGAAAGGGTAGCAACAGAATTAACATCTACCGGGAGTGGATCAACAGCTACACAGAAGGTCTCGTAACATGGCATGGGGGAATAACATATGAAACTGAACAATTCAATCGTGTAAGCTCCTCACTTTGAGGGCTGGCTGCACAAAGAATGAAGAACAAGAATCTTCTTCTGATCTAAAATGCACCTTTTAATTAGTAGCCGCTGCAGTAAGATTGTGTTAGCTATGCCGTTAGAGCCCCAGTCAAGAATTATTTGTTAGCTCTGTGTATCTTTATGCCCTAAAAAGAATGGCCGCCAGTTCTCTCTTCACGATCTGGCATTCTACTTCTAGAGGACTCTCCTGCTCAACCATTAATTAAATTAAGGGGCCTCTAACTTTCAGACGTTTTGGCCTAAGCTCAAGAGGCGTCACTTTCTTAATGTTAGCCAGAGGTTTACTTTGAAAACAGCTCCTGTTAGGCACCTCCAATTTTGCTTGTTTTTCCTCAACCTTTTCCGCCTTACCATCCAATGGTTGCCTCCCGATCTTCATGGACATCGGCACAATTCCTCTAGCAACCCGTTGTTTATTAAGATCATGAATGCATGCTGAAGATGGCAAGCGAACACCCTTGCCTTCCTGGTGGAGTTTCTTCAATCGTTTTAACACCTGGCAGAATTTTGAATGGTTTAGTCCCATAAAACACACTAAAAATGTCTAGCAACATGGCAGTCTGATAGAAAAATACAGCAGAAATAGCAAGTTGACTATTCAACTACCAACACATGCAACCCAAACATAAAAACTAACAATAATTCTGATAAATGAATGCAGAAGACTAATAAGCAACCCACATACAGAAGCATGCACTGGCAGAAGATTTCAGAAATGATGGTTCGCCATATAAGATGAACCTATCTAGTAACACTCGCTGAGACTCCCCTAAGTTTGTAAACTACTAGCAATGATCCAAAGAATCTTCATGACATCTCTCTTGAAGTCCAGCAAATTTCAGCAAATTTCAGCATGCGCTACTGACCAATTCTGAATAATTGATATACTTCTTTTGTAAAGTAATTGCACTTCCTTGCTTGCTATCAATTCATATTAGCTTCTAAACTTTGACATCTAGAAGGCCTGTAAGAAGCCATGACACTTCAACTTTCTAAACTGGTAATACTCCAAATGCATGGATGTTACTTCCCCAACCCCTGTTGCTGAATAATCATTATCTGCTTTTACTGCATCAATAAATCCCTGACTACGAGTAACCCGCCTCATTTCAGAAAAATGGCTAGCACATACTAAATGGTTTTCCCCATATGGATCAAGTGCAAAAACGGATATCATTATGGATATCGGAATAATGTTGTCACAACATAGTGGCATTGTGGAAAGAAATTTAGCTACTCTTCGACATCATTATTGCCAATCATTTTAGCAATCTATATGGAATCTAGCTTATTCCAGAGTTAAACTACTGCAAACTTATGCACAATTTCCTTCTACTCCAGAAAATCAGCATTATTCCTTCACCAAACTGTGTATAAATGCTTAGGAGCTCAGTTCAGCTGTCCCAGAAGGAACAGATGACCCAAACATGTATTGGACAAAAGCCAAGTGAACTATTTAATCCATGTAAGCATGCTAATATGGCAAAAACATAAAACATAAGCACAGATTCCTGCTTCAACCATTATGAAAGAGATAATAGGAGGATCTCAAGGATTCCCATAATTGGTTAAGCATAAGATCAAAATAAACTCAAAGTAAGTGTAGTCCCTAATCAAACACAATAAAAATGTAGAGCCTAATTCCAAAGGATGCCCTTTGTCCAACATTTTGTTGAAGACATTTAAATTGAATTGTCAGAAGATGGCCTCCCACCCTAGAGGGAGACAACAACAATGGTTACATACCAGAGCATTAAAAAATGGAGCATTGTTAGCAATAAATAAATAACTAGAGTCAGGTTCAGATTTACAGCAATGGAAATGCAATAACATTAATGAGATTTATTTCTACTAGTTGATGTCCTCCTTGCTCCTGCATAATTTTGCATCTTTCTTCTACCATGTTTTTGATGTTCATGACAGCCCATGCACTGGAATATAAGACATACTCATCAAGCAAGCCAAATGATAAGAAATATAAGTGATGTCACAAAACAGGAAAAGCCAACAAGAACTATATGGTTATGACTTATGACAGAACTCTGTAATGTAACTTCAACATAATTTCTAGCAAAAAACCTTCAGGCAGTTTAGCAGCATTAAGAAATAAGTCCTCGCTCAAAATAGTAGATCATGCCCCATACTGAACAGCCTGAACTGCATTTAATATAAGCACGTGCATACCTGCTGCTCAGGATGCTTTATGCCAATCACATTCCAATTTCCTTTATCCACATTGACAATGGATCTGCGCTTGACCCTAAACATCTCTGCATCAGAATCATCGCCATCCTCAGTGCCACGAGGACAGTATAGGTGGCCAGTTCTCCTGTCAAGTAGAGTTGGTTCTTCCAGTTCAGAGGAAGAGGCAAGTATATGATCTGGATCATTGCTATTTTCGGTTTTAACACTTCCCTGCATAATGAGAAGTTCAAATAATTTTTTAAAAAAAGAATAATCAAACTAATTAATTTATGCCTACAAATTAAAGCAACTGAACTGCAAGCAAAATCTTACATAATTATGTGAAGCATCTTCACATGATGATAACAAAGAAACTGGTGGCTCAGGACATGCAGATTCTTGACCATCATATTTGGTGCACTCTTTCTGTAAAATGGATCCTGAACAGTGCGAATATCCCATGCTTTGCTCCACAATGTCAAAGTTTTCTTCAAATTTTATCTCACAATATGGAATATATGCATCATCATTCATTGAGATAAACAAATCGCCAAGTAAACTTTGCTTGTGAACCTCGTTCTCTATCACCTTCTCCTGCTCAAATTTCTTCGCTAGATCTTCTAACTCTAACAGATCCTCCCTTGCGAATAACACACGGTTACAACCACAGTGACAGTTCCTTATTTCTGCTTCTAGATTGCATGACAGACAACCAAGTCAATAATAATAGATCAAACAACATGACAAAAAGGCACAAAAGTTCCTTGTCGGTACCGTGATGAAGGCAAATAGGATTCAGATTGCACTGACACTTCACATATGAGACATAGCAATCACGTAAACAAAGGCCACATAGCATAGTCCCAGCTTTACTTGAGTAAGAGCAAATACGTGCTCCTGATTTCATAAGAATCCAGCGAACACAGTGCTGAAATCGCATTAGGTGCATAAAAGAGACCATCACACAATGTTGGGAGGGCAGATCTCCCCTAATAGCAAAATCTTGAGAGTCAGGGCTCAAGCATCTTCTGGAAAGGAACATTGCTTCCTTGCATAGAAGTTCCTCATGAGGAAGCAAGGGTGTCCTCTTCAACAATGCATACCTCTGGCTAGCCACAGCACCCAATGGAAACCAATCCCCAATGGCAAAATTTACTGCCTCACCACAATTGAAACCTAAAAATTTTACCCAGAGACAATTTCAGATGATCATTGTAGATTAGCATGCTAAAGGAAAATTGACTGCATATATCAAAAAAATGATAAATGCGTGGAGTATGAATAAAAGCCCAAAAAGCACCCTACCATGACTAAATCCAGAATGGTAAGCTCGAGGAAAGGTGATAATAAATTCTCCGGGCTTTTGTATGGCTTTATAAACAGGAACATTGTGTTGTAATAGAACATTTGGAGGAAACATTGTTGTCTTCCCCAAGAGTATATCAAATGCTGCATCATCTTCATCAGAAGATAGAATTCCACGGTCATAGACATGCTCTCGTACTACTTTCTCAAAGTCAGAAGCTGCATGGCCTGGGATACCATACCAAGTTTTAAATGCTCCACAATGATGGTAATTAATGCTGTCAAGGCAGAATAAATTCCACACATAAAGATAACTTCCAGTAGGAAACTTGATAAAAGGCATGAATTTATCAGAAACCTGTACAAGTAGTGATCTTCCACATGCCATGCAAACATGCTAAACAGCATCCCTATGTAAAGCATGGGATCTGTAACACCCTGAAACATTAAAGATTAGCGAGATTAGAAACCATATGAACAAGACCCGTTATAAAACTAGCTGGCATTGGAGAAACAACAATTCACTGCCTACTGGAATTGCTGCTGGCAGAAGTCTTAGTATAGACTTGGGAAGCCGTGAAAGTCCCTACACAAAATAGCAAAACAAAAAAAAAGAGCGTTAAGAATACCAAATACTGTACAGAGAGTGCACAGAAGCAGACAATATACAAAATTTAGCACCATGGAGTGATGTTGACGATATATAAGGGAAACAGGAAGTTTGTTGTCAAAAGTTAAAATTTGCGAAGCGAGAATTGAGAGCATTCAAAAGAACCATTACCTTTAAGTTCCATTTGCTTTGTCCAAGCTGATCAGTAGGAGAAGAAGAGAAGGCACTACCATCAATATCGCATGCATATTCAACTGATTCTATCTTGCCACAAAGAATTTCATTCCAGAACTGCTCTTCCAAATATCGAGCTGGGAGACACCCTGCACTAGAATATCTTCTACTGAACATCTTGTTTGCCACCTTCTCAAAATCACGAAATGTGTACTTCCTGAAGAGGAAAAATAAAAAAGAAAAGCTGTGGTAACAACAACAGTTTACAGAAACATCAATAACTAGTTGATCTTTTCGCTTAGTCATGAAAAAAACCTTCCACTCATGAAAAATGTGACTCTGTCATCTTCAGCCCATTCAGCAAGGCGGAGAGGTTGCACTCTACTAGTGAACTTAAATCCAGCTTTCTCCTTCATCAAGACAACACCAGCTGGTACTGATGGACTGACAGGAGAAATAATCTTACATATACCTGGAGAAAATGTAAAATTCACCTCATTGAAGTTCATTCATAATGGTGGATAGCAGCTCATGTTCCAAAAGAAGAACAAGCTAAACAATATAATAGAAGAAAACAGAAAACAACTATGATACTTTTCTGTGGATGATGCATATGCATAAACATGTGCGCCACATGGAATACCAAAATGAACTTTTCACATAATAAAAAAATTTATGAGCAGGTTAATGCACCAACATAAAATAAAAAGTATGAATGTATTTGCAGACATAAATTTGAATAAGCTGGACTCTATGCACCAAATAATTTCAAATGGACAAGTGTTTCCCCACAAGAAAGCAATTTATTTTCCAAAGAAGATGTCATATTTCCCATTGGTCGTCAGGAGTTGAAATAATTTAGTTATTACTATATCTTCCTAAAGTTATAATGCTTCAAAGTACAAAGAAATGGACTGTTCAACAGTGGAAAGACAAAATAATTATAGAACCCAAAAAACCTTCAAGAACAGCAACTGAAATTGACAATGTACCTAGGACTTAACTTTTAGTTGCAATGGGAAAAATGATGAGCTTAAATGTTATTAAGCAAGAATGCATGAATCCATCAGTTTGTTGTCTATTCACTAGAAATATACCAGCATGACATCAACTTCATGTATGAATAACAGATCAAAAAGGGCTTCAAGTTTTCAAAGAAATTACCATATTTAGAAGCTACGGAAGCAATTTGTTGAAGATAAATTAATGGATCCTCAAACTCATCCTTTGTAGGGCAGAAAACTGGACATTCTGGAATTTTATCAATCCATTCCAAATCAGACATGTCAAACTTTTCCACCTTATGCTTAGCAAATGGATCCTTTGCTGGGCCATTGCTTCGTGAAAATGCATCTGCATCTTCCCACATTCTTGCTCCATATGATGCATTAACTTTTAAAGCATCACCACCACTTCTAGCCAACATATTAGGAACATCCGCCCCTTCAGATGCGGATCCCAACTTGACCTGTTTAAGTCTTTTACCCTTCAGAATTTCCAACCCATTTCTGACCTCTTCCGACAAACAGGACTTTGCTTCCACCTGTCATGGAACACATCGCAGATCCGAAGCAAAACAGAAAGTGACATGAACTGATTATGACAAAGTTGCTCCATAAAAGTGAAAAGTTGTGGAAAAAAAGGAACGACAAAAAATGTTAAAGTACTCCTGTGTAATGTATGCCCAAAAGAAGTAACATGAGATTTATTGCATCTTCATTGGACAGTAAGAAAATAACCTTCGTATTTTATAAATAAAAAAAATTAGTCACAAAAGATTTGGAATTGTGAAACAACCCTCGCTAATGTAATGAAATCAACCACCAAAAAGATCGACATTCACAAACACAGACGCAGTACTCTCAGCAAAATTTTAGCACCAGCAATAGCGAATCAGAAAGGATTTAGGGAATCTACAAATTAATCAAATAAACAAGAGAACTCATCCGCCAATTGAACAGTACCACAATCGTCGTCTAGTCAAATTTGCATCGATATTCACAAAAAGCAAATCCTACAAAGCAAAATGCCTAAACTGATGCCCTAAACACCTACTCGAAGATGGGCCCATCTCGTCTTCAATCACAACAGATGAGAATTTCCATTCAGAAAAAACAACTTTTCCAACTGTAACAAAATCCCTCCAAATCCTTATCACAGGAGAATAAAATAAATGAAAAAAATTAGTAATAAAGCTTTCAGCGTTATACTCAGGAAAACAAAAGGATAAGATAACGGAAATTGCTTGAACTTTTAATTCAATGCAGATCTGGTTTCAATTGAAATTAAGTTTGAAGAAGCGGAAATTGAGACGAATACTGTGCATTCTAATCAGGAGAAACCAAGCGAAATTCCATTAAAAAAATAAAAATTAAAAAACGCAGCGAAATTCCATTAAAAAAATAAAAATTAAAAAACACAGATCAAAATCCAACGCGAAATTCCCTCAACGCCAAAGCAAAATCCAACGACAGATCAAAACAACTCACCATCTCATACCTCTCCCGGATCCGTGACCCCTCCACCGTCCCCAAAATCAAGGACCACGAAATCCACAAGATCCCCGTCTCCCACCGTCACAGATCCAACCACATTACCCAAACATCCACGAATCTCTCCCAGATCCAAGCCCTAATCAAGCCACCAACAAAACCGCATCCCAAGCAAAGAATTCGGGGCGGACCTTCCGCATAAACACGATCACCAGAGCCTGCGACGACGGAGACGGGATCCCGGCGAGGCCTAGGCGTCTCTCCGGCGAGAAGAAGCGGCTTTCCGGCGAGGAGACAGGAGGAGGAGGAGAGAAGTAGGGGGGAAACGGCGACGCCGCTGTCGAGGAATGGAACGAGCCTTGGAAAACCGCAAAAGAGTAAAAGAGCGGGTATTTATCGGCTGGGAATAAAATAATAATTTTAATAATTGCAGGAACCCAAATAAAAAAGGCGGTAGTTGTTGGACGGTTCGACCAAACCTCCCGCGCTATCGGATCCGGGTCCCCCTTCTCCACCCGTTCGTGCTCACCCACTCCACCCAAAATCCGCCTTTTGCCCCCAGTTTGTTTGGACAATTACTATTAAACCTTCTTTAATCGAAGTCCATAAGCCACCATTTGATTTGAGATGAGGGTAAGTATCAGCTCGTTTCAATTTTTTTTATAAAATTAATATTATTTATTAAATGAAATTATTATATAAAATTAAATAATTTTTAAGATTTTAAATTATAATAAAATTAACTTTTGATAAAAAATATTAATTTATAAAAATAATTTATTAATTTTGATTTTAATCCTTCAAATCAAACCGAAATGGGTTTTTTAGTAATTCCAAATAAGCGATATTTTGAAAAAGAATCGCGAGAAATTAAACTTGCGAAATACCCGGCGGTCCGAAAGGAAACCGACGACACGTACGGTTATGAGTACTGCACCACGTGGCAGCCGGAGAGAACGGGGCAGGAACCAAGCGTTCAGAACTAGACACGTGGATTGAGAGGCAATGCTGGCCGTCGGACTGAGACGGGGTGCCCGAGAATAGGGTTTTTCTCCAGAAAGGGGTGAGCTGGGAGTAACGATTCTGGTTGGCTGTTTTCATTATTTGATTTTTGCGCTACAGTAACTCGCGGTGAGTGTCAACCTCAGGGACCGCATGACCTGCAATTTACGTCCTTGTCAATTTCAATTTGTTTTGACGCTAAATTTATAATTTTTTTTTTTTTTTAACAATTCAGAGAAGGACACCTTTTTGGAGAAAATTTTGTGAAGTACGAGGCCCTTTTTGGCAAAACAAGAGGGCGGAGAGTTACGGGATCGCCGGTTCTTTGCATTTCCGGATCGGGTCAGGCGCCCCCCAGAAATATCGGGTTGGCGGGTATTCTTTGGGAAAATGACAAAAAAGTCCTTTTTAGGGTTTTTTTTTGTTCGAGAAGCAGAGTTGCAAAAATGACATATTTGGCAATTTCCATTTTCGGAAATTATTATCATTCATGCCCACATGAAAAATGTTGATGATGTTAGATTTATTCATGTGGCGTGTAATAACTCAAAATTTAATTTTTCTAGTTTGAAGTGTGCATTGTCACGTGTATCGGTTGGTACGAATTGCTTGATTTTGAAGAACTTCAATTTTAGGATATATTCCTTTGGATATTCTCCGCGTTTATTTAGGCAACCTGTGTTAATTACATCAAAATACCAATAATTAGACTCTGATAAACATAGTAATTTGGTTGTATGGAATTATACAAAATTTATTTTTTGCCTTTTCCGACACACTTCTAGATTTAGTAAAAATCGATCAATATCCAATATTTGATTAAACGAAAATATATTTTAGAAATATAATTATTAACATGTAAAGTATTTTTTTTATTTAATTTTTAAAAAATATTATATATATTGAGATTATTAAAAATATTATCATTATTATTAAAAAATAGCATTAGATTCATACGTAGAAGTCGGATAAAAAAAAGCCAAAACAACATTTAATTTATTTTTTTTACTTTCAAATAAAAAACGGTTGAAAATATATTGATTTACGGAAAACTACTTTCCGTTCGATTACATAATACAATATATAAATGTGATTTTACTTCCGATTATTTTTCTTTATTTTTAATCAACCAAAGGCTTCTTAAAAAGAACTCGACACAAACTCAAAAATAAGATTTTTTTTTTATTTTTATTTTTTTTTCCAAATGATTGTTCATTTAGGAGACTTTATTAAAGTTAGGATCATAATAAATGATGAAGAAATGTTAGTCAAAGGAAAAATCCTTTCACTTTTAGGTGGAATGTTAGTACGGAGGGCTTTCTTGCAAAAAAAAAACTCCTTCAGATGATTACAGAATGTGATATGGATGTTTCCATTCCAATGCTCATGTAAATGGAGCTGGTAGGACCATTCAGGAAAGTGATGGCAGTTTGCCATGTAAAAGGTGACGCCGATATGCCCCAACTCTGAAGCTCAACTTTTTAGCCTGACGCAAACATACCACTGGCAGTACAGTGGAAGTAACAGCCATATGAAAGCATATTCGAGATTTTTGGCAATGAACCGACTGCATTATTGCAATTGTTTGAGAAATTAATTATTTTATTGCTGCCAATAAAATACGAGAATTATCAAGAAAACTCCTGAAATCTTTTTAAAAATTTTTGAAATTTAAATTTAACTTCTAAAGCAATTAATTTTCTAAGTAAAAGTATGAATTTATCATTATTTATAAATATTTTACTCTATATATAAACACTTTACATCGTATAGTATTTACAAATAATCATAAACTCACGCCTTTATCAAAAAAGTTAACTATTTTAGGGGCTTTTTTGAAATTTAGAAATTTTTAGGGGTTGATATAAAATTTTGAAAATATGAGGGATTAATCAGAAATTTCAAAAAATATCATGAGTTTTTTATGATTTTTATGAGTTATGTCTTTGATTCTTTAAATTTAAACCTAAAATTTTTCTCCCTTTTATTCTCTTATAAGTCATGAAAATCTCGAGCATTTGAACGTCATTTTTTTTGTCACTAGTCAGAGGTAGGCTCCTGCAAATTTGAAAGTATTTATGTAACTTTTTACTAAAAATTCAAACAATTATTGGGTTGGACCGGGGTAAATTTTCTAATTATATAAAACTAACATAAGTAACTGTTGTTGTTACGGTGGAAGAAATCCCATTTTGAAATATCAGGATTAATTATTTACCAAAAAAGAAATATCAGAAATTAAATTTTTAGATTTTACTTGGGATCATGATATGGTAATTAGAGAATAATGCTTTCTCAAAAAAATAATAATAATAATAATAATGATTAGAGAAAAATAAATGTAAAACTTATTGACTCAGAATACCAACATCAACACCAACTAGAACAATAGAATCAGCTCAAATGGGATGATATCAGTTTCCATAAATAGCTTAAATGATAGAGATGGTTGTTATGTAGTTGGAATGTCATATGGATTTGACATTAAACTATTGAGGATCCATGAGAAGGTGATGTCGTCAATTTTTTGTTGAAATTAAAATAGTCAAAACAACAAAATAGTCAGCGCAAAAGTATGGAAAAAAAAAATGAGATTGTGACGTTGCATTGGCACAAAATTGGAAGCTCATGGAAAGATTTTTCTTTTTTTCGAAGACAAATGTCAGGTCAAGACTGCAGACACCACAAGACAGATGGAATCTTCTTCATCAAAGCCTAACTTTGATTCCGAGAATGCCAGTAAGTATGGAAATGTGCAGCCAAGTTTGCATGTTGTGTAAGCCCATTTGTTGGACCATGTCAAGTCAATTACTTCTGACGCTCATCAGTTGTTCAATTACTGTTCCTATTTATTATCAATATGCGAGATTAGTTAAATAGTATTGAATATAAGTAGTGAATGGGTCATATCTCATTAGTCAATAATTTAGATTTGTTGGGATAATATGGCCTATCATCAACTAGGATGATTCAATTTAATACTCTGTAAATTATGAATCTGTTTATTTTGGTGAGATTTCAAAATTCTTAAATTTTTAAATTTTGAAAATTATAAAAGTCAGTATTTGTTATGCAAAATTTTAAATTTTTAAACTTTTCAAATTTCAATAACTACAAAATTTACTTGTTCTTCGAGGGCCTATTTGTTTTATAGGATTTTAAAATTCTAAAAATTTTAATATTTTAGAATTTAAAAATTCTGATAATAAACATACAAATTCAGAATTTTAAAATCCTATATTTGTTTTGTTGGATTTGTAAATTCTTGATTTATAAGTCTTGTATTCGTTTGATTAGAATTTTATGATATTATCACTATATAATTTCTATGGTGAGATTAAATATTTTATTTTATATGATATTAATAAATAAAATATTATATTAAATAATACCAAACTTTGATATCTTAATAATATATTGAACTTCTAATTAATAAATTAAATAATTAAATTTAAATAATGATATGACAAATTATATATGCAAATATACAAAAAAATATGAGTTATTTTTACTATCAACTATAACTATATATATATCAATTTAAAAACTAAATAATATTTTCATTGTGTATAAATTATAAAATTCAAAAAAATATGTAAAATAAATAAGGATTATAGTTTAAGTAACCACATATAATTCACTATCACAAACATTAATATAATAGTTTTGACATTTATTATAACCTTTTTCTCATTATAATTTCTATCAGAAAGAAACACTTGATCTTTTTTCAAGAGAAAAAGTAAAATCATATCAACAATTTTGTTTTTGTCAAGTTCATTTGTTGAAATTATATTTGTTTTTTCCATTTAAATTATGAACAGTTCATTAATAGCCCTATATTTTTGTAGCTTGAACCAAAATTAAGGCGATTTAACAAAATTTCCTTCAAAAAGTGATATAGAGAGCACCACAAAGCCAATAAATTTAAGTATATGTGAATTACTCTCAAAAGCACATATTTCAAGTCAACTTAAAATCATTTCATGCCATTAAATTTAGAACAAAAAATTTATGAAATAATAGTGCTATGAAAATAAGGATGATGATTAACTAATGATCCAGTGTATTACCAACCTACACAGAAGAATATATCTCAAACTAAAATTTTGAGGTTGACATTCTCATCTAACTACTAGATTGTATAATAAGAATTGCTCCACATAGATAAGCAAAAGTTTGAATATATGTCACTAATAAAAACTACTAATAAAGAAGTCAAATCTGAGTATATATCGAAAAAAACAAAGGTAAATTTTATCTCAATAAATTCTTTCTTATAATACTAAACTGATTGTGTAGTCAAAAAAATTTGATTTTGCATTTATGAAAAAAATATCAACAAAATTTGAAAAAGTACATATCTAGGGTATTTTGTTTTGAAAATTTAGTCAATATCAACTATTAAGTGTTAGTGCCAATAGTTGAAAACATAAAGAAACTAGTAAAAATTCTAATAAATAACCAAAAAATATTTGTTCCAAAAAATTCAAAGAAAAACTAATCTTGCAGAGATCAATAAAAAAAAAAGTGGATACCAAAAGTCGAATGATGGCGAAATAGATGTTTGAAGTAATGTGATACTTAAATATAGATTTTATAATTCAGCACGTAATTTCACGTGGTGAATTTTGAAATATGAAATTCTAAAGTCCGGTCAATTTCGAAGACCAATAAATCTTATAATTACTAAAATTTAGAAGTTTTAAAATTTCAAAATTCTAGATAACAAACACTGAATTTTATTGATATTAAAATTTGAAAGTCCCAGTACTTTCAAATTCCACGAAACAAATAGGCCCAAAAATTGGTTAGATTTTAAAATCCTGGACTTTAAAATTCAGTATGTAAGGCTGATTAATGAACTTTATAATCAAAGAAAATACAAAATTTTATCACTTTGGAATTTACAAATCCAACAAAACAAACACAAAATTTTAAATTTCTGAGTTTACATATCTTACAAAACAAACATGCTATCACATCTTTCAAATCAAAATTTTGAAATTTCAAAACATCAAAATTTTTAGAGCTTTTAAGTTTTACGAAACAAATATATCTTATATATAGTAGGGGTTAGTAAAACTAATGAATTTAGCAATTTTATATGTTTCAGAATCGAAATTAAATTGGTTTTTGAAAATTTTAGAGTACGAAGCATGCCAATTTAGATTGAGAACTAGATTTTCAATTTTTATTCTAGACTAATTCTAAAAAACACTATATGGGTTTCTCATTATTAATTTAAAAACTTACACTTTACATTATAATTCTGAAAAAATTAATTTTAAATATATTAGCATACATAATATAAAAAAATTATAGGGTCAATTGCATATAACTGTTTGAAATTTTGCCAAATTAAATATTTTTTCAAATTTTAAAAAGTATATATAACTCCTTAAAATCTTATCAAATGGTATATTTGACTTTGAAATTTAAAAATTATGTATAACTCTTTCAAATTTAATTAACTTATATATTTTCCTCCAAACTTAAAAATTATATAGTTTTTAGGTTACTAGATATACTGTAAAAATCTTAGGTGTAGATTTATCAATACACTAAAAAATATTTAGAGAATATACATTTTGATACTGTTTAGGCTAAAGTGAATAGACAAAAATATGATTAACCTATTTAGAGGAGGTTTCGGTGGTTCTAATGTTATTACAAAAGACTTTCTCTTGTCTAATTGAGAGGTTTCTCTCAGACTAAATTATTCAAGATGTAAAATCTATTTTGGTCTAATTTGGATTAAACTAAGATTCAATTTAAATGAGATATCAGGTCTAATATAAATTATATTTAAGATTTAGGTTAACCTAAATAATGTCAAATAATATATATTCTTCAAATATTTTTAATTTTTATAATATATAGATATGTAATTTTTAAGTTTTGAAGAGAAATATGCCATTTGGCAATATTTTAAAGAAATATATAATTAATAAGTTAAAAAAATAATTAAAAAAGGTTTTGAAGAATTATATGCAATTGATCCTATGATATATGTATAAACTTTATGATTAGCAGTAATTAAATTGAGAAACAAAGAAATTTGGTTTTGAATTTTTAATTTAATTTATTATAGCCATATGTACATATAAATATTTATTTATAATTCGTATGATTTAGATTCACAAGTTGTTTGACGGAATACATAATTAGAATGCGAACCAGATTTTTGGTTCTATAAAAGCTAAGAGCTAGGACCATACTTTTTTCATTTTAATTTGATATTGTTATCAACAGGTTCTTTTGCACTTGAAGGCATTTTTGAATTAGATTCGGAAACTCCTAATCAGATTCGGAAACATTTTTGAATCAGATAACAAGTCTTGCTTCCAATCAAATTAAAATACTAATCCGAATAATGCTTCGTAAGTAACCCTCCTAATTTGACTCCAAATGAAATTTAACTTGCAAATTATCTATATATGCATGTATTATCTCAAAGTCTAATCATCATCAAGAATAGCTACTACTCATGGAGCATACAGTTTCCAGTTCAAGTAGCTCTTCTGCATCTTCATCGTCATCGTCTTCAATTTCCTTCGCTACTCAGTTCGATGACCTCCCGCTGCGCTTCCAATAGCTCTTCAACGACACCTGCACTGACACGATGTTTGTTGGGGGAGTCGAAAGAGTATCAAATTAAATCAATATAGCGGGTCAGATATCAAATCATCCCAAAAGCTCAAACTCTTGGGATATGAGTCTTTTTTACTATATATATTAGACTTTATCTATCCAATATCCAATGTGGGACTAATTTATCACACCTGACATTATAATAATCTCCCTCTTCGGGTGTGATTTCACCACATCAATCTTAACACTCTTAATCAAAATTTTTTTTACTCGATCAGTTCTACCGTGTGACCTATACTAACGGGTTTTTATCTCAATTTATGACTTTTAAAGAAAAATTAGCATACGACTCAATTCAATCGTATCATTATGGTATTCTTTTACTTAATCAATTTTATCATGTAATCCATACTAACATATTTTTATCTTAATTTTTCATTTTTTAAAGAGAAACTAATTTGTGATTTAATTCAGTCGCATTATTACGATAATTTTGGTTTTAAGAGTTTGCATAGTTTCAAGTCTGAAGCTCTGATACCATTTGTTAGGGGAGTCGAAAGAGTATCAAATCAAAATAATATAATATGTCATATACTAAATCATCCCAAAAGCTTAACCTCATGGGATATAGGTCTTTTTCACTATATATATATTAGATTCTATCTATCCAATATCCGATATAGGATTAATTCATTACACATGACATTATAATAATCTCTCCCTTCATGTGTAATTTGATCACATCAAGTTTAATACTCTTAATCAAAAACTCTTTTACTCGACCAGTTCTGCCTTGTGACCCATACTAACGGGTTTTTTTATCTCAATTTTTGATTTTTTTAAGAGAGACTAACATGCGATTCAGTTCAGTCGCATCATCACGGTACTTTTTTACTTGACTAATTCTACAGTATATACTAACAGATTTTTGTCTTAATTATTTTATTTTTTTAAGAGAGACAAACATGCGACTCAATTCATTAACATCATCACGGTAATTTTGATCTTAAGAGTTTGCATGTCTTCGAAACTGAAGTTTTGATACCACTTATTGGAGGAGTTGAAAGAGTGTCGAATCGGAATAATATAGTGGGTCAGACATCAAACCATCCCAAAAGTTTAAGTTCATAAGATATTAACTTTTTTCACTATATATATTGTACTCTATCTATCTAATATTCGATGTAAGACTAATCCATCACACCTAATATTATAACAATCTCCTCCTTTAGATGTGATTTAATCATATCAATTTTAACACTCTTAATTAAGAACTCATTTTATTCGATAAGTTTCACTGTGACCCATACTAATAGATTTTTATCTCATTTTTTTTATTTTAAAAGAGATTGACATGACCCTCAAATTCAGTTACATCATCGCAGTAATTTTGGTCTTAAGAGTTTGTACAACTTCAAACCTGAAGCTCTGATACTGGTTGTTGGGAGAATCGAAAGAATGTCTAATAGGAATAATATAGTGGGTCAAATACCAAACCATCCCAAAAGCTTAAGTTCATGGGATATTAACTTTTTTCACTATATATATTAGACTCTATTTATCCAATATCCGATGTGGGACTAATTCATCACACCTGATATTATAATAATTTTTTTCTTTCAGGTATGATTTGACCACATCAATTTTAACACTCTTAATAAAGAATTCTTTTACTCGACCAGTTCTACTATGTGACTAACATGCGACTCAATTCAGTCGTATCATTACGATAATTTCGGTCTTAAGAGTTTGCACCGAACATGAAACTCTGATACCATTCATTGGGGGAGTGGAAAGAGTGTGAAATTAAAATAATATAGTGGGCCGGACATCAAACCTTCCCAAAAGCTTAAGCTCATAGGATACGAGTCTTCTTCAATATATATATTGGACTCTATCTATCCAATATCCGATATGGGACTAATTCATCACACCTGACATTATAACAATCTCTCTCTTCAAGTATAATTTGATTACATCAATTTTAACACTCTTAATTAAGAATTCTTTTACTTGATCAGTTCCACCGTGTGACCCATACTAACGGGTTTTTATCTCACTTTTATTTTTTTTAAAAGAGACTAACATATGACTCAACTCAGTCGCATCATCACGGTACTTTTCTATTTGATCAATTTTATCGTGTGATCTATACTAATGATTTTTATCTCAATTTTTTATTTTTTAATAGAGACTAACATGCGACTCAATCTAGTCGTATCATTACGGTAATTTCGGTCTTAAGAGTTTATGTAGCTTCAAACCTGAAGCTCTGATACCGTTTATTGGGAGAATCGAAAAAGTGTTAAACCAGATCAATATAGTAGGCCGGATGATGAGTCTTTTTTACTATATATATTAGACTTTATCTATCTAACATCTGATGTGGAACTAATTCATCACACTTGATATTATAACAATGTGTCAGTTCATTGATCACAGGCTACAGAAGATCAAGAGCATGGATCTCGACAAGAAGCCATGGCAGTTCAGGTTACTGAAGGAGGTGTACGACGAGGTGGAGGCGGTGGAGCACATGGGAATCGACGTCAAGGCACACAAGCAACACCTGGATGAGCTGTGTGAGGTGGCCAACTTGTGGAAGCATTACAACTACGAGGTGGTGGAACTAATGGGCGAGAGGATGCAGTTGGAGCAAAGGCTACGTGTGGTCACGGAGAAGTTGAGAACGAGTCAAAAGATTATCGTTCAATTTTAGAAGGAATTCAAGAAACTAATGGTGATGCCGTTGCAGAAACTCGGAAAAGGAGAAGATGTAAAAGAAATAGAAGAAGAGGAGGAAGAAGAAAATATTGAAGCGTTTCTTTGAAAAAGATGGTTGTGATTTCTTTTTTTTTCTCAAAGAAGACTTGATAGTAGTATTTTTGTATCATAAAAAAACTAGTATTATTTGGTATTTTAAGATTTACTTCATATAATTTAATCTACCATACTATGAAAAAAATATTATTCTAAAGAAATATTTTTCAAATCATCTTATTAAATTTTTTATATTATATTATTTATTTTATAATGATTCTCAATATTTTTGAATTTTTATTTATAATAATTCTATGTAGTAATTATCCTCGAGTGGGTTGGTACCAAAGTATTTCTTTTTAAAAAAAATTAAATATCAAATGTCCTAATAAATCAACAGGCATCTCTGAGCAATATTGAAATGTTGATTCAAATAATTGTTTTATCATATAGTCCACAGCTATACATAAAAAAAGATGTAACACAAAAATGGTGTCTCGTTATGAATGGAAACAATCACGTTCTCGAGAGATGAATGTGGCACCTTATTGCTTACTAATTGAATTAGCAACGCATCCAAACCCGTAGCCGGATGTGTTTATTGATCTAATGGATATACATACATACATATATATATATATATATATATATATATATATATATATATATATAGTAATCTAGATAATCTTGCGTAATAATAAAAAATAAAATACATATACCAGTTAGGATTAAATGAATTGTCATTAGTTTTTGCTTGAATCAAGTGCAAGGAATTCAAGAATTGCAAAAAATTTGAAATTAGCATGTTGAAACCTTTTTGGTACCCAAAAAGGAGAGAAAAAACAAATAAAAATACTATTCATATGATTTATCGACTAATAATTATTTATTGATGTCTATATTTTTTTATTTGCTTATTTCAAATCATGGTGATTTTAAGTGAGGAAAAGTATAACAACAAAAAGGTATTATATTATCGATTAAAAAAAGTAACTATTTGTATTATTGTAAACTTATAAAAAATTACTTACTTTATCATTATTAATATAAAATTATTTATTTTATACGATAAATTTGTAAAAAAATTATATCAATTAAAATATTCAAAAAATATTCTATTTTAATTTGAGTTTATCAATTAAAATAAAAAAAAAACTAAATTATTTTCATTAATTTTAGTTTAAATAACTATTAAATTAATATAAGAATAACCTATCTTATTTCAGTTTTTATGAAATTAATAATTTAAAATTTAGTTTTGTCAAACCAATTGTTCAAAGTAAAATCGGATAAAAATAATTTAATATTTTTATATCAATTTAATTAATTAAATTAAATTAAATTAAAATATTTTTAAAATATTTTAATCGAGATGATATTTTACAAATTTATATCATAAGACAAATATTTTTTTATCACTAAATGTAGACTTTATAATTCATCACATGATCTCACGTGGTGAATTCTCAAATATGAAATTCTAAAGTCTAGTCAATTTTGAGAACCAATAAATCTTATAACTACTGAAATTTAAAAGTTTTGAAATTTTAAAGTTCTAGAAAATAAATATTGAATTTTATTGATATTAGAATTTGAAAGTCCCAACACTTTCAAATCCCACGAAACAAAGAGGGCCCAAATTTGGTTAGATTTTAAAATCCTGGACTTTAAAATTTAGTATGTGAGGCTAATTACCGAACTTTATAATCAAAGAAAATACAACATTTATCACTTTGGAATTTACAAATCCAATAAAACAAACACAAAATTTTAAATTTCTGAGTTTACATTTCTTACAAAACAAAACATGCTATCAGATCTTTCAAATCAAAATTTTGAAATTTCAAAACATCAAAATTATTAGAGCTTTTAAGTTTTATGAAAAAAATATATCTTATATATAGTAGGGGTTAGTAAAACTAATGAATTTAGCAATTTTACATGTTTCAGAATTGAAATTAAACTGGTTTTTGAAAATTTTAGAGCACGAAGCATGTTGATTTAGATTGAGAACCAGATTTTTATTTTTATTCTAGACTAATTCTAAAAAACACTATATGGGTTTCTCATTATTAATTTAAATACTTACACTTTACATTATAATTCTAAAAAATTTAATTTTAAATATATTAGCATACATAGTTAAAAAAAAATTGTAAGGTCAATTGCATATATAACTATTTGAAATTTTGCCAAATTAAATATTTTTTCAAACTTAAAAAATTATATATAACTCCTTAAAATCTTATCAAATGGTATATTTGACTTTGAAATTAAAAAATTGTGTATAACTCTTTCAAATTTTATCAAATTATATATTTTCCTCCAAACTTAAAAATTATACATTTTTTAGGTTACTAGATATACTGTAAAATCTCAGGTGTAGATTTATCGATACACTTAAAAATATTTAGAGAATATACTAAATTACTCAAGATGTAAAAAAATAATTTTATCGACGGTCTGATTTAAATCTATTTTGGTCTAATTTGGACTAAACTAAAATTCAATTTAAATGAGATATGAGGTCTAATATAAATCATATTTAAGATTCAATTTGATATATATAATACCAAATATTTTTAATTTTTATAATATATATATATGTAATTTTTAAGTTTTGAAGAGAAATATGTCATTTAGTAATATTTTAAGAAAATATATAATTAAAAGTTAAAAAAATAATTTAATAAGATTTTGAAGAATTATATGCAATTGATCCTATGATATATGCATAAACTTTATGATTAGCAGTAATTAAATTGAGAAACAAAGAAATCTGGTTTTGAATTTTTAATTTAATATATTATAGCCATATGTACATATAAATATTTATTTATAATTGGTATGATTTAGATTCACAAGTTATTTGACGGAATATAAGGGAACCGGATTTTTTATTCTATAAAAGCTGAGAGCCAGAATCTTATTTTTCTCGATTTAATTTGATATTGTTATCCACGGGTTCTTTTGCACCTCAAGGCCAAATCCAGCATGAGATGCACTAGTGGGTTTGATGGGCTTCAATGGGCCAGTTGGACCACTGGGCTGCATCGTAAGCCAATTATCTTGGTCCACGAGAACCGAACCTAGTTGCTAGATTTAGCCTCGTGTTCTGGAACAAGACGTCGGAATTCCATTCGCTTCGGTGGCGACGTCGGAAACTCTCGTGCTTCTTCTTCAGCCCTGCCTCGCCGGAGCATATTCCGGTCGCCGCTGGCGGACTCCAGGGTTCCTTTATCCTCCACCTCCTCCTTCCCCCGCAAGGTCTCCAACCCAACCCAAACCATCTCGATTTCTCGCCGCCGCCTTCCATGAAATTAAAGTTCAAATTTTGTTTGCAGGGTTGTTGTTCTTCGATTGGTGTCGCGAAATACGGAATCCGATTGGGTAGTTGGAGCACAGAACGAAGTCGTGGGCGGTTCTGGCGAGAGCGAGGAGCTGATTGCTCCTCTTCGTTTTGAATCTCCGATGGGGCAGCTTCTGTCGCAGATAATGCGGACGCATCCGCATATGCTACCGGCGGCGATTGATCAGCAGCTCGAGAGGCTTCAGACGGATCGAGATGCTCAGAAGAAAGGAACAGCTCCCACATCGCAAGATCTTCTCTACAGGTTGGAATTGTAACTCTGGATTTCGTTGTCTCTACGATTTAGATTGAAGATAAAAGGGCAAAATTTAGTGTTTGACACTTACCAAAATTTCGGTAGATGACCACAATATCAACTGCTGTGAAGAATTAGAGATTTTTTAAAAAACTGAATCTCTATGTAACGAAATTTGGCTTCATCACTCTGCAAGAAGGCTCCAAAGGGAACTTCTCAAAAGAAACTCCTTCTGGATTAAGGCGGAAACATCATGTATTTGTGGAACTCCAGTATTTGATTGGCTACTGATCTGAACTTAAATGAGTAGAATATGTATAAATTGACCGTGGCATCCTTGATCTTTAGAAAACGCGCCATCCACGTTAATGGCATACTATATGATGAGCAGATCATAGATTTTGTACTATGCAGGGCTTCATGTTACCACTCTCAATGTTGCCTAACAAATTTGGTAATCTTGCAGCCTCTGGTATGCGCTTTCATGAGACTCTTTATAACCTGCTTCAAATGGAACTAACAGGATCTTGCCTTCACATGCATGCTCCTTGATTTAGCTAAATATGCCCCCAAAACACTACCCTTTGGGGCAACTGATGACCCATTTAGCCCATATTGGACTCATTCATGTTAATCCATTTAGCCTCCCGGCTTAATAACCATATTATGTTAAAATTTTCCCATATGACTCTGATTTTCAGGGTAATGCGGAAGCTTTTTCTCAATGTTCTCAATTTTCAGAGTTTTCTTTGGAATGATGAATATGCCTTTATTACTTCTCTGAGAAAAGCGGAAACCACACCTCTTAGTTTACTTTGTCGTAGTTGTGTTCCACACATGGCCTTCATCTGATGAGTGATTTTCATTTTGGAGGCGAAGTTGGAATTTCCCATTGCCAAAAGTGGTACCAAAACCTGGACAGGGTGCACTGGGTTGGACCATCAAAAGAGTACACGAGTCCTTTTCAATTTGATTTAGTGTTGCCTCTTGTCTTTCTGCTGCATTAAGTGTTGCAGCAAAATTAAGTTATTCAAGAAAGGAATGATGGATCTGATGAAATAATATCGCGTGGCTGATTGGCCCCCAATTGTTGTAAGTTGCATTATTTTGCAAACATTATTGCTCTCATGATGCAACTTTCTTTAGAGGCAATTGGAGCAGAATGATTTCTGTTTACCAGAGGTTAATAAGCAAAATTTGAACAATTGAGAATGTTCTTTACTCCACTTCTGTTATTGGGTCCTCTTTGTTCAGCATGGAGTATTCCAGGCTTATTGATTGATACTATTTAGTAAATGTACACTGACGTCTTGAATCCTTGAGGGAAACAGGAGATCACTTGAGCTAGAAGGAAAGAAATGATTGCTAATTTATATTCTTCTGAAAGGAAGATCCATACATGATTACCTAAATAAGGCAAAAGAAAAAAGAAAAAAGAAGAATCCTGTACATATAGATTTCTTAATAGATATTTATTTTCAGATGTAAATGTCATGCGTTGCATGTTGGCTTAATTCCTTAGGTATTCTCTGTGATCATTTCTTGTCTTGCAGACTAATTTTTAATGTCAGGAGAATTACAGAGCTTAAAGACAAGACAGAAGTCTCTAGAGGAGATAATCTATTGTTTAATTGTACAGAAGTGCACGGACAAGAACATCTTGATGATCCCTCCAATTTTGTCAGTACCAGATCCTACAGTACAGGTGGACTCATGGACCAACCAAGAGCGTGAGCTTCAAGCTGGTCACTCCTCTCAGGCACTGGAGATGATCGAGGGTCATGTGAGAGACTTGTTGGTCATCTGAATGCCATTGTCCAAATTAGCAAATTGAAACTCAGAAAGCTTTATGCTGCCTCAATTATGTATGACTACTTCTTCAAAAGAATAGATGAGACGTATCAGCTTGAGAGAACAATGAAGACCCTTCCTGAACGAGAGGTAAGGGGAAGAAAATATTCGCCCACCTGAAGCCAAATCCTTTATGGGACATGGAATTCATAACAGCAGACTATGATGATGACTCTGAAGGTGGCGATCAATTGGACTCTGCAGAAGAGGGCAAGTCATACAGATTAAGGTATGTGATGTGCTTGGGTGCTGAGACCTTGCACAGATTGCAACCTCTAAAGAGGCAATATCCCTGATTGAGAAGCAAACACAAGCCTTGTTTGGGAGACCTGACATAAGAATCTTGGAGGATGGATCCTTAGACACCTCAAACAATGAAGTGGTGTCAATAGCATTCTTGGGATTAACAATGTTAGTTCTTGAATCAGTCGCCTTTGGATCATTCTTGTGGGAGACTGAGGGCTGCATCCGATACAAATATCAATTTCTATCCAGTTGATTTCATTCTTGTATTGAGTGCCGTTACTGTATATATATGTATCCGTGAATTTTGTTCGCGTTCATTGGATCGTGTCTATTCACAACTTCATGTAATCATATTGCTGGAATTTACACAGGGAACCAAAGATAAACCTCTGATTTTGACTTGTTATTCATGGACTCCATCAACCTGGATATTTATTATTGAAGAAACTGATTTCTCCTATCGTTTAGAATGGCAGGGTACTTGCTGTCATCTTGATTTCTGAATAAACAGGTCACGGGATATGACTACATAACTGAATCATTTTGTTGATCTATAGGACTCTTTATGAAAAGCATGTTACAGAAAGCTCCTACAATTTTAGCTGTAAGCCTACAACTACTCGATAAATGTTAAAGAAAGCTCCTACAATTTTAGCTGTAAGCCTCCAACTACTTGATAATTATCAACAAATGTTTCATAATTTCTAAAATCCTTGATTGAGCCGGGTCACCAAACGACATGGCCCACATTGTCTTTTTTTTTTTCATTATTTTTTGCTTATTTATGTATGAGCTCGTTAATTTATTGTTGTTTAAGGCTTAGTTGTACTTGTTCCATCTTCTGATGGAATGCAACCTTTTTGATTTACAAGTTGCGTCAAGTCAATGAACTCCATGTGTTACTCAACATGGCCAGAAGTGCAAAACAAAAAACTTGGTCAAATTGGCTAAAAATGAAATTTTATGCAAATATATAAATTCTACCAAAAATAATATTATCTATATAAATCTTATCCAAGGAAAATAAGAAACGGCGTGGTTGGTATTGCAGCTGCATGTGCGAACACGCGACACTAGTCGGACACCTGTCCGTCGCCTACGAACTAACTGTATCCTACCTCGTGTGACGTGAACCTAAAAATCAACATAGGGAGGGAGGCCAACGAGTTGTTTTGATGGGAGGATGCTGAGGTGGCAGCAGCAGCGACCGGTGAACAAATGCCGGAGGACACGTGGCAGAAGCTTGGCCGTGGGTCCCACCAAAGGATTTGACCTTTTAATGCGCGAATTAAGTGGCCTGTAGCGTGTGGAAAGCCAGACGACAAAATACTAAATTAGTATAATTAATTTAAAAAATTACTAATTGAGTGCTAAGTTTTTCCTGCGAACTCCTCCGAATTTCAACTATCAAAAGAATCGGAAGAGATTAAAAAGATTTTGAGATTATGTTTTGTGTTTTTATTAAGTGTCCATTTTACCCTTCTCGGAGGTGGTGGGACACGTTAGCAGAAAAGAAAGGCCGAAAAGGTTCGACTTATTGTATGTACGACGGCTTTCGTCATTAGGTTGGTACCTTGTCCTTCTCATTGAGTTTATCTCTTTCTTAACCGGTTCCCCCTTATATAATATTCCCTCACCATATGCAAATTAAAAATAATCACTAAAAAATAACTCTCTAGATTTTAATTGATGCGGATGTCGTCACGACGGCGCCATAACGGAATCGAGGTGGACATGCTATTTCGGTGGGATCCAATTGCTCGATTCCGCCTTGAAATGACAAAATTGCCCCTAGTTCGTTTTTCTAATGGTGTTTTAAGCTTTTGTTGAGAAAAAAAAATTCTAAATAATATAAGAAAATATTTGATAACAACAATTTTTTCGGCTAATTGCTACATTAATAACTCAAAAATAAAGCAACTTCCACCCACAAATAAAAGAGAAAGAAAAACCAGGTGGCATTTCATAATCAGCGGACACAGTCTTCACCGGAACGAGAAAAGCCTTTCCGCGTTCTTCCATCCAACACTCGAAAAGACCACCTTACCCTCCCTATCCCATTAAGAAACAGTGGCGATCCTGTTATTTCAGCAAACCCTGAAAGCTTCTTATTTCCGCCTTAATTATAATTTAAAAAATTCTCGAAAGTCCCATATAAATTCCAATGGCCGTAGAAGACGACGCCAATTTAAAATGGCGATCACCACGAACCTCGCCGCCGCCGCCGCCATGGTCCTCTTCATCGCCGCTGCCGCCGTTGTCGAGGGATTCAACGTGACGACGATGGCCTTCGATGAGGGCTTCGCGCCGCTCTTCGGCGACGGGAACCTCGTCCGTGGCGAAGACGGCGGCTCCGTGCGCCTCCTCCTCAGCCGCTACTCTGGTGAGCTCTCGCGACTTTCTCTCTGTTTTGGTGCTCCGGCGAGATCCCCGGCGTTGACGGCTGGTGTGATTGGGCGCAGGGTCGGGGTTCATCTCGTCGGACTTGTACAACCATGGCTTCTTCAGCGCCTCCATCAAGCTCCCCGCCGATTACACCGCTGGCGTCGTCGTTGCTTTCTACGTGAGTTCCTCTTCTCGTCGATCTTCTTCCTCTTTATCTAGGTTTAGCTTTCTCTGCCGCTCGTCGGCGACGAGTTTGGTGAAATGACGCGATTGCCCTTTTTTCCGCCCGCTAACCGGCGAGGAGTCTGTGTATTGCATACTGCTGTTTTTCGGCGCCGCTTCCCGGCGTGGGCACTGTGTGAAATGACGGGATTGCCCTTTCGCTGAGTTTCTTGCTTCGCAAGAATATGGGATTTCTTCCAATGGGTCTGAGAAACAGTCCGCCGTTTCGTCCGACGTTGGTTTGGCATTTTGGTTGAAGGGTATTATCGTAATTTGGAGCAACATCGAGGGTATTTGGGTCTTTTTAGAAGCCATTTTGTTCCTCGCGAGGATAAATACCAGTGCATATGTATGGTTTTGAGTTTTGATTTTAAAAATATTTCATCACCGACCGAAATTAATTTGTTTTAATTTATTTTGATCAAAATTAATTTATTTTGATTTTGATTTTAGTTCCGATCAATTTTTTAAAATTTTCTTTTAATCAAAGTTGATTTTAGATTTAAAAATATTAAAAATAAAAAAATATATATATATGCATACATATTCAATTATAGGTCTAACATGATTTAGATTAAACTATTAACCATTTACACTAAATATTTATGATAAAAATATAATATATAAATATAAATAATATATTTTTAAAGTTTAAATTAAATTTATGGACTGAAACGTTTTGATATAGTCCGAACTTAAAATATTTTAATTAAAATTTAAAATCCTATATTAAGTATACTTAAAAAATGATTGAAAATATTAATTGGAATAGCAACAGTAGATAAAGACTGGAAAATAAAAATAGATTAAAAAATTGAGTTCCTGGATTGGAAATTGTTAATAAAATTTATTTAAAAAATTATCAAAATGAGACTCAATCAGGATCACCAGCTGTCAGTTTGATTATTTCTACTACTGGTTATTGAATGTCTGTCTTTGTTTGTTGAAACTTGAAATGCAAATTTGTGCAGACTTCGAATGGGGATATGTTTGAGAAGACGCATGACGAACTGGACTTTGAGTTCCTGGGCAACATCCGGGGCCGGGAGTGGAGGCTGCAGACCAATGTCTACGGCAATGGCAGCACCAGCCGTGGCCGGGAGGAGCGCTACCTCCTCCCATTTGATCCCACTCTGGAAGCTCACCGCTACTCCATTCTCTGGACCGCAGACACCATCCTGTAAGCCCCCTCATCAACTTGCAGACTACACTGTGATCGTCAATTTTTTGGTCAAGTAGGATTGTGAGTCTGTGAGTTCAACTTCGGCTGATAGCATCGGATTACTCTTTCTAATTATTTTATCTTTTGATGTAGGTTCTACGTTGATGAGACGCCGATCAGAGAAGTGAAGCGCAGCGACGCGATGGGCGGCGACTACCCATCGAAGCCGATGATGCTCTACGCCACCATCTGGGATGGCTCCACCTGGGCCACGTCCGGCGGTAAGTTCAGGGTCAACTACAAGTACTCCCCCTTCGTCTCCGAGTTCTCCGACCTCGTCCTTCGCGGCTGCCGCATGGACCCCATCCAGCAGCTGCCAGCCGATGAGCAGTGCGCAGACGCCGAGGCGGAGCTCGTTACCGCCGACTACGCCACAATGTCCCCCGAAAAGCAGCAGGCCATGCGCAGGTTCCGGGAACGGTACATGATCTATTCCTTCTGCTACGACGTCTACCGGTATCCGATCACGTTCCCCGACTGCGACGTAATACCGTCGGAGCGACGGTGGTTCAGGGAGAACGGTGAGGCCAAGGTAGCGCCACGCCGGCGGCGGTGGAAGCGAAGGAGCAAGCTTGGGGCGGCAACCAAGATGAACATACAGGCAGTCATGTGATTCTTTGGTTGGATACTTGTTCCTGGTGGTCATTGTTTTGTGTTTGATTAATTTACATTGTTTCGGGGAAGGATCAAATGAGAAGAAGCAAATAAAATTTGGATGACAGATATTTTATATGCAATAAGTTTTTAGTAAGTAAACACTATTACTAAAAAAATATTTATTTTATATTCTAAATTTATAAAAATTTATTTCGATTAAAATATGTAAAAAAAAGTTATTATAGTTCGATTTTATTAATTAAAATTAATATAAATTAAACTATTTTTTAAATTTTAATTTAAATAAATATTAAATTGATATAAAAAAATAACTTATCTTACTTCAATTTTTATGAGAGATTGATTATCTAATTTTATGAAATTAAAAATTAAAAATATAATTTTATTAAATTAGTTGTCTAATAATTATAAACCAATCATTCAAAATAAAATCGAATGAAAATAATTTAATATTTTATATTAATTTAATTACTGAAATTAAAATGAAATAAAATATTTTTAAATATTTTAATCAAGATAATTTTTTGTAAATTTATAATATAAAATAAGTAATTTTTTACTGATAGTGATAAAATAAATTATTTTTTATAAATTCAAAATAAAATAGATGATTATTTGTTAAAAACTGCTGATATAATCTTTTTTTTATTTTTAATTTGAGAATTTAGCAAATCTCAAGTGTTCAATCAATGTTCATAAAAAAATACAACCAGGTATTTAGCATTTAAATATCTGTGTCCATTTAATTGCCATTTTTTAACATTTTTTTTTGAGAAAATTTTTGACACAAACTACTTTTTTAGAAGGCAATCTAATTTCATAAATAAAAATTATTATAGCCAATATTTTAAATATAAATTTTTGTAGATGTATTGCATGTGATGCATTTCGCATGTTTTATATCGAATTTTCCTTGTATTTAGATTTTTTTGAGAAATATTTAATGTTATAAAATTAGCCCTAAATGGAAATGTTGGCAGGCCACTCACGACCGGCCCATTAAACCCCAAACGGTCATATGACCGTTGCAGCCCCCAACATTTCAAAATTCCTATAAAACCCCTTCGAAATCCCCCTCCCAACCCCCGTTCTTCTTCCTCTCTCTGTATCTCCTCGCAGCAACCTCTGCGTTCTTCCACCTTCTCCCATTCCTCCGGCGAGATTCCAGTCACGCTCCCTTCCGATTCCTGTGAGAAAAAAAAAATCTCTTCTTGCGTCTCTCCCACTTCTTCTCATTCCATGAATTTCTTCTGATTGATTCCTTCTTGTTTTCAGTTTCTATAGGTTTCAATGGAGACCCCATCATCCATGAGAAGGCTCACCCGTTCCCAAACCTCTCTTCTCGCATCTCGTAAGAAAATGCCCTATCTTTTCCTTATTTTCCATCACAACAAGGCATGAATTTGATTTCTTTCCGGCGAAATGCAGAGAAGAGCAAACAAGAGGATTCGGTCTCGAGGTCACGACCCGGCGGGAAGACGGCTCTTGTCGACATCACGAATGACTCGCCGATCGTAGGGCTGGCGACTGGCGGCGCGGTGGATAAGACGCCGTTGTCGTCGGCAGCCAAGGACAGGGTCCGGGCAGTGCGGACGCCGGGGTCTGGGGAAGCGCTGCTTCGGGGACAGGTGAAGACCCTGCTGCAGAAGGTTGAGGAGGAGACGTTGCTCTTGAACAAGATCGACCGGCCTCCCTTTGGGGCCTTGATGGGTTTCACGGTCTCGCCGGCGCAGCTTCTTGCGCCGACTCCGGCCAATACGCCGCTGCTCCAGAACCTGTGCTATGCAAAGGAGGAAGATGTGGGCTCTGCAGCGTCTGCTGTTGGTCCAGAGATTCCTGCTCATCAGGTTTCAACATCTTCTTGATAGATTTTGAGTTGGATTCTGTGTTTCTGTCTTTCAAGTTCCCCGTTTTACTGTCTGTCTTGTTGTTAAATGATACTTTTTTTTGCTTTTGAACTTGATCTCTGATTTAATTTCAACATTTCTTGATAGATATTGGATTGAATTCTATGCTTCTGTGTTTCAAGATTACCCTTTTTTTTTTTCTCTCTCTTGTTGTCCAAATGACATTCTTCGCTCAATTTAATGTTTTCTTGATAGATTTTGTGTTGAATTTTGTGTTTTTGTCTCTCAGGATTCTCTGTTTGTCGTATTCTTTTGCTTTTTTAACTTGATTTTTTATTCAATTTCAACATTTTCTCGATAGATTTTGAGTCGAATTCTGTTTTCTTGTTTTTCAAGATTCCCTATTTTTACCGGTCTCTCTTGTTGTTTAATAGTAATTGTTGCTTCAATTTATTTCTAACTTGTATTCTGTTGCTTGTCAGATTGATGAGGCTTTGAAAGAAGAGGAAGAAGGAGAAGAGCAGTGCATGATCAACAGAGCATTACTATTTGATTCGCCGGGGAAGATATCTGAAATGTCCTCATCCCTGACATACCAAGGAAGTGAAGCTGGCAACCTGCAGAAATCCCCCGAGGATGACAACTCTTCGGCTTGGTCGCTCCAGGTCAATGCATGCAGCATCAAAGAAGACGATGACGATGAAGAGGAGGACTTGGAAGAAGAAGTTTCTGGCCCCGTAGACGATGAAGAAGAGGAAAAAGAAGACGATGGTGACGAGTGTTTTGATGACGATGAAGAGGAGGACTTGGAAGAAGAAGTTTCTGGCCCCGCAGACGATGAAGAAGAGGAAAAAGAAGACGATGGTGACGAGTGTTTTGATGATTTGTGTGAAGGGCTGATGAAAATGACTGTGCAAGACGAGAGTAGGAGGCTGCCTGAGTTCGCGGGGAAGCACACACGCTTCATTTACAATAGTGATGGCGAGATGGAAGGAGAGGAAGAAGTTGGGAAGAAACTCGTTTCACCGAGTGCGATGCTGCTGAAGGGACTTCCGGCGCCCGAGGGGAAGCACCTTCGCTTCCAGGATGAGGACGATTAACTCCATGCTGATTTGCTTCTGGAATGAGAATTTGGGATGTTCTCCATCCTCTCTCCATTGCACATTCTTTTGGGTTTTATTTTGATGTTTTTCTGCTTATCTCGTTCATTTCGTGTTGCAGACTTCGTTATCTTTTTGTCCCAACAATTATTGGAAACTGGTGGAAATTGGAAGAAAATTTGAATGATGCAGAATTTTTTGTATCCTCTATTTTTCATTCCAATGCAGAGTTTTTCTTTTTTGTTTTCCAATTAATGGGAAATGGTGCAATTCTTATATCTTCAAGGTTTTTAGACATGAGTTTTTAGATGAGTATCATTCGTGGTAACATTTTTGATTTATTTGTTTTATTTTCTTATTTTATTCAATCTTTTTGTTTTGTTTTTGTTCCGGTTATTGGGAAAAATGATGGAAAAAAAAACTAATTTTGATAAACTCCTGCTCCTTTGAGACCTAAAAAAAGAAAAAAAAGCTAGTTTTACTGTGCTGCTAATAAAAACATAAAAACCTCCAAAATCCAGCACAAGAAACAGGAGCATAACTGCAGAGCTTTCTGATTTCTCAGAAACACACTGAAAATTCAAAACTTCCGCAATTGCATTCTTTCTTTACTTCAAAATTGTCTATGTACACAACAAACACAAGCAAGCTTTACAAGAAAATGTGAATGGAGAAAAACAATTTTCTTCAAAGAAAATAAAGAAACTGTACAATTATATACTGCTTTGTATGTCCCCTATAAAGGCCGCGGATCCTGCTTCCCATTTGTGTTTGTTACGGAGGCTGCTGTACCATTTGATGGGAGCCTCACCAGAGCAGGCTCTAGTTGTGGGGCAGTGAGAGCATAAGTGAGTCTTGATGATGAGTTTTCAATCGGACCACCAGCCGCAGCAGATTGAGCATTTGACGGAAGGAAGACGTCATGCTTCTGGTCTTTATATGCACTCCATACCTGCCTGCCATATAAAGATTTTGAATAAACAGAATTTATGATTGTCAGATGCCAGAACATTCAACATTTTTTCTTGTAAGTACAACTAGAAAGTTCATACAACCAAGCTAGTATTGCATATCATACAATATATAATGGGTATCAAAGTTTCTGTCTTGTGGAAGCCCTAGCTTACAAAACTCATCTCCTGTTCTGACATACAACTTGCCTAATGTGTAAATATTCTACAATTGATAAGGCCTGGGCACATATCTGAAGAGTTGGTTCAGGCCTGGAATGGGCCCATCCAACCTAAATTTAGACCAGTCTACAGCCTCAAGCTTCCAAGGGCTATATATATAAAAGTAGTCTCTTAATTGCCTCCCCACTATAGGAGAAAATCCAGTTGTAATTAAAAAGAACGGAAACCTCTATATATATAAGTTCCAAACTAGTCTCTTAATTGCCTCCCCCCTATAGGAGAAAATCCAGTTGTAATTAAAAAGAACAGAAACCTTTGCTTCGATCTTTCAATCAGATTAGTATTGCAACTCATGGAAATGATGAAGAGAAATACCACATATTATGGAATTAACATTTTAAACAAGAATAATCATTGATTCTTGTTTGGGGTGAACAATAATATTTGAATTATTACTTAAAGAACTGCACAAGTGGAAGAGACAAGGATTCAGCATGTAATGTTACTTACATCAGAAGCATTCAATATCTCTCGAACTTTAGCACAATGGGCACCCTCGGTTGCAAATGCATGCAAGATCTGATAAACATTTTTCCAACATTAGTAATGTAAACACCATAGAGAACAACAAACCAAGAGCTTCTTCAATTCTTCTCAATTTATACTAGCACTTTATAGTGAAAACAGCCCACCATCAAGAACTGTTTCTCATGAAATCTCAGATCATCTTTTTTCACTGCTCAAGCTTATGCTCAAAACTAGTTTTAATGACCTGTTTTGTCCACTTCACTTTGATGACCACTTTATTCTATCGTAAGAATGGATACATAAATATCTTCTGAATCGGCCCAGCTAGAAGAATTAATCATTGAGGACCAAAAGATGCCAAATAAACAGCAGGAATTGGGAAAGCAGTAACTCTAAAAACAGAAAATTGAGGAAATAATAAGCTCCCTGAGAAAATGCCAAACTTCTACAGCCAGTACTTGACCGATGGAAGCTTCAGATTCATTCCACTTCATTTGAGTGAAAAGTCCATGTCTTCCTCCAGCTCTCCAATCAAGAATTCCAAGCAACACTTCAACTAGACCAGCTCTACACGAGACATTTGTATTGTCAGCAAGTAGTAAAGTGTCCCTTACTTACTGTTATCAAGAATATAAGACAGAAATCAACAAGGCTAGACCCAATGAGCACAACCATAAAAGATATGTATATAACCTAGGAATTTACCAGAATCATAATTCATTTTTTTGTAACATAATGCAACAAAATTGTTGCATATGGTTAACAAAAGAGGCTATAGGCAGTCATAGAGCCATTTACAGTAAACAAAGCCACAAAATGTCCCATTTAATAGGAAGATTTGCACAAATTAACCAAACAGAGCACTGGAAGAGGACTGCCACAACTGCTGTATAGATATTGCCAGCAAGTATTACATAGTATATTCGTCCTTGACGAAAAAACAAAAACTGAACAGAACTTGGGCCCATGTCATCCAAAGGAAATTAAAATCTGAAGACTAGCACGTTATTTCACAAGCTAATTACTCGTGCCCCTAACTGATTACACCAAATGTGGAGCAACTTACCTCAACCCTTGAGCAACAAGTGCATCTCTAGCACGATTCCCAGCAACAACATGTTTTATTGTCTCCAATGCCAGAATACTGCCACCTTGCCATCCTATTGCCTTCATAAGTAAAGGCACAACCTGAAAACAGAAAAAAAAAATCATAGTACATGAGGTAATTATAAGAAAAAAAGAAAATATCAAGTTCCATACTTGTTGTATAAGTAAAGAAGAATGCCAGGGTTGCTATTCTACAAACATTAAGAGTGGACACATCACAAGTAATTTAATCAAACACAGTACAAATACAGCACGAGTAGATGCGAGCATTTAAATACAATCTCAAACATATGAGGCTGTGACTACATAGAAGAGAACAGTTTTCTGATCTCATACCTGAGGTGTTCCTGAACTTGTAGCTGCCATGGCTTCAGCACATGTTGTACTAGATGCAAGTTGATGTAACACACGCAAGCACCTCAGACACAGACATTCTTGAGGGGTCTGGACAATGGAGTCTGATTGCCCACCTCCAGACTCAAGGTGTTCATCAGAAAGGGCATCACGATCTGTTGTCACCTCACCAGATGCCATCGTTTCTCATCGTCCTTCATATGCCATGGCAGCAACAAGCTTGGGGATGTATCCAAGATATCCAACATGGTCTGGAAGTGCTGGATGTACCCGTAGCAAAAATACCAGTGCGACAGATAGAAGCAAAGGAAGCTCAGAATCAGCAGCATGTGCATCATAGTGTGTAGCAGCAATGGACGAAACATACTGATCCAACAATCCCTCCAAGGATCTCTTTGGATTTCTCAGAGGAAACTTGGGGTCCTTTAAGAATAATCTCACATAAATTCCTCCCACCTGCATATGAAGCTGCAGTTAGAATTAATTCAATAGAAAGCAGAAATCAATTAATTGCATATGTGCCAATTTCATGTGCCTGTGGTTCATCTCTCAACACATATTGGCCAGATGCCTGTTCAGGTATATCCCAATCAACCTCATGGCTTTTCAACTGCTCCCTATAGAGGTCTGATGCCATAGTAGATAACTATGAAGAGAGAGAAGCTGCCATTGCTGGCATCCACACAAGTTCGGGAGTTTCTGTTGTTTGTTCAAGAGCTGCAATCACACTTTCACCAGGGCCATCCCTAATAGAAGAGACCAAGCCATGTGGTAGAAACCTCGCTAATGTAATTGCAACCCTAGGACGATGCATGGACTGTCCCATGATCTTGCCCAGTAAGGATGCAGCTGCTGCTCTTTGCTGCAGAAGAATTTCTTCTGCATACTTTCTTATCATTATTTAGGCAATAAAATTTACAATGAATACCAATAAGCAGATAAAGAAGTAACGTCTACTTGAATGTGAAATAGTATTCTGAGTATCTATATGCTGATTCCTATTTAGTTGAACTTATTAAGTCCGAAAAAGGTAATAAAAAAACAAATGAGCAAGCTCAGAAGTCCCATGTACAAGAGAAATAGGTTACTGCTGGCAGGTTCTTAAATAGATCGAAATTCAAGGAGAGATAACATGTTGCTTGTTGCAAATTAATGAGTATACACTTGTTCTGGTATAGTCCTGCGCTTTTGGATATTGGAATGATTCCCTCACAATAAGCAATGAAGAAAGAGATACCAAAAAATACGAGCAAGGGCTTACCATGTAGTGGTAAGATAAGTTCAAGAATGTAAACAACACCCCCATGCTTGGCTGCAGCCCAAGCAAGCTCAGGAGTTCCTGCCAAAGAATATAGAACAGCAAGAGCCCCTTCCCAGCATGCAAGACTGCTGTGAAGCATTTGCAACAAAAGGATTAAATTGGACCTCTGTGCAACCATAGCATCCAAGCAAGGGGCATATTTTGTCCGGAGTGAGAGCACATTTAGACATATTTGAGGAATCTTGCTTTCAGTAGGTACAGCTACAGTTACGCAATCAAAAAGAGGAACAAGCTGTTCTTTAGTAGACAATACAGAGGCCAGGCTGAGGTTGCCAGTCAACAGATTCTGCAAGAAAAAAAGTTAATGGAATTTGGATATAGAAGCAGAAGGGTAAATTTACCAAGATAATATACCTTAAGAGAAATCAACCCCATCTGAAGGTTGTTAAGCATCTCGAACTCCTCCTTTGTTGTTTCCTTCTCTCCACTAAGCATGAATGAGGTGTCATCTGGATTCTTCACAATCCGCTCCACTAGCAGTACTGTCTTGAAGATATGATGAATTCTCAGAAATAGCATTCTGCCTGATTTTGCATGTAATTTCAGAATCTGTGGAGCTCAAGTAATGCACAAGCTCTGATATGAACTTGAGAAGAGCAACACAAAAGACCTCTGGTTCACTTATCTCAGAATCAGGTTGGTTATTGTAAACCCTCAAGTACACATTACCAACATGGAGTTCTTTCGACAATGCTTCATAATTAAATGAATGTGATTTGGTCAAGTCATATGAACCATCAGGGCATCGGCTGGCACGCTGCTGATCCACAAACTTAAGCAGTTCTGCTCGAGTTGAAGAATTCCATATAATCTGCAATTGAAGTGATAAAAAGTCTATACAGGAATCAGTGTTGACGAAACCATGCTAAGAAGATAATCAATAAACCCTTGATTATTTTACCATGTATATTTTGCCCTGAATCCCATACCACAGGTGACTCCAAATTGGAGTTAAGATTTGATAGAAGTTCCCTTGGAGTCTGATTTCTTAACATAATGACAAGCTTTGGGGTAAGCAATGCTCTAAGTGCATCAGCAGCTGCATTATTATAAGGGGTTGAAACTTCCTTGTCGCAAAGACCAAGCAGCCTTGAAAAAGCCTGAGTAGCATGGACAGCATGCAAATTTTTAGCAATCTGCACACTAGCACCAACTCCATGTGCCTCATTTGCATCATTCTCTCCAGCAGTAGAATCATATCGAAGCAAGAGGGGCAAAAGGTACCTGAAAAGGAGACAACATAAGCCTTAAACATGAACAGAAGTCGACAGGAGCAGTTGCAGCTATTTATAATGTATGACTTATCAACCAACATAGATATCATAAAGAAAGGAGTAAAAATCTTTGGAGAATGGATGGAAATGGATGCACCTTTAATTTAGAAAGATGAAAACAAAATCTTTTGATTTTAAAAAGAAATAAATTTCACATATTTTGTTTGCAATAACAATTTCTTCTCTCTATTGGTTATCATTGATGGATGTTGCATGCCTTGTATACTTTTTGAATCAATACACAACTATCAAACAATTTGAATATTTGAGAGCAAGGAGGGGGAAATTCTAAGAGCCTACCACAACAAGCCAGCTCGAAGTAAGGCATCTTGCAATTCAGATGACACACAAACATGTGCTGCAGTTTGAAGTGCAGCGTCAACAGCTGATGGAGCAAGCTCCAGTTCAGTACATTGGACAATATCTTCTACTAGACTCACAAATTTAAGCGTATCAGTCCTGGAACTGTCAAACTGGCTCAAGACAGAAAATGTGCGCATGATATTGGTAACAATCATTGCAGATGGTTCATTTCTGGGGGTTGTATGCTGAACCACACGTATGCAGTGAGAAAGAAGAGTAGCTAAAAGAGGTATTAGCAATCCCTGATGAATTCTTCACCATTCAATGAAGACGAAGCACAGCTGAAACAGTCAACATGGTAAAAAAAAGAAGTTAAATTTAGATTCCTGTGCCCAAGGAAAAAAGCTAACTTCATATCAAAAAAGAAAACAAAAACAAAATCAGGAGGATAAAAGAAAACTACTTACGTCAGCCAGATCAGCTCTGATGCTGCAATGAGAAGAGCTACTCTATCGGATGAAGGAAAATTATTATCATCCTTGTCCACTGTGCCTGCATTAAGCAACATTGGGTATCCAGCATATTTAAAAGGTTCCAAGACATCACCATATCGCCTATATAAAATACATTGAGCCTTCAATAAAAGACCTCCAAACTTCTGGGCCTTGCAACCATTGCATAGTTGCCTGAAAGCAAAAATAATGATGGTCTATCAGATTTTTGAATAAAACAGTAATAATGCTAATGTTACTCTCAAGTGCTTGATCACTTCAGCAAATTACTCTAAAATGGGCCAATAATATGATTAGCAATACTTATTGAGTACACATCGGAGTACCCAAGCAGATGCGAAGAGTTCTATGTGCTGCTGCACCCAACTGTTGGAATGGTGCAATCTAAAGTTACAGTGTCAACAATCATAACAGACCTTAGTCAGCTACACTTGTTAAATTATGCTGAAATACTACAATACAATCTATTGTGCCTGCTCTCTAACCCAACAATGATCTAAGCCAGTTAGTTTGATTCTTAATATGCCCTAGCAACAGACATCTCTCAAAACATGGATGTACATGTACAAATTATGCATCAGAGATGAAGCAGAAAAAAGACTCCCTTCATAGGCAAGAGTTCAATTTTGTTGAGGACCAAACTACTAAGCATAAAATCTTATGAGACTATGTAAACATGACATTGTTAAATATAACACCACATAAAGGAACTTAAGAGGCAAAAAAGAAAAACCCTGCAATCACTCATAAGCCTTCTGCACAGCAACAAACTTCTCCCTTCCCTCAGGATTCTTGCCAGGATGATATCTAATAGCCAACTTTCTGTATTGATGTTGAAGTTTTTCTTCATCAATGCTAAGAATCTTTTTGGACGTGCTAGAATTGTCCTCCTCAGAGGGGGAAATTTGCCCGCTATCAGCATTTTCGCTCATTACAATGTCATCCAGAGAAATTTCCAATATCTTGCATGCTTCTTGTTCAGAAAGATTCATTGGACGCCGGGTCAACTCTTCATGCGACATTGCCAACAATGACTGCAAGAATTCTACATGCTCAACAATGGGCCAATTTGGAAATCTTATCTCATCACATAAGTTCCTTAGGTAGCAGCGATGACACCACATTTCATCTTTTAGCTCCGGCTATGTTACTGGAGGCACAGGTGCGTAATCATATAGTGCATAACAGTGTTGTGCTAATTTCTGCAGGAAATCACCAAGATACTGCAAGACCTGACATCAAAAAAAGATCAAATGACAAACAAAAGGTCAAAATTTTGTTATCTCCAATTTGTATTACTAAACTAGGCAGACAAAGATATCATGGAAATGATGCAAACTGCACCAAACAAAATTTGTCAAAGAACAAAACAAAGATACAAAGTCATCCGGACAAAGTACCTGGCGAATCAGATGTTCTGCTTGCATCTTATGCATCCATATAGTCTCTGGAGTGTCAGAATCAGAAACCATGGCTGCAGCAAATGCAGTTGGCCCACTTCGCTCCAGCACATACAGCAAGGACTCAGGAAGAAGTCCGTCTAGTACACTACGTTTTGCCAAGGGAAGTGATGAAGAAACAGCTGCTTCATCACCACCATGAAATGCTTGATGGACATGTGTCATGAAGAAGAGATGTGCAACCGAAAGAAGATTTGATCCAGGATATGCCAATGCAAAATCAAATGCACCTGTGCTGTATAGTCTAACCATTGCTTTAGGATTACAGGTTACAATGGCCTTCAATAAAGCAGCACCACTCTCAACAATGCCAGGCTCACCTGTCAGTATGGCCTACTATGTTCATCAGATGAATGGATATTAGCAAAAACAGATAACACAATCAGTATTGCACATATGCTTTCAATAAATAACACAAGGATTCGTGAATTTTAATGAAACATCTGAATTTGATCATAGAAATAAATCAACAAATGAAATGTCAATACAATAAGTAAGAAGTGCTTTGATGCATAATACCCATGAGCAATACAAACATGTTCATTATCCTAGGAACTAAATACTAGAAGGTCCAAAACCAAAAAACTAAAAATTTGGATGCATACCCATGTTAGGATACAGGATGAGTTAATGCAACAACAGACAATTATAATCAAGCAAAAGACAGATGATGCTATTATAGATTATTGAAAACCAATCATGTTTCCAGATACAAAGGTTGAAAGCAACTATCTCAAGTAAAGAAGAGAATAAAATGGTAAACACGGTATTAATCGATCTCATGGTATGAAGATATTAGGCAATATTTCTTTTGCCACATGATTTAGCACCATTTGCATGGATACAATGTCTACGAGGGTTGTGAAGATGTGTAAGTTCTTGTATTATTAAGACTAATGAAATAAAAGAGGATACTAGATCAAAATATTTTATACTATGTCTATGTAAAATGATGGATGTTGGAAGCAAATCTCCCATCAAAATCAGCTGTTTTTCTTCAAAACAGTTGCCAACAGTAATCTGTCCCACACAATTTTTACCAACAAACTGAATCTCCAGGGCCTCTAGAATCATCAGTCCTCTTGTATATCCAAAGTAACCATGAGCTTTTACTGGAGAATGATTTTTATTTGATGTTGGGTGCATCATCAGAAGTCTAAAGTACCTGAGCATCATGTGGCAGGCAATGAGGGCTTGACAAAATTCATTTTATTCTTGGAGTTCGGGCAACAATCTCTCCAGCATCATCAAGGTCAGAATGTGCAGACACCATGCTATGTAATATAGACAAGGCAGCCTCTCCAACCTGAAAACAGAAAATGTAAATTCATTAAAATTTTCTTTCTGAAAGAATGTGATTGAGATCATTTCAAGTTCACAACAGTAAAACATGCATCAAATTATCAAACTATGCAAGTAGAATACTCAATGACTACTACACCAAATGCAAAACTATATTAAAAACCTGATAAACAAAGCTTCAAGTCAAACTAGAAAATCATATACTAATAAGCCCACTAAAGCTTATTTGTTTGCAAGGAAAAATGGGCACCACCAAGATACCTGAACTGGAGTAAGAACAGGAACACGAACTGCCAGTGCCCATCGCAGTTCACAGATATCGCGCAATCATTTCCAGTCATACATACCAGAAGCCCGGCATCTGGTGTTCCAATTGATAGCCTTCTTTGACCAAAACCTTCTTATGGCATCCTTCTCAACTGGACCAATTTGTGCATCATCCTTATCAATGAGCATCCATTCTTTCAATGGTTCCATGGATGCAGTAGCTGAAATTAGATTAGATTGCAGAGGAATAGAAGTCCTTTCAGAAGCTTCATGAGCAACTGTGAGAAGATCAACAGCCAAAACACACCCTCCTACCAACACACAAGATTCCACATTTGAAATGACTATCATTAAGACCTGCATCATTTAGAAAACAATTAGTGAAGCTAATAATACCAGTAGTATAGGATATTCCGAACACAACAGAATTTAAAACACAAAAAGAAGAAGTCTTCACTAATGGAACCACAAGGTCTTTTCTAACTCTAAGAACCTCTCTTGAATTCAAGACATGTTTTGCACATTAAATGGATGTTATGACCATTTTGCAAACAGTAGTATGGTGATGCATAGAACTGATCATTAAGAATGGTTTGTTATCTCTTTTGCGACAGTGAATGGGAAATATAATGCTATATCTAGTGTTCACTATTTTAGAAAAAACCAAGAAAAACTCAAGGGCTTATGGCTGATTCTTTTAGAATTCACAAGATGACTCAATGGCTCTTTATTTAAGTGGATTAATACAAAACCACCAAGTCCAGATTTGTTTAAGAACAAAGCATTTAAAACCAATTGACTTCCATAGCTAAATCTCGAACTTCTATCTGCACATAATAAGGCTTAGCAGGCATATTGAGATTTCCTCCTATAAAAGGGATATGTGATTTCTTGAAAATGGAGTCCCACTTTGTTCCTTCAAGCAAATATAATATTATATGTTCCCAGCTCCTCAATCATCAAAAATTAGATTTATTTTCAACATTTCTTTTACAGCTTGATACCAACTCTTTCTCAAGCATTATCTAATAATTCATCTGATTATCCAAATCCAACACAAGAGGATCACAAACGTTAACAAGAGAACATCTACCCTTCCCAGGTTATAGGTTTTGTTATTTATTAGATGTAGCAGAAAGCATACGTACTGTCAAGAAAAAAGAACACTATACACAGCCTAACCAGTAACATGGAATACAATACCTAGAAAGCCTGCTACACAATTCTGCAGTCAAAAATATCATGTATCATCATATTTTGTTAGGATCATAATGTAGTACTTCAGATGACATAATCCTAAAGCTTTTTCCAACCAGTTGGTTTGACAGTCAGCTCCAGATTTTCCAGCCTGATGCCTAGGACCTCCAACACATAGTATCTCCATAAACCAGTGCTCTAAAAATGCTAATTTAGTATAAATCCCATTGCTGACTACCTGTCCTATACAATTATTCTATCATCAAATAAATTAGTTTTGCAAATATCTACAGAATGTGCTTTTTCTAATGAAAGAAATAAGTTTGCCAGGCAAAAAGAAACTACTTCCAGGAACATGCCCTTCCAGAATATACAAAATTCACGGGGTTGCCTTCAAGAGAAGAAACAACGGGTGTCCCAAGGCTCAATCATCTGTCCTGTCTAATAGAACAGTAAAGTGAGCAGTGCCATCAAATGGGCCAATAACACTATAATGTTGCTCATACACAATAGTCATTGCCCTTGCACAAAGTTCTCGAACTGATGAACCTCCCCCTCCACCAAAACCATCCAACCTTCCTGCATCACACCAGTCATCAGCTGAACCCGATTCATCAGGAACAGCACCATCCACGGTAAGCCCAGTGTCGGCATCACACAAGAAACGATGGTATAATGCTCTATAAAATGCAACAGGATCACGTAAAGGAAAATCCTGTGCCCGGCAACTGCTCCCACTCTCAAGCAACAGACGCAGGTAATATTGACCCACACATACTTCTCTTCACAAGCTAGGGTACCTAACTGAAAACTCTATGTAGTTCCATGATACCTGTGGTGCATTATCTTGTCCTGGCTTCAACTCAACTACTGAAACACCAGGAACTATATCTTCTGTTCGCTCCTTTTCAACATCTAATTTATGAACTTCTGCTTGCAAAGACTCTCTAAGTTCTTGCCTAATGCATTCATTCCATATTAAGTCAGCTCGATTATGATCTAAACCAAATACTCTCCAAAATTCATGCCAGTTACACAGTAACCTACCTGATCCCACAGGAGTACTTTCCACAACCACCTGTGCAGGTGTAGGAAGGTCAGGATTAGGGTATCCAGCCAAGTTACCATCAGGGTCTGGTGAAACAACAGCACTTGAATCTAATATAGGCGATATACTGCTTTGGGCAACACCATCAGTAGAAACTGCCCCTGAAAAGCCATTGTGCAGAGCTCCAGCAGCAAAAGATTCATTTGTTTGGTTTCCAGCTGGATGCATAGAGGTGGATACTGTGTATTGCCCAAAATTTGAATCTTGAGAAGGCCTCTGATGGTTTGCAACTCCTACATGTAGGAACACCAGTATCTTTCAGTAAATCACCATTTTTGACATTGTTAAGGGGAGCAAAAATTGAATCCTGAGATGGTATGCTTCTTCCTAACTGACCTTTCCTCTGTCTTAGAATTCGCCGGTGCCTTCTCCTTGCCAGGGGAGCTTCTTCATTAAATTGGTCTTCTAAGCCTCCAATCGATGTAGCATCAGACTGTGTATGCAAGTAAGCAACAAGTCCGGGAGGAAGAACTCTTGACAACAAATGCAGGGCAGGTTGATAGGAATCTGCCCAAAAAGCTACAAGCTGCTGACTAACATCACGTCATTCACTGGAAGGAAAAAGGCATGCAACAAGTGCCTTAATAAAGCACCATCTCTTAGAGAAGCATCTCTAATGGACTTTGCTGCAATTGCATCCTCCTCTGCAATAGTATGCATGATGACAGCTATTGTCTCTCGTACATTTTCAGCAGGAAATCCAAACAATGCGAATAACCTGTGCCTTAGACCAGCCACTTGGCGTAACAGTTCCACAAAAGTAGTATGTTGGGTCGTTTCACTATGAGGTTCACAAAGCACGGCTTCGAGAACCTCCACAGTTGACATTGATAACAATGGTGATACAGATGAAGGTCTCAACCTGTTGACAAGAATAGTAACATAATTCTGATAAGCAAACAACACAGACTTGGCATGCATATAAGTAGCATGTTTCTCTCCTTTAGAATCCATCAATAAAGCAACATCACTAGGACCACCACCAATAAGCATTGCAACATGACCTGCCGTCTCTGCTGCAACACCCTCAGACCCATTTCCAACAGCAGCAGGAAAAGACATTACATGTGAAGCTGCATTTCTTGATGCAAGTAACCTTTTTAGACAAGCAATGAAGCCCAAAATTGTTTCAGCTGCTTTAGGTGATGGTAGAGGAGGTGGTACAGAGTCTGGAGGCAAATTGGCAGTGGAAGGAAGCATGGTGATTAAAGCCATTAGAACCACCTCAGGCATTTCAACTGCAGGAGGAGCTCCAGTATTTGGTATGCATGCATTGAACTCCCTAATTCTACGCCATAACTTTGCTCTTGAACCAGGGACAGAACTTCCGTCAGCTACAGCATCTTTAGCAGCTGCAGCTAGGTGTTTCAAATGCATGGAAGCACTTTCAGTATCAACCATAAGGTGCAGTTGACCAGGAAAATTTGGTTGTATCTGGAGATAGACTCTTCCACAGGGAGGGTCTATGCGGTGACCAGGCATGGTCAATGTGGGCAACACAGGAACAGGACACTGGCGCTGCATGGAAATATTTGTAACATTAGACAATCACCAGTAGTAGTAAGAAAAACAGGAAAATAAATATACTGACTTCAGTTTGCAAAACATCACGAACTGCTGCAAGCAAGCTATCACGGGATGTGCTAGTATAGTTCCTCAGGCTAAATTGCATTGTTGGCAGAAGATGCTCACATGAACAGGGCAGCCATCATTAAATTCAACTGCAAACATTTGTGGCTCCTCTGCAAGCCGGACAAGAGAGCTCACTGCTGATAATGGATGCACAATAACAGCCTGCAGAATCTCACTAGAGTCAAAGGAAGCTAAAAAATTCAGATAGGCACTTAGACGCTAACTTATCATAAAATAAGACAATAAATTAGGAAATTCAGATATTTCAGAATTACATTTTGTGATGGATAGGAAAAGAGCACAAATCAAATAGATAGGATCTGTTTGATGATAATCAGCCAAGAAGATGATCAATTAGGATGGGAGGGATTGATTCAGAAAGAAAAAAAGAAAATAACAAAAGAAAAAAGGATCACTGCTGAAAAAATCACAGGAACACCAAGGATCAGGACCAAGGAAAATTCTGAAAGCAGCGTCTATGTTTTAGATCATGCATGACCTTGAGTGTAAATAGGAACAGAGAACAGATTAAAAAAACTCCAAACAACTCAAGGGTACCTCATAATTCTCATGTCTCTTTTCAATTAGTGAAACCTTTGTGACAATCAGTTCACAGGATACAGAATCACCTTGATCTCCAAGTCCACCCTTAGGTCCAATTTCCAAGCTTAAGTCCTCAACATTTGCAGTTCCATGAGCAGCAGAATGTAATCTAGTTACAGACCATCCACCGTATGGGGCTTCATCTGCTCCAACTGCCTCTTTGGCAGCCAGTTGAAATGAAGCATCAAAGAATTAAGATACAATGGCCTTGTGACAAGTACACAAAAATATTGATGAAACAGGCAATGGCCACAGAAAATTGAAGGAGATGGGGTATCAAAAAGAAGATGACAGAAATATATCATGGTAACTCAACAAAGCTTGATCAAAATCTACAGACATATTGAAACACACCCCTTTTCTTGAGATAATCTGCTGCTGTCAATGACTGAGAGCTGTCAACAGATAAAAACAACCCAACAGACTTTGCAGCTTTAATCTGCAAATGAAAACATGAAACCCCATAAAACTAGTGTATTTCTGAAGAACAAGTAGATCAACTGCTCCTGGAAGAGAAGCATATAATAGTGAGGCAGAGAAGGCACCAACCGTACCAAACATGATACAACAGCTGAGTTAGAAGCTCCAGATACTGCTAAAAATGCTTTGGACTTCCTACCATATAGAGGGCATAGAACAAAACCCCCACCTTCACCAGTTCTATTCCCAAAACTGTCCAGCAGAAGTATGATTGCAGGCGAGTCCATGTCTCTAAAATCCAAGCACCATCGTGGATCTCCAAAATTCCCTTCAAGAAGCTCTACAGCCACAGAAGTGACCTTCAACCTCTGCAAAAAGATGGAGTTTGAAACAATGCCAAGCTCTACTAGTCACATAGAAATGGTAAAAACAGAAAATGGGTTTTCTTCAATCTACAAAATATTTGATCAACATACCCATTAGGATTGATAAACTAATGTGGAACGATAATTCTCCATAATAGATACTAAACCACTGAAAAAGAAGCATCTTTTGGTCATCAATAGCAGAAGCCGATTACTAAAGTAGCAACAAACAATTTGCAGCAACTTGTTTTAATAGAAAATAATTACTTTGACTATCAGATGGATACATATCAAGATTCAATTTGCGAAATGAAATGCAGAACAAGATGACTTACATAGGGAGCCCACTCCAAGGTCCTCCTTTCGGAGGTGAAGCACCGAAAACTCAGTGACGGGCCCCGACCTCCCGCCCCGCAGCCGATGCAGCTCCGTCAGAATACTCGCCCGGAACCTGGACGAGAACTTGATCGCCTTAAACTTTCCCCGGCCCTCCGTCCTCGCACTGAGAGTGAACTCCTGCGACCCAGGATCTTTCCCGCGTCCCAGCACTGGCGCTGCGCCCTCAAAATCACTCGCCAAATTATAGGAATTCGTGACCGCCAAAGTATTCGGATCCAAGTGACGATTGCGTGGAGATGCACAAAATCCTCTTGTACCTCCCCCGACAGGAGTGCTTGACGACGAGGTAGCGCGTGAGGTACTCGGGCTCTTCTGGTGGGGACGCAATGGCGGAAGGGGCGGGGGAGGGTTCCGGAGGAGAGGCGGCGTGGCGGGAGACGAAGTCCATGGGAGGAGGGAGGGAGGCTAGTAGGTTGGGGCGCCGGCGAGCATTAGCATCCAGAAGAAGGCCAGGAGGTGCTCGAAGGCCGGGGGAGCCTCGGAGCGCGACTGTTTCGCCCCCAGGGCTCCGGATCTCGCCGGCGAGATCTGGGAATTGCTCCGCGGAGGCTCTGGATCACCGGTTCAGAGGCTCGCCGGAGAAGAAGCTCCGATCGGGGAGAGGAGGGCTGGAGATGCAGTGTTGTCGGAAAGGAGGGAGATGGAACTGATGGACAGTTGAGATTGGCCTCGTGGAGTCGCAGAGATGGTGGGAACCATGAACTCCCCGTATATTTAGATTTTTCCCTACAACCTCCGACATTTATTCTATTTATCAAAAAAAAGTTTATAATTTTAATTTTAATTTTAATTTTTTTAATTAATTATTTATAATTATTTAATTAAAATTTGACTAAAAATTTTACTCATATTCTTCAAAATTTTATAATTTAAATTTTAAAAAAATATTATTTATTTTTTATGCAAATTTTTTTATATTAATAATATCTCTTTACTTGAAAATCAAGCCCTTGATTTTGAAGGCACAGCCCTACACGACCTCCGATCCTTGGCCACGCAGCCTTGCATCGGCACCACTCCGTACCCATGCCGCGCAGTCCATGGCCACACAACCCTCGCCGGGGCTGCGGGCGAGGGGCCGCGGGGCTGCGGGCGAGAGGGTTGCGCAGACCGTGGAACTGTAGGCAAGGGGTTGCGCGAGGCTACGAGGGGCGGTGCCTGCGTAAGATAGCGTTGGCGCGGGGCCGCACGATCCGAGGGCGCAGAGCCGTCCGATCGGAGTCGGGGATTTGTTAAAAAAGAGACACTAATATAAAAAAAATCACATAAAATATAAATAATAAATTTTTGAGAAATTAAATTATAAAATTAATTAAAATAATTTTTAACTAATATTTTAATATAATTTTGATAAAAATGTAAATAAATGTTATATATTTTGATAAATAAAACAAAATTCGGGAGATTGTACCTAAAGCAGCCTCATATATTTTATCAATTTACAAATCTTAAATGAGCTTAAATTGCAATTTTTTCAAATACCCCCTCGTATTTTTCTAAATAACTGGCTATGAGCTTGATTTTATTACTTTTGGCTCTCAAAAATCAAAATATTGCGGCATGACATATAAAGCCATCAATATTTAAAATTTATGCAAAATTCCTCTAAATTTGTTGAGTTTCCAATTGGACTGTTTGATTATTCAAAAGTAAATAAAAAAATAAAAATTATTTTTCCTATTTATGACTACTTAAAAAAAGTAGTGGAAGAAAGTAGAAATAGTAAGAAATGATTATTTTTTGGTATTTCATTAGATAAAACTTTGTTATTTATAATTATTAATATATAAAATGCTTTTTTCAAAAAAATCACCAATAATTTTGATAAAATGATATTATTATATTTAAATTATTAATATTATTAAACTTTAAAATATTATCATATTTATTTTCAGAAGTCATATTGAGGCAAAAATTTCAAAAATAAATTTTTTTTATTTTTTGAAAATGATTGAAAGTGAATAAAATTTCAAAAAATCACTTTCGTACAATTAAATAATAAAAGTGAACTAAAATAGTTTCACTTTTAATTATTTTCGATCAATTAAAAAGACATTAAGTCTCCGGACCTTTTTGATTTGTGCTTTGTTTAGAATATGTTAAACGTATATTTCTTAATATTTAATGAGCAACTAAAATATAAGATTTCTTTAAAAACTTGTTTTATAGTTCTCTTTTTTTTTTTCAAAATTAATAAGTCAATAGAATTTGAATCCGTAATTTTTTGGGTAAAAAAAGGCACAACTACTAAGCTGGAATTCATTTTTCAAAGAATTTTTTGTATGCAGACATGCACGACGATGCAGGCTTCGAGAACATGGAGCTCCTCCCGCAAGACAGCAGCCCGCATCACTCCGGCGGCAGCCTCGTGGTCGAGGCCGCCGTCGAAGTCGACGCCGTCCAGGTGGCAATGAGCGGCGAGGACCCGTCCTACATTCCGTTGCTTCCGATGGGATATCCGATATCGGCGGCCGTAACGCGGTTAACAATGTCGATGCCACAAGCGGTTGGCAAGTGCAGTGCCGTGGGCCAAGATATTGTCTATCAATGGTCCATGAATGGACAGGCTTGACAAGCAAATTCTGGGCTTGGGCCTCCGATCCCACAACGCAAGTACGCGGCACACTCCTGGGCCGTGGCCCGAGCGGGTCTGTCTTTCAATTCCGTTTTGATTTATTATTTTTTAAATTTTTAATTATACTTTAACTTTAAATTTAACAATATTAAAATTTTAAAGAATAAGAAATTTTTATATATACATATTTTTTAAAAAAATATCAAATACGTTATTTTTTGGGTACAAAATTAATATAAATAAGGATAAATATTTTTTGATTCATATGTAAATAAAATATTTCTCGAATAAACTAATTTATCTTAATTTATTTACTAATAAAAAAGGAAATATTGTATTATGTAGGTTTATATGGAAAGATAAAGTTATCGCCATCCATTAATAGTTTAAAATGAATTTATATAATATGTTTGATAATGTTTTAAATATTTATCAATTGACAAAAAAGAATAATTATATTTTCTCTATTTTTAATTAACTTTAATACATGATTAGACTCACTGATGGAGACAGAGTCGTTGATTCTTTGGAAGCTGAATCTAAAATCATAATAGACTCCTCCACTTACGTAACTTCACTGCAGATCAGCTATAAGCCGACTATTCGCCGCAAGCATCGAAACGCCTTATAGATTTAGAAGAGAGCCCTCTCGCTCGTGGGGAAAGATGGCGGACGACGTCGAGAAGCGTAACGGCGGAGGAAAGGCGGCGGAGGGGACGGAGGAGGAGATCTCGCCGATCGAGCAGGTGCGACTGACGGTGAGGACCGACGACGACCCGACGCTCCCGGTCTGGACCTTCAGGATGTGGCTCATCGGCCTCATCAGCTGCGCGCTCCTCTCGTTCCTGAACCAGTTCTTCGCCTACCGCAGTAACGCCCTGATCATCTCCCAGATCACCGTCCAGGTCGCCTCGCTCCCCCTCGGCCGCTTCCTCGCCTCCGCGCTCCCCACCACCAAGTTCCGGATCCCCGGATGCGGCGATCGAGAGTTTTCCCTCAATCCGGGGCCTTTCAACATGAAGGAGCACGTACTCATCACCATCTTCGCCAATGCTGGGTCGGCTTTCGGCTCCGGAAGCGCCTACGCCGTTGGGATTGTCAACATCATCAGGGTCTTCTATCGGCGCAAGATCTCCGTCATCGCCGCCTGGCTCCTCATTGTTACCACTCAGGTTTCATTTTTCTTTGTATTTCTCTTTCAGAAACCATTAGATCGACCGTTTGTGTGCGTGTGTGTGTGTTTTGAAAAAATTGTGATGATGATGACGATGATGATGATGGCAGGTGTTGGGATATGGTTGGGCGGGTCTGCTGAGGAAGTACGTTGTGGAGCCTGCGCACATGTGGTGGCCATCAACGCTCGTCCAGGTCTCCCTCTTCCGGTGAGCCTTCCCTTTATTTCTTTCTTTTTCGAGTTTTAATTGGTGTTTGAGCAGTGGCATTGTTGCCCTGTTCATAGGCAAAGATCTGCTTTTGCTAGAATAATTTGTTTGGAAAGCAGTTATTGGCTGTGCACAGGGCTGCAAACAAATCTGCTTTCTTTGTAAAATTTGAGTTTTTACCTGAATTCTATTCAAGATTTGATGCAGTAACGATTTCTCGATAACTTTTACATCTAATTTGAATGTTTTTAATTGATTTTTATTACTGTTCTTTTCTTTTGTTCAAGACTTCAAGCGCTACTTTGAATATGCAGGGCATTGCATGAAAAGGAGAAGATGCGAATGACGCGGGCCAAGTTCTTTGTGATAGCGTTCATTTGCACGTTCGCATGGCAGGTGGTCCCTGGCTACTTCTTCCCAACTCTCGGAGCAGTGTCGTGGGTCTGCTGGGCCTTCCCCAAATCTGTGACCGCACAACAACTGGGGTCTGGCTATGGGGGACTTGCCCTTGGTGCTTTCACGCTTGACTGGAGCGTAGTCGGCGCCTTCCTTGGGAACCCCCTCTTGAACCCTTTCTTCTCGATTGTCAACGTCTTTATCGGCTTTGTTATCTTTCAGTACATCGCCATCCCAGTCTGTTACTGGTCGTTCAACCTCTACAACGCCAAGACCTTCCCCTTATATTCTGCTGACATGTTCACGGCTCAAGGCATGAACTATGACATCAAAACCATTGTGAACAACAATTTCGAGCTAGACCTGAAAGCATATGAGCGGCAGGGAAAGGTTAGCATGAGCTTAATCTTCGCTTTGGGTTACGGCTTTGGTTTCGCAGCAATTACGGCAACACTAGCTCACGTGGCCTGCTTCTATGGGAAGTAAGTTCATTCCATTAAAAGTTTTCATTCCTTTCCGCATCTGAGCATTCCAATTTGTTGTGTACTGATTCTAGTAAAGCTTAAGTTTTAGGGCATGTCGAAGTATTTTCTCTCTCTAGATCATTAGTCTTCTTACGCTTTTCTCTGTTGTGAATTCTCTGCAAACCCTATTCTAACACACAAGATGCAGGAAGAAAACAACCTTAAAGCATGTTTCATTCTCACATACTTGGGTGGAAGACATCTATCCCCAATGTCTCCACACCGATACGTTGTTTCAGAGAATGCCATTTCGCCGTGTAGATATGACCTCTGATTGTGCAGGGAGATATACGAAAAATTCCGTGCTTCATCTAAAGGGAAGGAAGACATCCACACAAGGTTGATGAGAAAATATGCAGACATACCTAGTTGGTGGTTTTATAGTCTACTAGTGGCAACAGTTGCTGTGGCTCTCATCCTGTGCACTGTTCTGAGAAATCAAGTTCAGCTCCCATGGTGGGGCCTCATATTTGCCTGCGGTCTTGCTTTCTTTTTCACCCTTCCGATCAGTATCATCATGGCGACTACGAACCAGGTATACACGGTCGAAAAATGCAGGATGTTTGTCTCTTATCTATCCATCAATAATCTATGAGAAATTAGTTTCTAATGGTGTTGTTTTGTTTGTTTTCAAAATAATACAGACACCAGGACTTAATATCATCACAGAATACATCATGGGCGTCATCCAACCTGGGAAGCCCATTGCCAATGTATGCTTCAAAACCTATGGCTATATGAGCATGGCGCAAGCCTTGTCCTTCCTATCTGATTTCAAGCTCGGCCATTACATGAAGATCCCCCCAAGATCAATGTTCATAGTCCAGGTAAATAATCCTTTCTGCAGCAACACAACACAATACCATTGCCTCCACAGGCAGCAAAACATCTGACTGCCTCACCACAATTTGATTTCTATTGTTACAGTTCGTGGGCACTATTCTCGCCGGAACTGTCAACCTGGGTGTTGCCTGGTGGCTTCTCGGGTCCATTGAGCACATATGCGACAAGGCTTTACTACCGCCAGACAGCCCATGGACTTGCCCCAGTGACAGAGTCTTCTTTGATGCCTCGATAATCTGGGGACTGCTAGGACCTCGGCGTATATTTGGGTCGCTGGGAAACTATGGTTCTCTAAACTGGTTCTTCCTGGCAGGCGCATTAGGTCCCGTCCTCGTTTGGCTCCTTCACAAGGCATTACCCCGGCATTCCTGGATCCCCCAGATAAACCTTCCGGTCTTGTTTGGAGCAGTAGGCATGTTACCTCCAGCAACTTCAATCAACTACACTGCCTGGGCCGCCGTCGGCATAGTGTTCAACTTCTTCGTGTTCAGGTACAGAAAGAAGTGGTGGTCTAAGTACAACTATGTCCTCGCAGCAGCATTGGATGCTGGGGTAGCTTTCATCGCGGTGCTGATATACTTCGCCGTCGGCCTGGAGAACAAAGGGTTAGACTGGTGGGGGACGAGGGGCGAGCACTGTGACCTGGTCTATTGTCCGACTGCTAAGGGCCTGAAAGTAGATGGTTGCCCTGTCTTCTAGCTTCATCTGCTTAGTAACTAAACGAGCTTGTACAGGCAGCTAGTTTGCTGTTTTAGGTATTGATTATCTTAGTTCAGTTATTCAATTTTTTCTGCAAACATACTCCAATAATCTGTGAGGTCTCAAGAGTTGAAACCTACGGTCCCATTTGGCAACATACATTTAAGTTGTGTGCGCTAAGCACAAATCATTATATTTATTCAGTCTCGGCCATATAAAATATAATAATTATATTGAAATGTTTAGGGTATTTTGTTTTAAAAAAAAGAAATGTTTATGTTTATTTTGAAAAGTCATGATATTTTGTAAAGTTTTAAGTTTCGGTTTGAATTTCGATTTTAGAGGTTTCAGTCATTTTGGTCGAAATCATTCTCATTTCGGTTTCAACTAAAAGATTTTTTAAATTATTAATTATCTATTGATCAGAGTTTGATTATATTTTGACTGTACTTTAACTTAAAATTAAAAATATAATAAAAATTTTTAAAAATTTTCAAAAAACTATTATAAAAATTTTCAAAAAATATTAATAATTTTATCATAATAATAAATATGATTTTAACTAATTTAAATTAATTTTTATAATTAATCACTTATATAGTTAATCACTTAATAGGTAGACTAACCTTTAAATTTAGAAATAGTAATTACATTTAATTCACTAAAAAAAATTTTGTATATAAAACCCTATGCTATTCTATTTTGGTTTCATATAAATTTCTTAAATAATTTATATTTGTGCTTAAGGACTTTGAATTGATACCAATATTAATTGACCAGTAGTATTAAACTTTGAGATTCACGTAAATTTATCATAAACAAATATCCAAAATGACTTGCATGTAAATAGTAAATATTATAGGATATTAAATCTAATCATCCCTAAATTCTAACGCTAATGTTCTGACATTTAGCTTTTATGTATTAACCAAAGTTTTCAGAGAAATTGATGCATTTTGGTAGAAACAATTTTAGTTTCGACCAAAATATTTTATTATATTTTGAACAGAATTTAACTTTATTTTGATTTTTTTAACTTTAAATTAAAACTATTATAATTTTTTAAAACTTTTTGTAAAGAATTAAAATTTTTTAAAAATTTTGTCTTTCATGGATCAATTAGAAAATAGTAAAAAAAAAACTAAACTAAATAACAAACCTGCATGATTAGGTCAAAGTTTAATGACAAACTTGCATGATAAAGCTAAATGACAAATTCAGATGTATCACCTCATTTGCTTAGCAGCTCAGCAGCCCATGCAAGAACTCATGAATGTGAAGTAACCCATGCGAGCCTTTCGCCTGCTTTTCTGGCTTCACTACCCGCTCCAATACAGCTACCACTTCCAAAGGCTGGCGAAGGTGCAAGCGCACCGGCGTGGGGGCCTAGCCGGTGAAGGCGTGAGCGCAGGCACAAGGCCAACGCGAGGGCTCATGCGTAAGCGTACAAGTGTGAGCGCCAAAGGCTGGTGCGAGTGCACTAACACAGGGGCCAGATTGATGAAGGCACGAGCAGGGTGAGGGCGCTATGCTGGCGAGCTCGCTCACGTGAGTGCACGGGTGTGGGAGTTAGAGGCCGCTCGCCAGGGCACGAGCGCAAGGGCCAATCGATAAAGGGTGCGAGTGTGGGCGTGATACCGACACAAGCGCCAGAACCTAGCGCGAGCTTGCGGGCATGAGGGCTAGGCTAGCAAGGGCATGAGCATGGGCGTGAGGTCGACACAAGGGCATAGGCGTAGTGGCTAGGCCGCCGAGAGCGCGAGCGTGTGTGTGTAAGTCGACACGAGAGTGTAGGCATAGGCCTGAGGTCAATGAGAGCGCGAGCATCATGTCGGCGAGGGCACCGGCGCAGGCACGAGGCTAGCATGAACGAGAGGTGCGGGTGCCATAGACCGGCACGAGGGCATGAACGCAAGGGTCAGACCGGCGAGGATTGCGAGCATGAGTGTGAGCCTGACGCGAGGGCCATGCCGGTGAGGGCACGAGCGTGAGCTCAAAGACAGGTCTTCTATAAGTTAAAATCGAAACTCAATGGCGAAAACCGAAATGTTTTGTCCAAATTTTAAAACCTTGATATTTTCAATATATTTGTAGAATTTTTTAAAATTTTTGTATATTATTGAAAAGTTCGTTTTTTTTTTCTTATATATCGATGTCGTAAATTTTTAGAGATATAAAAAAAAAAAAAGCCAAAATCGTAAATTTAAATCTGATATGCACATATGACAAATTTTTTTTTCAGCTCTCGAGCCATACATGACCTATGGTACGAATCAATCATTGCATATCTTTTATTTAAATATAAATTATGATATTATAAAATCTTAATAAAAAGTGTAAAAATCAAAAAAGTCAAAAATAACTCTTGAAAATGTTTCAAAAATACCCATCTCAACAAATAATGATAGATATATATTTTATTTAAAATACATAATAGTTATATTTTATTATTTTAAATTTTTTATATTTAAATTTTTTTTTATAACAAAGGGGTACTGTTCTAGGAATGGTACGATTCACAAACCTGTGGGTTGTGTTAGGCGCTAAAATATTTTAACAGGTTGTGTTAGGTGTAATCCACTATAGTCTGAGTGGCCAGTCGAAACGGATCAGGCCGGAATTTCCTGACCTCTAGCCAAAGAGCATACGTTATATAGCAACAAGGTAAACATAAGAGAAAGTATACTGAAGTAAGAGAACAGAAAAAGAGCGTTCTGGATAAGGATTAGAAAATTGTTCTCATCATTAAATCACACAGTAAGTATTGGCTCTTGTTATTCTAACTAATTAGGTATTATTGTTGTTGTTTAAATATTTTGTATAACTACTTTATGTTATTATAGAGAACTTCTATTATATTTTTATTATAATGCTTAGTAAATTCTTGTGTTTTTTCTTTTTTTCTTTTTTTTGAAAGATTTTCACACAAAATATTATGTCTACTATTATTTTAGTTTTTTTTGTTTGATTTATTTTTGTAAATAACATATATGCGAAAAGTCTTTATTCTCAATAAGTAGTATCATAGTATAATATTTTATATAAAAAAACTCTTTAATAGAAAGGAAAAAATTATAGAGGTACGAGAATTTATTTGGAAGTACGATATGGATATAATACTATTTTTCTATAACAACATAAAGTTGTTATATAAAATACTCAAAAAACAGAAAAAAATAATACTCAATTATATAGAACAACATGCACCAACACTTGGTCATGATCCAATAATGAGAATAATTTTTTCATTATTCTTTGAAGCATTTTAGTTATATTCTCTCTACCTCACTGCATTTTTTATTTGTGCTTGTCTTGCATTATGATGCATGCTATTGGCACTCTTTTTATAATCTCCCAAATAGAGCAAATTCAAAGAACTACAAGATGTAGGTCACAATTAGGAGAATAAAAAATACACCAATTTCTTCTCATGTTAAATGTGATATGTAAACCACCTTGATCTATAATTTCGGCTAGATCAACAATTTTAACTACTTTACATCCAACACTCTCATCTTTTATATTTTTATATTTTAAATCAAGAGAAAAAAGATGTGAGAATTGATCACAAGTAGAGCTTCCCCTTTCTCAGTAGATCTTGTGCTCAAGTTACCACACTTAGTAGTACTCATCCCTATCAAGCCACAATGAACGTCATGCTTATTACTTGGCAGGGTCTTTGTCATCATATCCAATGAATTTTGGTCGGTGTGAATTTTCTCCAATTGCATTAACCGGTTATCGATGACATCTTGAATCCAATCATAACGAATATCAATGTGTTTTGTCCTAACATGATAAGTTGTGTGCTTGCTTAGGTCAATAACATTCTAATTATTATAGTGCATGATATTCATATCTTGTTTTAAATTTAGTTATTGAATAAACCTCTTTATCCACAATATCTCTTTACTTGTCTCCATAGTTGCTATGTACTTGGCCTCCGAGGTTAAAAAAGTGACACATTTATGTAATTTTGATTGCCACCAAGCAACTCTCCCTATAAAAATGAATACATATTTAGAAATTGACTTTTTATAATCAATGTTACTTGTCATGTTAGCATTAGTGTATTCTTTTAATGCTAATTTTTTACCATCAAAATACAAATAATATTTGAATTTCCCTTTGAACTACTTGAGAATGTACTTTGCAACTACTTAATCTTTTGTTTTGTAATTAAATAAATACTTGCTCACCACATTAACAACAAATGTAATATTTAATCTAATACTCACCGTTGCATGTATCAAACTTCCCACATTTAAAGTATATGAAATCTTTTTCATATATTTTTTTCTTCTTTGGTTGTAGATGACTGCTCGATATTTAGTATGGAGTGACTTGCAAGTGGCGTGCTTAAAGGCTTGACATTCTTCATATTGGCTTAACATTGTTTTTATCCCGCTTAATTATCATTTCCAATATATGTTGTGTGGCTCCCAAACCCTTCATCTCAAAGGATTTATTTAGATCTTTTTTTCAACCTATTAATTTTTGTCTACATTTTTGTCAACAATTAACATATAATCAACCTAAAGCAATAGGATATGAAGTCATTCTCCAAAAAATATTTAACATAAATACAATAATTTGAAATTATTTTATTGTACCCATGACTTGATATAAAAGAATTATATTTTTTGTACCACTACCTTGTAACCTATTTTAGATCATATAAACTTTTCTTCAGCTTTAAAACTAAGTGCTCTTTGCTCTTAACTTCAAAAACCTTTGCTTGCTACATATAAATATCCTTCTTTAATCACCGTGCAAAAAAAATTTTAACATCAAATTGTTCCAGTTCTGAATTCAAACCAGCAGAAAGAGCAAAAACCACACGAATAAAAAACAATTTTACAACATATAAGAAAATTTTATTAAAATCAATATTTTTTCCTTTCTTGAAAGTGTTTCACAACAAGTCAGAGCTTTATATGTTATTTGTTTTTCAGCTTCATTTTCTTGTTTTTTAGGTTCTATTTTTATGTAAGGAATTCAATTTTTCTTGCATAGCCACCTATGATTGTATTAGGAGAAGTAACTTTATCAGTCCATACATTATTAGAACAGGAGATCTGTTTATTACGCAATAAGTAGTCCTTAATTTCTCACCCGAAAAAAGTTTTGACTACTTAGCATGTAAAAGTATACATCAAACTCTTTTTCTAATGGTGCGATTCATGTTGAGGAGTTTCAGAAATGGTCGATTCATATGTTAATTTCTTCAGCACAACAACCATCTGAAAAATCATGCTTGAATCGAGTAGTTTCCAAAGCAACGTGACAATCACCACCAAAAGTACATTTTTTTTTTCACGCACAAGAAAACACAACATGATAGTATCCAAATAAAAATGTCATCAAAATAACTACATTTTCAGCAATCACCCGCCTGATTAACGAAGCTAAGATGACATTTGTTCAGGATTTCCTCAAGGCTCGCCAGCATGTTTTCCGCCAAAGGCTCATCAAAATCCAACTTTTTCTCTGACCGGCACTTCATGGACGCGACCAAGAGCAGAAGAACGGGGAACGAAGTAAAACTGCAAAACAAACAAGAAAACAACACCCAAATCCTCCGATAAGAAGAATGGCATCCAATCAACAGCCGGATAACCACAGAATTAAAAAAATCCTACTCGAGAAAGGGCTGGAGGTCATCGGGAGGAAATGCGGCGGAAAAAGGAGGCCATCTCGGCGAGAAAGGAGGCGTCCTTCCTGGGATCGCGGAGGAGGTGGAGGGGGTCGACGGAGAAAGGCTTGAGTCGGGAGAAAACCCTAGCTGGGGTTTCGTGGGAGATCTCGCACATCTTCTTCCACCCCTCAGCCCGACGATCGGGTTTGAGGGTTTTGGTTTCGTCTCTCAGGAGCGGCAAAGACAAAGCAGTTTTCTGGAATTAGGGGTATTATGGTCATTCCGGCTTAGAGCTGCTACCGGGTTAGGCTTAACCAGAACCAAATCCGAAACCCATGCGTAAATCAACAGCGATTTTTTGCGGATAACCCCTAATATTTTTGTTGATTGTGCGGGGGTCCTCTATTGGTTTCAATTTTTACAAACAAACCTCGATAGGTTATATTATTTGGTTATTTATCAGTCGAAAATGATCTTCTCACCGACTTTCCAAGCATATTATGTGCCTAAAGTAAGGATAAAAATATTATTTTCACGTAAAATTGGCTAAATTAACCGAGATTATTTGCCTTCGTCGAAAAATTAAAGCCCACAGAATGGATATCCCAAAAAAGAGAAATAAAAAGTTGGGGATTGCTCTGTTGCTCACAAAAATTGAAACGATGGATGTCGTCCACAAAATCAAAAAATTATTGACCGTTATTTGCAAAAATCCAAATGAAAATTTGAAGGACCAACATGATTAACACTAAACATCATAATATATTAAGCTTGACAGTACATGTAGCACTCGCAATAAAGATCTCCTACTCAATACATACACAAAACATAAAAATATTAACTTTTAGCAAATCTGCTCCATTAAATCAACAAAGAAGCTCTTGTTTAGGCCACTCTGTTGCTTCCGACTCAAACTTGGAATTACAGGAAGAAGTTCCTCCTTTTATCGGAATATAACTTCAAAAACCCTAAAACATAGTCCATAAATCTCATAAAATACAAAAAATGAATCTCATATGCCATGGGAAAAGATGACATCGAGGATGACACGCCAATGGCATGTCACGGCATGTCACGGCAACTGCTTTTCCATTAATTAGCAAAAAAAGATACTAATCATGGTTAGATACGTCTCCACAACCACGTAATATAGCACACACCACAAGAACCTAACACTTGAGCTTCATGGCACTGTATCAAAACAAGTGAAGTCAATAAGTTCCCAAGGGGAAGCGGAGTCTGCCCCACTTTGAAAGTAGCTTGAGACCGGATCACTTCCGACCTCAACACCTGCCATTTCCAGGCTCTCTTGGTTTTCTCCACTTCCCCACAAGTCCAGTTCCTTCTCCAAGTATGTCAGCCAAGTCTTCCTTTCTGAATCTTCGGATGCTTGATTTGAGGAACTCTTCGAGTCTTCAGAGTCGAGGAGTTCCTCCAAATTGATGTCCACGTCGAAGTTCAGGTCGACGGGGATCTCAATTTTTTCCGTCGAGGTTTCTTGGGCTTCATCTCTGGTTTCAGTTTTGGATCCCGGAGTTTCTTTACTGAACTTGTCTTCGCTGAAAGACGAAGTCGAGGAAGACGAAGACGCGCTTACAGGCTCTGTAGACTTGTCCAAGGAACTCAGACGCTTCTTCAAGTGCGTGTTCCATACGTTCTTGATCTCATTATCGGTTCTTCCCGGCAAACACGACGCGATTTTCGACCATCTGCGTCAAATAAAATTAATAATTTCATACATATAATTTGACCCAACGCAAGAAATTTGAGAATAAAGAACTTGGAACTGACTTGTTGCCGAGGAAACCATGCAACTTGACGATGGTTTCCTCTTCTTCCTTGCTGAAATTCCCCCGCTTGATATCAGGCCGGAGGTAATTGATCCACCTCAACCGGCAGCTCTTTCCGCACCGCAGCAATCCTGTTGGAAAACAAGGAATTTATGGCTCCCATCAGTTCCACCACTTCCAAGATTACAGCAAGTCGTACAAGTCACATCGTGCTACGTTGAACCAAATGACGAAGATTAGAAGAAACCTGCTTTCTTAGGGAGAGCGCGCCAGTTGTCGTGGCCATGCTTCTGAACATACGCGACGAGCCTCATGTCCTCCGCTGGCGTCCATGAGCCCTTGTTCAGCCCGACCTTCTCGCAGCAAGGAGTTCGACCCATAGTCTTTTCTCTATGCTTTGCCCAGGGATGGATGCTGAGGCACCACCCGGACTTCGGACAACTACGGTTGTTTATATACGCACACATGCACCGAGGACGCGAAGAAGGATGTGTTGACAAGAAATCACGGACCCACGTTTGACTCTCTCCCTACCAAACCCTGCTAAACAATCTTATGTGAAAGAGCAGGCATCCGACAAGTGCTCATCAGTCTGAGTCAGGCCCTGCTGCTTTCGATTTTTCTTTGATGTTAGACATTCTGCATTGTTCTCATTTTCTTACTTTGCATGGTTACATAAGTTAATTATCTTTCTAACAGCAAATTGACATGCTTTGATTGCCATTAATTTTGGTGCTGCATTTGGTCATTGAGGTAGGGAAACCAACATTTAATTGTCTTTTACCTTACATCACCTAACTTTTGACACTTCGATACAACACCTTGAAACGCTTCCTACTATGTAGGACTTTGTGTACCTAATAGCTCGACGTGGTTTGAATTGTCTCGGGCGTTCTCTGTGTATAAAAAAAATAAAAATAAAATGCAAATACATCAATTATTTTTGGAAGTCTTTAATTAATCTCGATTACTCTTGCTCCATCAACTGGTTAGTGACATATTAGCTGCCCGCCTCTCTTTCTAGCTCAAAAACTCATTTCATAGCCAAATTAACTCCAATTGCATGACAAAGACTAGCTAGGAAAACTAAAAATGGGTTGGGTTTGAAACTTCTGAGTATAAAAAGTACGATAGCAATCAAATTCATATACTCCTATCTTATGTACAATAAATAAGAACATTATAGAGAGAATGAATATATATATATATATATAGATATATTTGAGTTTGTTTGGATCGGGAGTAGCAAATATAATTATTTGAAAAATATAGAAAATACTAAATTTTTGTCTTTATTTGAAGACATATGATGAATACGATCAATATCAAAATGGCACAAAATCCTCCTTTCAAGAGGACAAATCAGCATACTAAGGTCTAATAGCCATCACTAATTGGAGCTAAAATTTCAGAGCTTCCTTTGTATTTTCAATGGCCGTTGAAATGCAATGCAAAACTGTCCAATTCCTTTTGACATTTCCCAGTTTGACGAGCTACGAAGTCCACACAAATCTCATCTCAAACTGGTGAACCCAATGCTTATTTCACTTAACATGCTTTGAGCCACGAGGGACCTGTCAACACGCCGAAAGCTTCCGCATCGGGTACATCAGTAAATGTACTCGAAAGGGATCCATATATTTGCGATGTCATTGTTCTCAACCTTCAAACAGTCCACGTGGATGATTTGGAAATAAAATAAACGTTCAGTTGAATATAAGAATGAAGATAGTACTTATTATTGACAAACTCGTTCTCGTTCTGTACAGATCACAAGATACATAAAGTATCGTTAAAGCCAAAATTATTAACATCTAAATACCCAAAAAAAAAATTAAATTAAATTAATTTTTTATTATTTTGCTAATTAAAAACAATATTTTATTGGAATATTTTCATCTTTTATTTTTTTAAAAATGCCAATATTAATATTTACAATGGTAATTAGGTTCGAAAAATTTTCAAAATTTTCACTGAACAGATTACCAATCAAATGCCGTGTACTTTAATCTTAATCTTAGTCTTAGTTTGTTATTTGAATCGAAATTTATCGATTAAAATCATGTGAAATAACTTCAAAAATTATTTTAAAAATTTAATATTTTTAAAATTATGGAATATTTAAAACTGTCGAAAAATGGTCGAAACAAAAATGATAAAAAAATTGGGGGCGGAGTGCAAACGAAGCCAACAGCCATGGACTTGATCTTTGGGTCTTTCTGCCTAATTTCAAACAGTTGATGTTTCCTGTTAGATGCTTCCAAAACCGTGCACATTTTCCAATTTCATCTTTTTTCAGTAGTCAAATAACTCAACGCTTGAAAAATTAGGATTAATATTAATTAAAAATTTTTGCATGCAACCTACTATATTTTGTGTTTATCGCACATAACCATTTGCATTCATTCAAATTTACAAAAAGGCATCCTCTTTTAAGTTAAAATTTACCAAAAACCACCTCTAATTGTTATTAGTAGTTGAAGATGAATGTTTTGGTAATATAATACAAGTGGTTGTATGCAATAAACACAAAATGTAGGTGGTTTAATGTAAAAATTCCTATTAGTTAAACCCTAACAACTTGATCATGTACAGAAGTCCATGATTGGTGTCTCCCACTAATTCCTTTGTCCCATTTAATTTGGGATCAGGATAAAAAAAAAAACAACTTTTTTCAGAATTATTATTATTTTTATATAAAATTAATATTATTTATTTTACATAATTATTAAATTAAATTATTATAAAAAATTTAAAAAAATTTTGAACTTTAAATTATTAAAATATTAATTTTGATAAAATAATATTAATTTATAAAAAAGGTTCACTCTATCAAAAATGTTTGAATATGGAGCTTTGTTTGGTGAGCGAGATACATCAAAAATCAAAAGCTTGAGAAAGAACAAAAGTGTCTCCCAGATTCGCTATTCGTTGCGCAGACAATGAAGAAAGGGCAGTTAATGAAGTGAAAATTAAGGCAAAATATATAAAGCGCAGAGATCTTGATATGGTGTTTGCTTTTTGTTTGCAATGCAGTTGTCGCTGTATTCAAGGTAGGCCAGAGTTGGATTACTTAATGATTAACGGTGATTATGTGACATAAGAGTGTTGTAAGCGCAACCTAATACCATCAAACAAATTTTAAATTGGATGGAGAGAACCATACGAAAACCCTGAAGGCAAAAGAAAAATAATAATAAAGAAAAGAAAATATTAAAAAAAAAATAAAATTTACTCGGTTCGATTTAACTGATGTTCTGTATTTAGAGGCGAAGATAAAAACCTTGATTGCGCAAGATCTGAAATTAATTAATTGGTTGGGCCTGAGCGAATTTTAAAAATAAAAAGTGATCGCGGATCAGACTATTTTTATCCACTTTTCGATTTTATCTCATTCAATTTTTGAATTTCCCAAAAGCATCTTTTCCATGTGATAAATATTTTATTTCAATCTCTATTATTATAAACGGTATTATAACGCCATTAAAATATCATAGCAAAAATTATAACATACACAGTAACAGATACTATAATAATATTTTAGATAATTTAATGATATTATATTTATTATGATTGAAATTAAATTAATATAAATAAAAATAAGATAAAATCATTAAAATCAAATTAATAGAAATATAAATAAAATAAAATGCTCAAAATCAAACCAATATAAAAAAATAAGATAAAATAATCAAAACCAAACGAATATAACTAGAAAATAACTATTATGATCAAAATTAATCATATATAATTAAAGAAATATATTTTTATTATAATAATTAATTTTTAAGTATGTATTACTATTGTATTATTAATATTACTATAATATTCACATTTTATTACGTTATTATTATAATATTTTATATATTATTATATGATTATGTAAGTATTACAACAATAATGCTACAGTTTTTTTTCTTTTTTTATACTAATAGTTTCTAACACGACGAATTTTTGGGATATTCAAAAATTTCCATGGTGATTTTGGGAACTTCAGCATAAAAATAATCGGCAGCAAGTCATACTCGAGATGTAAATCTCTCTTTTATTAAAAGTAATAAATTTGAAATTCACTTGTTTCTAAATTGTAATTATGCAATTATGTGTTCATCTATTACACTCATTCAGTCATTCTCAGCCAGATAGAACTCGACAGCGTGTTAATTAAGCACCAAATAATTTTTTGATTTTAATGATGTGATAAAAAACATATAATTAATATTTAAAAATAGTTTAATAGTGAATTTGAAACATTAGATTGAACGAAGAAGAGAAATATCGGATGATAATACGAATTATGTTGCCCATCGACTATTTTCGTTAATATTTTTAATAATTAAATCCAAGTTTTGTGCTTCGGATTTGGAATATTTTTGCTGAAGGCAACAAGCAGATGAGCAGGAATATCCCTCTTTGCAGCGGATAATTAAATAATAATAATAATAATAATAATAATAAATTTTTAAATGTACGAAAAGCAGCTGCTGGCATGTGCCACGTTTCATATTAAGCTCATCCCGCGCCCGCGAGGAAAACCACCTGAGTCCTTGACGCTCCGATCCGATCGCCTTCGCCTCTTTCTCGCACGGGATGCAGCGCCAGTGGCTAGGATCCCCGAGTTCGAAGCTCCACATCTACCTCGTCCGAGGCGGAGGCGCGATTGCGGCCGCGGCGGAGGAGGACCGGATCAAGGCGAGAAACCGACCCGATCGAGCGCCAAATTGGAGAGGTCGATCCACCTGATCCCCCTCCTCATCCTCCTCTGCTTCCTCGTCCTCTACCTTCTCTCCCACAACCCCACCCTCTCCGACCTGCGATTTTTCGGCGCCGCCACCCGCCACCCGCCACCGGGGTTGTCAATCGGAAAGGTACGTTGCTGCTGATTTTTGCTGAGTTTTGATCTGGTCGCTTGGTTTTGATGGTGGACTTTGGGTGTTTGTCGTAGTGGCAGTGATGGGAGCGGCAGAGACCAGGGTCCGAGGGTCCGCCGAAGGCTGAAGTCGGCCGGGAGGGCTCGCGGGAATAGGAAAATGGGAGGGGTTCGGTAGCCCGAAGCAGAGGGAAACAATGGCATGTGCGAGACGCTGCTACTCCCGGCATCGCACGTGCGGACCGTGGCCGTTGATTGCTGCCCAGATTTTTTTGCTTTTCTAGAATTTCTCTCTATTGAGAAAGGAGATTAAGCTACGGCAGGAGTGTGTTGAGAAAATTTAAAAAAATATTAAATCGAAATAATATAGTAAATCGAACATTAAATTATTTTTAAAATATAATTTATGAGATATATAATAGATTTTATTTATTTAATATTTCATATGAAATTAATTTATCATATTTATCATTTTAATAATTTTTCTTTTTAAGTGTGATCTGATCACATTAATTTTAATATTCTTAAATAAAAATTCTTTTATTTGATTAATTCCACCGTATGATTTATAATAACAAATTTTTATCTCAATTTTTAATTTTTTAAGTGAGATTAATATGTAATTTAATTTAGTCGTATTATCACGATAATTTTAATCTCAAGAATTTGTACAACTTCAAATCTGAAGTTCTAATATCATTTGGTGGAAGAGTTGAAAGAATATCAAATTGAAATAATATAGTGAGACGGATACCAAATTATCATTAAACTATATATATTGTGGACTATATCTGTTTAATATCCAATGTGGAATTAATTAAATGATTTGACCTCATTAATTTTGACATTTTTAATTAAAAATTCTTTTCCTCGACTAGTTTCACTGTGACCCATACGCTCTGATACTATTTATTAGAAAAGTTGAAATAATATTGAATCGAACAATATAATAAACTGTATATCAAACTATTCTAAAAATCTAAAGTTTATAGAATATAAATTTTTTTTTGTTATATATTAGATTCTATCTATCCAATATCTGATGTAAAATTAATTAATCACACCTGATATTAAATAATAGTATGGTACTGAAATATCATACTCTGTTGAATTTTTACTCGTTGAATTTTCAAATCAATATAATTATATTTGAATGCGAATAAATTTAATAATAAAAATTAGAAAAATATTTGAAAAAAAAGAGAATAAAATAATCAAAAAGACGTTCGGTTGTAGCTCACAGTTCAAACTACCCTTACGCCATTTTCGGTGGAGATGCTAGTATTTTCTGTTTCAAAGAATTTTTTTTTTTTGTGAAAATCCGGAATTGATTTTGCAATAAGGTAGTGGCACTGAATGCAGCATAAATCCAGCCAATTGGCTGTTGACATGTCTCGGTCATCTTATCCAAAATACTGTTCGATTCTCGTGGCAATTTGGTTGGACCACGGCGTGGCAGCGTGGCAGCGTGGCATGCCGCATGCCAAAGTTCATTTTGTCCATCAATATCCCTTCTGCTAAGATACTTTTTAATCCCACATCGGTTGCGAGAGACGAAACCAACAACAGAGGCTTTAAATTAGGTCGCAGCGCAACACTGTTGCGCGTAAAGAAGGGGATCGAATTGGCCTTTTGGCTTTCACGAAAGTGTACCTTGTGCTCGTCGCAAGCAGCGGCGTACACCAATTTAAATTAGCCAACAAAGCATTAATTAAAATTTCATATTTCAAAGGGTTGTATGGCTGTTCTAAATGTTTTGTTTCGAGATGGAATTGGAAACGACTTAATATCGCAATAAATATGACATAATATCGCAATAAATATAAAATAATTCTGATCAAAGCCTAATTGCTCGTGCAGCAAATATCAGTATCTTCCCATAAACAAGAAAAATTCTATCACTTCAGAAAGCGGCAAAACATCCAAAAATTCCAACCAATTAATACAATGACTACAGAGATCACAAGCACACCAGCAGCCTTGGCTACCAAGGTGCACTGGCTATAAAAGCTTCCAACTCAATGAGAAAATAACAGATACAAATGTTCGCAACCAAATTACACAACTGGTACGAAACCACAACCTCAATTTATAGAATCCAGGACACTTCCACAAGATCAAAGAATCAATCCTTGGGCAGCTGCAGGTTTTGAAGAATGCTCCCCAGAAGCAGCTTCGGGAGTCTCAGAAAGTTGGACATGGGCAAAGTCATCCTCCATTCTCTTCCTCTGCTCATGCTCGGCTGTGACTTTCTCCTTTGTCTTTGATCCAACATCACTTGCAGCCTTGGTGACCTTGTTGAAGGCATCAGTCACCCATGATGCTCCCGTGAACACATACCTGTTCTTCATGATGGATGAGCTGGCACTGCTCACCTTCTGCTCGGCAGCAGCAAAGGCTGATTTGGTCCTCTCTGACACCTGAAATTTTTTATCCATTTCCTTGACTTTCTCATTCACTGCTGAAGCGCCCATATTAACCTTTTCGCTCAGCCCAATCTTCTTGTCGAAGGAAACAACTTTGGCAGTGGCAGTTGACGTAAATTGGTGCTTTTCATCAAAAGCTTTGGCCTTGTTTACAGCATCCTTCCCAAGAATGAAGCCCTTCGCAAGCATGCTGCTGACAACATCTTCGGCCTTTTGAACAGCAGATTCAGCACCACTGGCAGGTTTTGCATCCCTAGTCTGCAATTGGAAACAAATTGGTGCCAAGCGCATTGTTAGAAGCTAAATGGAAGTGAAATTTTGCTGAATAAAAGCATCAACATCAGGCTACCATGGGTGGAGCTGAAGCAGCAGCAGGAAGTTGGTAATCTGTAGCAGGTTCAATGATCACGGAGAGATCAACAATGGTTGCCCCCTGTGCCACAAAGAAACAAGTGATGAGCACAAGCTGTAAATTATTGGAAGTAAAATTACCTATTCTCTAACAGCATTGCAGAAGCATTACAGAAGACATTGACAGAAGCATTACCTACTCTCTAAAAGGGGAAGTTCTTTTTCTTCCATGATCGGTAACCAAATAAAATTTTCAACCACACAACTGGAATAAATTAGATTGATATCAACTAGGAAACCATTTATTAAACTTCTAAAGAATACTGGATCCTCATCTGAAAACCATAACTTTACAAAATTTTTCAGAGCCATTATGGACACAGACGACCACATAAATGAATGCAACTAAGATGACCATAATAATGACATTGTTTGAAGAGCTTACAAAGGAAAGATAAATTCACCCTTCACTACAGTTCAGTTAGCTTGGAGAAAAGAGGACTTCCTTGCTGCTCTCCCTACCGCTAGAAACTATCTTTAGCAACCACCAACTAAATAGATAAAGCCTTTAATAAGATGAACTCAAACAAATCTCATAGTTACAACATTTTCTAGATTATGAAGCTCATTTTGACTCAACCACAAAGCTGTGTGAAACTACTTCACGCAAGCCATGATCTAAGAGGTTTTATCATCCAACCTTTCAGTGAAGTAGATTAAGGTACACTTAAGAGAAGTATAACAAGGGCGTAATCTGACAACACTAAAAATTAACTTGATGAATAAGACCATATGGAAATAAATATTCAAGCCTAGGACAATTCTATAGTGAAAATATAGAGAGGAGAGGCAAGCTTCAGTCTGCAGATATTTGCTGTAACTATGACTTAATCACCACCAGATGTGGAGAATGGCTTTCATACTACATTATGACGTAGCAACAAGTGTGGTAGACAAGGAAAACACCGTTGTCTCTGTTAAGAACTCCTTGAATCCATAAGGAAGAGAGAAAATTCATTAAAGTAGAATTTTATTAAGAATAAAAGTTGTTCCCCCGTCTATACGACTGAAGGCCTATTTATACAAATACCAGAAATCCAATTTGAGTAAGTTTCTGGCTTCCCAAGTCCTAAACTGAATATAACTCAGTTTGAGCTCATTAATTGGGTTGGTAGAAGTTCTAAATAAGTTAACCTACGAAAATAAAATCCTAAATAAGGATTCATCCTTCCCAAGTCCTAAACTGAATAGGATTCAGTCCAAAATTAGTCTTGGGATAGTGGAATCTGAAATAAGACCTAAAACATCATAATAAAGAGAATTTAAATATAGAAAAGTACTAAGTAAGGTAAATCCTAAGTTTAAATAAAGGAGTGAATCAAATCATTTGTCATGACCCCTTCACTTCTGAATTAACTCTTTTTGATATTTCTGAACTTCCTTTGAGCGTTCTACATCAGTGTCCCCTTCTTGTAAAGAATTCGTCATCGAGTTATTTTGTCGTAAATTGCAGTCCTCAGGTGCATGGTAGTCAAACAAATCTTAAATATTAAAAGTGTTTGAGATTCCCAAATACTTCGGGAGATCGATGACATAAGCATTGCTGTTTATCTTTCTTAATATCTTCAGTGGCCCAATTTTCTTCTGTTTCAGTTTGTTAGTTCCAGCTGAAAACCGTTCCTTCCTCAAGTGCACCATCACCAGATCTCCTTCTTGAAACTCTTTTGGACGCTTATGAATGTCCACTTTAATTTTGTATTTGGCATTAGATTCTTCTAATTTCTTCTTTACCTCAGTATGCACTTCAATAATTCTTTCCACCATATTGTCTGCAGCTATACTTGTTCCTGGCAATTTGAGCAACATCACCAAATCCAGTAGGTGCTTTGGAATTCTTCCATTGACAATTTCAAATGGTGATTTTCCCATGAACATATTCTTCATGTTATTGAAAACGAATTCAACTTGTGCGAGTGCATAATCCCACTGCTTTGGTTTGTCTCTTGTAAGACACCGAATAATGTTTACAAGTGTTCGATTCACCACTTCAGTTTGTCCATCAGTTTGTGGATGATATGCACTGCTAAATTGTAAAGACGTATTAAATCGCCTCCACAAGGTCTTCTAAAAGTGACTTAGAAATTTTGTGTCACGATCAGAAGTGATAGTCTTTAACACTCCATGTAGCCTTACAATCTCCTAAAAGAATATATTAGCCACTCTTATTGCATCTGCTGTCTTCTTACATGAAATGAAATGTGTCATCTTGAAAAATCTGTCGACAACAACAAATACCGAATGTAAGCCTCGTTGAGTCCTAGGGAGGCCCAAAACAAAATCCATCGATAGATCCTCCCATGGGGCATTTGGCACAAGCAATGGGGTATAAAAGCCAGTGTTTTGAGAGCTTCCTTTGGCTGTTTGACATACATAGCACCTTTGTACAAAGCGACCAACATCCCTCTTAAGTTGTGGCCAGTAGTAGCACTCTTCAACTAGTGCAATGCTCTTGTCAAGCCCAAGATGTTCTGTTAGGCCACTGCTATGCAACTCTTTCACTACCTTTTCTCTCAAGGAGCACCTTAGAATGCAAAAAACGAGAACCCTTAAAGAGAAAGCCTTCATGGAGATATAAATCACTTCTTTGTCATATTTGGCACTTTCTAAACTCCTCTTTAAAATCTTCATCTTCAGCATATAATTCCTTCAAATAATCAAACCCTTCAACTTCGTTACTTATATCTACCATCAAGGCTGCCCTGCGACTTAAAGCATATGCCACCTTATTTTTTTGTCCAGATTTGTGTTTCAAAACATAGGTGTATTGCTGTAAGAATGATGACCATCGACCATGCATGCGATTCAAGTCCTTTTGCCTATCAATGAATTTCAAAGCTTGGTGGTCAGTATATAGAATGAACTCTCGTTGAATTAGATAGTGCTTCCAATGACGAACTGCTTGTACAACCACATAAAATTTTAGCTCATATGTTGACCACTTCTTTCGAGTTTCACTCAACTTTTCGCTATAGAAAGCTACTGGTCTTCCTTCCTGGGATAGAACGGCTCCAATGCCTATGTAAGAAGCATCACAGTCTACCTCGAATAACTTCTCAAAACTAGGCAATGCCAAAACAGGTGCAGTAGATAACTTCTCCTTAATCAACTCGAAGCATCTATTAGCTTCTTGAGTGCAGGAGAACTTGCGTTGCTTCAAACATTCAGTTATTAGTGCCATAATGGAACTAAAGTTTTTGACAAACCTCCGATAGAATGTTGTCAGACCATGGAAACTTCTAACTTCTGATACACTTCTGGGTATCGGTCATTCTTTAATAGCTTTTACCTTTTTTTCATCAACATGAATGCCTTCAGCACTTACAACAAAACCCAAAAACACCAAGTGGTCAGTCATAAAATGACATTTTTTTGAGTTGATGTACACTTTTTCCTTCTTCAGCACAGTAAATACTTCTGTTAGATGTCTTTTATGTTCTTCTTCATTATGACTGTACACCAGGATATCATCAAAGTAAATAACAACAAACTAACCAATGAAAAGTTTGAATACCTGATTCATCAATTGCATGAAGGTACTTAGTGCATTTGAGAGTCCAAAAGACATAACAAGCAACTTATAAAGTCCTTCTTTTGTTTTGAAAGCAGTTTTCCATTTATCACGGGATCTAATTCTGATTTGATGGTATCCACTCCTCAAATCTATCTTGGAGAACACCTTTGACCCTTCCAACATGTCCAACATGTCCTCTAAGCGAGGAATTGGGAATCTATACTTTACCGTGATTCGGTTGATAGCTCGACTATCTACACACATCCGCCAACTTCCATCTTTCTCAGGTGTCAATAAGCCTGGAACTGCACATGGGCTCATATTGACTCTGACCATTCCTTTTCTGATCAACTCTTCAACCTTGTCTTGTAAAATTTGTGACTCTTTTGGACTCATTCTGTAGTGGGGCAGATTTGGAAAACTCGCTCCAGGAACAAGGTCAATGTGGTGTTGAATATCTCTCATTGGGGATAGTTCATCAAGAAGATCATCGGACATAGTTTTCTTGAATTCATCTAGGAAGGGTTGCAAGCCTTTTGGAGCTTCAGTAGGCATTGTCTTCATTCATTTCTCAATCACAACAAATATTTGGGATATCTCTTTAGCCTCGTTTATAAAATTTTGTACAATCAGGAAGGAGTGACCCTCCTTTTGTAAACTTTTGGGTCGATGCTCTTCGCCAATGGAGGTAAGGATAATTTTTTTTCCATCTTTGAAGAAGATGTAGCGATTGTTTCACCCACGATGTGTAGAATCTCTAACAAATTGCCAAGGTCTGCCAAGAAGAATATGACATGCATCCATCTCCACAACATCACAGGTTACCTCATCCTTATAGAATTTTCCAATGGAAAAACAAATTTGACACCGTTCAGTTACCTTGGTTTCACCAACCTTTTTAATCCAGCCGATCTTGTAGGGAGAGGGATATGATTCCGTTTTCAATTGAAACTTGTCAACCATAATCTTGAAGATGATGTTTTCACTGCTTCCCCCATCAATAATCATGTCACAGATCTTGTCATTTACTGTGCAACGAGTGCGGAAGATATTGTGACGTTGTAGGTTTTCCTCTTGTTTTGGGATGTACATCAGATTCCGAACTACTAAAGATGACCTTTCACCATCAGGTTCCTTGAATATTCCATCTTCATAGTTTTCTTGATCACAAGCTAAGTCATCATCTTTTGAGTCATATAAATTATCAGCAACAAAATTATCTTCAATAGTCAAGTTCACAGGTTGTCGTACTGGACAAACATTAGAACGATATCCAAATTTTCCATAACGATAGCACTTTAAATCAAGATTTGAACTTGGGTTCTTTGTTGATGTAGCATTTCCTGATGGCCTTATAGGTCTAACTTCAAGACTTACTTGTGTGGGAGATCGAGGAGGTTGTGTAGCTGCACTTCTATTAGGAATAGATTGTGCTCCTTTTGAATTCTCACCAATAATTCTCTCCACCTGATTTCTGATGACAAGTCACTTCAATTGGGATTACACACGAGTTACGCTCCTCACAGCCTCATTAACCGTCCAAATAGGTTGCAAAGAAATCCTATCTTGGATGGTTGTGCGTAACCCACCGATGAATCGTGCCACTTGATGAGATTCAGTCTCTATTAGATTATTACGTGCTGATAGGCTATAGAACTTCTCAGCATATACCTTCACACTGCGATTACCCTGTCGACAATTTTGATATTACTGAAAAAGTATCTGGTCATAATCTATGAGAAGGAATTGCTCTTCGAGAAAAGCCTTCATCCGTGGCCATGCTCGAATTGGAGCTTTATTTTGACGTGTCCTTTCCAACTGAATGCGTTCCCACCATGCTGATGCACCCCCCTTGAGTCGGTAAGCAACAAGCTTAACTTTCTTCGAATCTGGAATCTCCATGTAGTCGAAAAACCATTCCACTTCAGCAAGTTAATCGAAAAAATCTTCGATCTGAAGTTGGCCATTGAAATATGGGAGATCAATCTTCAAGCGAAAATTATGACGTCTATCATGCTCAAAAACTGGTCGATAAAGGATGTCTTCAATTTCTTCATCGCTGGAGTTTTCAAGGATTTGTAAACACTTTGGATTCACTTGCAGAGCCTTTCCTTGACCAATTGGATCGCGAGTCACTTTATCGATCCGTCGACGTGGTTGATTCAGGCCTTCAAATTGATCCATCCTTAGCATCAACCTTGCAAGTGAGTTTTAGATTGCCTCCATGGTCGAATTAAAATACTCACGGCTGATGTGATTACCCACAGGAGCACCGTCCCTAGGATTGTTGCTGGTTGCATCGTCGTTAGATATTAAGCAAGGAGAGCCTCGCTCTGATACCACTTGACGTAGCAACAAGCGTGGTAGACGAAGAAAATACCGTTGCCTCTGTTAAGAACTCCTTGAATCCACAAAGAAGAGAGAAAATTCACTAAAGTAGAACTTTATTGAGAACCAAAAGTTGTTCCCCCGTCCATACGACTGAAGGCTTATTTATACAAATACCAGAAATCCAATTTGAATAAGTTTTTGGCTTCTCAAGTCCTAAACTGAATATAACTTAGTTTGAGCCCATTAATTGGGTTGGTAGAAGTTTTAAATAAGTTAACCTACAAAAATAAAATCCTAAATAAGGATTCATCCTTCCCAAGTCTTAAACTGAATAGGATTCAGTCCAAAATTAGTCTTGAATTAGTGAAATCTGAAAATAAGACCTAAGACATCATAATAAAGAGAATTTAAACATACAAAGGTACTAAGTAAGGTAAATCCTAAGTTTAAATAAAGGAGTGAATCAAATCATTTGTCATGACCCCTTGACTTCTGAATTAACTCTTTTTGATATTTCTAAATTTCCTTTGAGCGTCCTACATCACATTACAACAGTATAAAATTTTGCACAGGAGCAATGAGTAAAATTATGTGAATATAAAGAATCTCAGGAAAGTTTTTGTACCGAAAGAAGTAGAGCAGTCTCTGCTCCTTGTGAATCTTTAAATGTAACATATGCAATCTGAGACCACTCATTGGCACTGTAAAAACTACAATAAGTTCAAAGTGGACACATAATGATAATACTGTGAAACATGGGCTGAAGAATATAAATGCACAGACCTTTTCATTTCAACATACTCAATATCACCAGAAAAGGAGAAGAACTCCTTAATATCCTGCTGAGTTGCCCCAAGTGAAACATTGCTGACCTTGACTGTCCTTGGCTACAATATTCAAATATTAATAGACATTAAACAACACATTTTTATAAAAATGATATAAAGCAAAACATTTCCAACTACTAGTCTTGTATGAGCATATAACACTCAAAGCAATAGTGAATGCAATGACATGATACACATGCAAAACAATATTTGCCAACACAAAATGGAAAATATTTAACACCATACTTAGTATTCGCATGCAAGTATGCAACCAATTAGGCACAAATGCATGTTAGGTATCATATGGCACATGCACAACAGCACATGGTCATGTGCAAAATAACAAAGAACAGAATTTTATGCAGTTGGGAATTGCAAGACCTGGAAAGAAGAGGGGGAAAATCAGATCCGCGTACTCAAATTAATTGAAGGAAAAAAGTTTGTCCAGTTTAATAGTGTTCCATGCAACTACCTGAGAGAACTCCTTAAACTGGAAATTTCACTAGAAAATAACACCACATGGCATTAATTTCCTTTCTTATTAGACTCCAAACTCATGATATCTCAAGTGCTATCGCCAAAAAAAAAAAAAAAAAAAAAAAAAAAGAACAAAAACTGATGACAATCCTATCTTACCAAAACATCCATAAGTTTACTCCTAGCCTGATAGGTCAAAAAAAGCAAGTTAAAAATTGCCATTTTTATCAAGCAACCAGCACAGCGCACAAAATTTTTTTAAAAAATACTATAGGTGCCAATTTAAAAATTAAAACTATATACACTAAGCAAATCACAAGGTTCAATAACTATCATACGAGCAAATAAGCGATCTCCCAAAAAAATGTTATATTTAAACACAATTATACAGAAAGGAGCAGAATCAAAAGCTAGAGAACGCAAGAGCATCAAAACAGCCAGCCCCAACTGCATCTCATCTACGTCAATATTAAACCTCCTCCAAAAGCTCCAATAGCATTGAAAACCCCCTGATCTACATGATTCATCGCCGTTTCCCCGCATCAAACCCCCAAATCCAACGGGAAACCCCCAATCAAATCCAGACCCAACAGATCAAAACCCCCATAAAGTTTCCACGAATTGAACAAAACTTGAGGATTCTCAAATCAAAAACACAGATTTACAGTGCTCACCGACATATGGCCCAGCCAAAAACCCTAAACCCCGATATCTCGAGGACGAAAAAGGAGAGAGATTTGGATTTTTTTTTTTTTCAGATTTTTATTGGAGGAGAAGCGTGCCGGTGCGGAAATATATCGCAATGCTTCCTTCGAGGCGGAGGCGCAGACCCAGGAAAACATCTTTGTGGCCCAAGCAGATTGATGCCTTTAACGGACCGGACCGTCGTCAGGTGCCAGCGTGGAATCAATCCGGCGACCCCGTCTGATGACGTGGACACGTGTGGGGGCCGCGCTGGTTGCTTCGCCACCAGCCAGGTCCAGCTGCGCGGACGACAGAATGCCAATATGAAAATTATAGGTTGTAAATTGAAATTGTATGGTTAAAAAGGTTTTAAGTTTTGGTTTTAATTTTAGTTTCAACATCTAGTAAAATTGATATACATTTCGACGATTTCAATCGTTTTAATCAAACCATTCTCGTTTTGATTTCTATAAAAATATTTTTTTAAATTATTAATTACGTATTCACGAAAATTTGATTATAATTTGATTTTAAATTTAAAACATAATCAATTTTTAAAAAAAATTATAAAAAATTATAAAAAATATTAATTTAAATTTATTTTTATAGTTAATCACTTAGTGAGTAAGTCAATCTTTAAATTTAGATATAATAATTATATTTAATTCACTAAAAGATTTTTTTGTCTATAAATCCTTACGTGATTCTAATTTGGTTTATATTTTTTAAATAATTTATATTTGTGTTTAAGAATTTTGAGTACATACCAATCTTAATTGGTAAGTAGTATTAATTCCTGAGACTCGACATAAATTTATTAGAAATGAATATTCAAAATGACTTGCATGTAAATAGTAAAAATTATAGGGTATTAAATGTAATCATCTCTAAATTCTAACGCTAACATTTTGACACTTAGCTTTTATGTATTAACCAAAATTTTGAGTTTCGATTTCAGAAATGATTTCGACACTCAGAAAAATTGATGTGTTTCAGTCAAAACTATTTCCATTTCCTGTTTCGACAAAAATAATTTTTATTTATTAATTAATTATATTTTAACCAAAAATTAATTTAATTTTAATTATTTTTTAACTTTAAATGAAAAATATTATAATATTTTAAAAAAAATTTTAAACAATCATGCACATGAAATAGCCCATGCACCAAAAACTCATGTACGTGGAGAATTCTTTGGCTCAATTGTTCGCTCAATTACCACTTCTAGAGGCTTGCAAGGGCACAAGCGTATTGGAGCGAGAGTCAAGGCGGCGAAAGCGTGAGGTCGGCGCGAGGGCACAGGAGCCAAGTTGGCAAGGGCGCTTGTGCAGACGCAAGGCTGGTGAGTGCGTGAGTGCGGGCACGAGGTTAACGAGGGTGCAGATGCCAAGTTGGGAAGTGGATGAGTGTGAGCGCCAGAGGCTGGCGCAAGGACGCGAGCGCAAGGATGTGGGCGTGGGGGCAAGGCTTATATAGGTCAAACCAAAACTAAATCGACCGAAACTTTAAACCATAGTTAAAATATTATATAAATTTAAAAATATGAAAATTACATATAGATACTTGAAAATACGATAAAGAAGTTGACATGTATTTGTAAAAGTCCTATGTAAAAGAGTTTTTGGAAAAAAAAAAAATACTTTAAGACAAATTTATAAAAAAATATTTATCTTATACTATATATTTATCAAAAATCATCTCAATTTGAATATTCAAATAATATTTTATTTTAATACGATTTTATTAATTAAATTAATATAAAATTTTAAATGATTATTATCTAAATTTAATTCAAATAATTATTAAATTAATATAAAATTTTATTTGTCTTATCCCTTTTTTTGACGGATTGGCTGTCCATTATTACTAACTTAAAAATCTAAATTTAATTTTATTAGATCGATTATCTAGTAATTATGAAATAATTATATAAATTAAAATTAAATGCAAGCAATTTAATTTTTTAATTAATCATATTTTGATAATATAACATGAGTAATTTTTTTTGTTAATAATAATAAAATAAAAATTTTCTCTTAAAATTGACATAAAACAGGTTTTTTTTGTCGAAAAATGTTTTAAAAATATCGTGTTATATGTAACCAACCGGTACCAACAGTCAGTGAATTTCAAAGTCCACGTTTCGCATCCTCGCACTCCGATAACAAGCATTCTATGTTCTATTCTTTTCAGCTAATCCCGTCACAGGCCGAAAAGCCTGTTCTTTTTCTCCCCCCAATCCGAATTCCTTCGGCAGTGGAGAAGACGAGCGACCGGAAACCCTCGAGAAGAGAAGGGAGGAGAAGAGATCGCCGGAAATGGTGCGGAAGGAAAAGGTGGAGTTCGACGAGACGCGGCCGGACGACTTCGATCCGGCGAACCCCTACAGCGACCCGGTGGCGATGCTGGAGCAGCGGGACTACCTGTTCCGCGAGAAGTGGATCCGCCAAGATCAACCGCGAGCGCCTCCGGTGGTGCTACCGCATCGAGGGCGTTAACCACCTCCAGAAGTGCCGTCATCTTGTCCAGCAGTACCTCGAGGCCACTCGCGGCGTTGGGTGGGGGAAGGACTCCCGGCCCCCCGTGCTCCACGGTTGGAATTCGGTTCCTTTTTTCTTTGTGTTTTCTGTTCGTAGCTTTAATCTGGTTTTGATTGGAAATTTATATTTTTTTGTTTACCATTTAGGTCCGAAGAAGGAATCCGAGGAATAGGTTCCGTCGCGTGTCTTGATGACCGGTATGTTGCTTTACCCTTCGTTTCTCTATGCGTTTTTTATATCTGGAGTCATTGGTCTTTTGTATGATGCTGGGATTTGCATTGGATGCCAACATCTGGGATGTATGGTTTTCAGAAGAGTTGCTGAGCAAATGTTGATGAGTGCATTGTGAGTTTTTGAGATGACATTGCTCTTATAAGAAGATTTACTATCAGTAAAAAGTCAGGCTTTTGATGTCACTTCAGTGGTTCTGCAAGCAATGATTTGAAGATGAGACTAACTAATCTAACTAAAAAATGAGATCATCCCAAACCAAACGGTCTCTAATACTTTTTTTTTCCCAATTAATCTTGTATGAAGATATAACTCAAAACTTGTGGAGATCTTGGCAGTTATTTTTTATGTTATTAGCTATATTCAATCAGAATTATAGGAATTAGAAAATCAGTTTTCAAACCAAAAGGCTTGGAGGGTGACATCTATCTTGGCTCTATTTCTAGTCATTGATTTCAAGGCAGTTGGACAAAGATGAGAAGATGATTTAAGCCTTCAAGGATTGCAACCTTGTTTGAAACACCCCCACATCTCACTCCAAACAGATTCTTTTTGTATGGGATCGTTAGCTAGAATTTTGCATATGCCAGAGTCAACACTATCGCAAAAAATGGATAATATAGTGAAAACAGGAGCATGGGGGGAGTCTCATAGCAGGGATATTTGAACTGGCTTGATTTGTGATTTTGGGGTGGATCAGTCTGTGTCAGTCCCTAATTATTAACAAGCCTCTGTCAGTCTCTGGCATTAGTTTGATGTAGAATTACATTAGCATGATCAGAAAGTAACATCTTCTCCACATGGAGCAGCAGAACAGATGCGTTAGGTGGTTGACCTTTGAAAGATGGCTGTGTCACATGCACTTAATCTCAACCAGTCATCCTTTATGTTCCCATCTAGTCAATTTAAATATGTGTTCTATCAAGACAGAAGCTTTATATTCTACAAAAAAAGCCCATACTATATATTTTATATTTTGGAGTTGGTATTGAATCCCAATGTGGCTAGAGTTCAGCATGTCATTGTGCTGACAATTTACAACAACTTATTTATTGTAGCAAACCATAGTTAAAAAAATTTAGTAATGACTGACAAAAACTGAAGAAAATACACAAATTTCGTAACTCAAATCCATTTACATTGTTGGGTTTGACATCCCCCTGCAAAATTGAAATGCAGGGAATATGAGAGTTAAGATAGAAAGTAACTAGCTACTTCCATGCCTATCAATAGAGCAATATCAATAAAAAGATATTCTGGAGTTTGCTTTGTAGAGTAAATTGATCATGGTTAGATAAATATTAGGGGGATTATTGTGCTTTTGTGACACCTTGGAGCCGAGATAGAGAGACATGTTTAGTTCTGGGCTGGTCTATTAGGCCATAAACAGCCAGCAGGGCTTCTAGTACATACGTTATTCTTGGAGCATAAATTAGAGCAAGAAAGTTGGATTGAAGTCTCGTGAACTAGGCTAAGGAAATAAGTGCAATTGCAAGGTCAGTCTCCATCGGCAGGTCTGGGACTCTGTTGGCCATGTACCACGTTGCCCTTTAATCACTGTTGTGGTGATAGAAAGATCAGACCATGTTATTTCTTCCCTGTTTTGGAACATTCACTATTTTTTTTGTTCTGAATTATTTTAAGGAGATTTTGGCTTTTCTGGATATCATTCCATTGTTCCATGCGTCTTATCTCCTGACAATTGAATTTGATGTTCTTCATCTTATTTATTTCTATCATAAATAAGTCAATCTTCCTTCATTAATTGACTAGGTAATTGCTTGTCTCTTGCTTTGGCTCATATTCAAACACCACTATCATGGGCACGCTTATGGACTTGTGCTGTTCTTTGTAGGTCTCAAAAGTTTGATCGGAACATGAAGCCATGACTCTCCAAGGCCATCCATACTGGTTGCTGGATGGATTGTTTTTTATCAATTTCCTAAATCTTTCACCCTCTCAAATCAGAATAATCTTGTTTCTTTTTTTTTTTTTCAATAATGCATGTGCAGAGAGTTCACCTTTTTTAGTTCAAAATTTAGAACTATTTTACTATATGTATGAAACAGATTGTGGTTGGATATGGTTTATCCTGAATCAGACTGATTTGTCTTTGTTCAAAACCATTTCCGAGGATTATGCAGTATATTCTTCGCATAGGCGTTGGCTTATACTGACGCCTGTTATTATACCCAGTCTTCGCATAGGATTATGTATGGTTTGGTGTTAAATACAGTTTAGTCAGGTTAACCCAAACGAGGGTTTAACCCTGCCAAATTCCATAAGGCATTGTAAACCTATCTCACTGGTGGTTTACCCAATTTAGCTGGGTTGACCCCATGGTTGGTTTAACACAACCAATCAGGGGTTAACCTGAGCCAAATCGGACAGAGCGATAAAGAAAAAACTGTTCTGGATCTATCTACATGATCTTCCATTTGGACAGTTTCAAGAAGTCCCACATATAGACAGCAGCTCAAAACAAGGTAGCAGAATGGGGACTGGACATCTAGAGAGCATGACTAGTCATACAATGCAGACGTGGAGTCCGTCCATAACTCTAGGGGTCTCCGACCTCTGGTTCTCCTGACTCTTCAGCAAATTCAGGAGGTATTTCCCCGTTGAGAATTTGCGCTTGGAACTGTAGCTTCTTGCTATCCATCAGCTCAAACACACAACCAGCTCATTTTTGACAGCAAATTTTCTCCATCCACTGTCAATATGTTTCAGGCTACGATCACCATAATAGTTCATCTCCCAGCACTTGTTCCAACAGCAAAGGACAACAGGAAGAAGTTGGGTTGGAAGAAATCGTTGGCAATTCTTCAGAATTGTCTAAAAACAGAAGCATATCATATTAGCAGATATAGCTTAAAAAACTAAAAACATAAATCAAACCAAGGAGATATGTCTGGCTCACTAAGCAAAGTGTCGGGACGAGGAATTGAGATAAGAGAAAAGGAAAAATTGAAGATTGTTTCATTGTAAGAAAAATACTCCCACCTTTTGAAAGTTAGGGTTTTTTGTGTGTATATACCTAACAAATTCATTAGTCTGTGTATGCTACTTTAAAAGTCGAATTTGCATGCCTTTGAGTGTATTTTTCTGTTACTATCAACTTTGGATGCTACAATTTTAGGGGATATATGCAGAAGTATCTTACTTGTATACACTTTATTGAAGCATTTGCAATGAAAAATAGCACATATGCTAAATATTACATATATGCCCTATAATTTTACATCTACATGACCCATCCAAACATTTGGCATACAAAATAGCACACATGTGATTTAGTGGTTTTGTAGTGGAGCTATGAACACAACTTCTGCCAGGGTATTCAGATAAATGACCAAATTTTCGGGTATTTATGGGCAAAAACCTTTTGTAAGTTATTATTGTGAAACCAACTGTAACAATTTCCTTGATTTCTTAAATATTTATATCATGATTTTGGTTGCACAGTTTTTTCTTGTAGTACATGCAATTGCCATAGTTGTAAACACTTTTCTAGAATTTTAGAAAGTGAGTGCAATACATCAGGCTGTGAAAAAAAATCCATGCAACATCTGGTGAATATTTGGAAAAAGGAAATTTTACCCATTGAAAAGGGGACTTTGCTTGACACTTTGCCATAAAAGACCTGTAAGTGGAACAAGTTCATCCTGAATAGGTTCTGATGGAGTGGGATCCAAGGTAGAGGATTCCTCCTTCACGCTTGCCATTCCTGACAAAGATTTTTGCAGTATAAGAGAGATCAGCAGTAGGAAGTATACTATAGCCATCAAGAAAATCAAACCAACAGATATGAGGATCAAGAATCTTGCTTGAATAGCAAACTATTGCCATGTAGGTATTCTAAAGAATATAAGGCCATTTATTTTACGTAACTATCAAAACTAGGGATTGTCAACCACCTTGGCTACTTTATTCAAGAAGAAGCAATATATAAGACATCCACCTTACTCAGATTATTAATAAATAAGCTCTTATAATCTATGAAGGACGGGATTTTGCACCAGCTTGGTTACTTGATTCTACTGAGGAGAATCTGCTGTCAAGCGAACCTCCTTTACATCGCCTATGCTTGTTCCTGGAATAAGAAACCACAGAATCCACTCGAGAAATGTCAGTAACATCGAATAAAATTTGCATCTGTTCACAAAGGCTAAAAGAAATATTCTGCATGGCCTAAACCAAATGAGAAAGTAATTTCTTTCAATAAAGGCATACCTATAGCATCTTCCGGGCTAAGGCTCTAGAAACTTTCAGATATGAATTGGACTTCTCGATGATTTTTAGTATTTGCAGCTCTGTCACATTTAGGAGAATGAAAAACCTGTACATACACTTAGCAGTTCATTTGTTGAATTGGGGATGCACTTTCTAAAACACAGAAGAAATGAGTACTATTTGATAGAACCAGTTAATCTGAAGTACTTGAGATAATATAGTTTTACCCATGAGAAAAAACCTATTATCTGAAATAAATAGCTCAAGATGTTGATTTTTGACTCTTGATTGTGAAGTCAAGTAGAGAGACACCAACATTGCAGAAATCCTTGAAATCCATGGTAATTGTCGCGATGAAAAAAAAGTTTAAAAAAACTATTAATTTTGAGTTACAATCATAAATTTTTTTTTTAAATGCATAATCATCTACCTCATCAGCCATGTCTAAACTGTTCAACCTGCTTCCCCGAAACTCTCTGCCCAGAAACCAAGTCTATTACTAGAACAATTCAAAGTTAACTTCCATTAGCACAATCTCAGTAGACCCTCTTTGGAGGAAATCAAAAAATTTCTCTTCAAGCTTTACAATGCCCTTTCTTTTCATTCTATCGTAGTACCAACCAAAACTCCTTCATTTACCTATCTAAACCCCAACCATTGCCTTTCCCTCACAAAAACCCCAGACACCAACACATCCACTCCACATTGCAATATAAACATGAAATCAAATAAAAATTTAGAACGCTAAGAAACTGTTAGAACTTTTTAATTTGCCAGATTTCCCAAAATTCCCAACAAGAAAAGGCCAAGGTAAAAAGTACCAAAAAAAAAGAAAAAGAAACATTTGCTTCGCGTGAAAATTAGAGAAACAAGCGAGATTAAAAGGAGAAATCTGAGAGCAATGGCAGCTGAGGTCCTGAAATCAAACGGCAAGAGAACTCACTATTTAGCTATCGAATGCAACTTCACAGTCATAATGCCTCTTTTAAGGCGACCTGCGAGTGAGCTCGGATCCGCTCCGTTGGGTTAACTTCGGATCTCCGAATTTCTTACAAAAACGAAGTTAATTTTAATAATAAAGTGAATAATATTATTTATATTTTGTATCTCAACAAGATAATAAATATTTAATTTATGTTTTGTCGGGCATACTTCTGTCAGAAATATACCCCCCAAAAATTGGCGTATGCTGCTGTATGTGGCGAGCGCACGGTATTCTTTAGTAAAAGGCGAAAGAATAGTTCGCTCTGTGCTCACCACGCAGCTGCGTGGATGGTCTTCTCGGCCAGGAGAGTATTATGTAGACTCCAGTACTGAACAATTCGTGAAAAAGTCGATGTGGGATTAAATATCCCCGAAAGCTTCCACACAATAAAAATCCGGTTCGACCCAAACCGGTCTGCGGTTCGGTCCAGTGTCTACGATATAAAACCCAAGTCGCCATCGCTGGCGCACCATCCGCTGCGAGGGGAAGAGAAGAGAAGGGTGCTCGTCGTCAGCGCCTATCTGGACCGCTTCCTGGTCGCCGGACCTCTGGTGAAGTTCGTAGGTGACGGCCAGTTCGTCCGCGATCTCTCAAGGAAGGAGACCAGGTCTCGAGCCACGGGGAATCGAGCGATTCCATGGATCAGAGCGGCTTTGCTCACCGATCCCGGTGATTTCGAGGTTGGGAGATTCTTCGGGAGCTATGGATTCATGAACATCACCAGGTTCGTCTCCTGCAAATTGCAAGCATTTCTTTTCTTTTTTTTTGAAGTAATTATCTTTGTATTTGTTTATGTCTTCGATTTGTATCTTTCGTGGATTCAATTTAGAGGTATTTCAAATTTGAGTAGTTCTAAGGATTTTTCATCTGGATTCTCTTCTGATGACATTGAGCGATTGAGTATGGATGTTGGAGAGGATCAAGTTAAGATTAGGTGATTTCCTTGACATTTATTCTGTTTTTGCGCGTGGGATTGTACTTAATTACTAGTGTGGTAATACTACCCATCACAGTGTCGTTTCAGGCTTTATGAGGGGAGAGTAATACAAGGTCCGCTGACAGGAACTCGGGTTATATTTAAGGTTGATTTCGTTGCCACATTTATATTTGTTGGAAAATTTTATGACGTGTAATGCAATTATAGAATTTCTGAGAAGCTTGTCTGATGAATTTTAATAAGTAAATTCTTATACAGAAGAAAGTCAAAAGTAAGAGCATTTTAGGGAAATTTTGTGATGCAGCAGGAGAGGAGACACGAGGGGTAGGAAAAAAAGTACCGTCTTTTTACAATAATAAATCCACTTAATATAGGCGGAGAGGAGGGAGAGAGGAGCACGAGAGGTATGAAAAATATCACCGTTTTCTTCTTGATGCAGCAAGGGAAGGTACGAGAGATAGAGAAAAGATTATCATTTTATTACCACGATAGATTTTTGAATTCACAAGGAAAATGGAAATAGAATAAATCCAAAATAAAATAATATTATTGATAGAAAAAAAAATTTATTATAACTTTGGACTGTATATATAATCCTTTAAGAAATTTAGAATTCTACTTGATATAAACTCAGAATAAAACTTACACTCCACTAAAAATTGTACTTAATATATCTTAAATGAAAATATCTAAATCCTATTCTTTATTGGGTTAGGATTGTTATTGACTCGGATTGATAAATAAATCTTAATTATGATCAATATAAAATTCAAATTATCCAAAATCGTAAATAATGAACTTATAGGAATTGATCTCAACTTTCCATTGGATAGTTATTTGCTGGATTTAGATGAATATCTTAAGAGATATAGCCTTCAGATTATAGCTGTACAAATCTTGACGAACCCTAATTAGAGTTGGAGTTCAACTTGGATTGGATCTCTAATTTTATTGAAAAAAGTATGTAGTTGTCCTAAATCAGATTCCTCTACTACTGTAGTTAATGTTGAAAAGAATATTGTTGGGAAGGTTCATCGCTGTGCAAATTCTGTAAAAAGAACTTTGATATGAGATTCAGTCAAAGTGCAAAATGGATAAGAAATTAATTTTATTTTTATGACTTTGATTGGTTTGGTTGTCTTAAATTGCTTCCTTTTACACTTACAAGTGGTCTACTACATGCTAGTTTGCCACTAGAATTTTGATGTTTTTGGACTGTATTTAAGCATTTCGTATAGTATTCCAGGTGTTGCTTTTTCATAATGAAATGTTTCACTAGACTTTGTCCTAACTTGAAGTTAATTAATGGTACTTTATGCCCAATTTGGTCTTCTTGCTCAATTTTTTGACAGCTATCTTTTTGATGCTCGTTAAAGTGTATCCTGGACAATGTGCTGGAGGCATTGAGACAGATATGATGGCTGCCAATGAGCTTAATACTCATGCATTGCTTCAAGTAAGTGAACTATAATCCAGGAGCAGAATAGCTCTATTTTGACAATAACAAAAACGTGAAGATCTGATGTTTTTATGTATCATGTAGACTGATGCCAAAAGTGTGTCTCGGAATGTTTTGACTTTGTTAGCAGGTTTTGAAACTAAAGCTGGAGAGCAGGTTTACGATATCAACTAGTTCCAAAGATATTCTAGTATAGGGTTGGGTTGCAATATCTGCCACCTAGTCAAAGCCTCTTTTGTGCAATGTCTCGCTAAATGTGTTAGGCTCGATAGGCCAGTGGACAATAGGACAATAGATAAGCAGTGAGGTTTGCAATTGACTGCAATTTTTTTTAATCTCACATCAACAAGGTATCGGAGTTGAGATTGAGATAAATATGATGACTATCATATATCCAACAACGAGTCCTTTTTCCAGAGAGCCGGGAAAAACAAAACTCGGGAATCAGGTGGGTTGCGGGCTGCAGACGCCCAGGAAAAATATTGTGCTGTGTCGGAGGCGTCACACGTTCTAATGAAGCAATTTCCAAGTATCTTCCTGAGCAGATCAGAAATTATTGAACCCTTTTGAATGGGATAAAAAAATAGATTTTTTGTTATCAAATTACTTAATGGAGCTATAAATGGTCTGGGCTACATGCATGACCATGATAGACTACACCAAAGTCTTGGTCCTACTTCTACTGTTCTTAAGGATGATGACTTTGTTACTTATTCTAAATGACCTTTATATCTCTTTTTCTTTTTTTTGAAAAATTAACCAAACCAACTTCTAATATTTCTAGCACAATAATGGAGAGAAAAGTAGCTTGTCCAGTTCCAAGGCTCCGATACTTTGTGTTTTCAGTTGATATTGGGTAAGCTAAAAACTTCTATGCTTTTCTCTTAAATCAATTAGTTCTTCTACTGACTAGGTATCCAAAGCCTGGCTTTTACTAGTTTTAATTTTCTTCCTAGTGCTATGAATGTGACAATTGCTTCTCCAACAAAGAGGAAAGATATACCCAATGCTGCCATGTCTTAAACTCTTTCATTTGCTTTCTTTGTTTAATCCCTGGTACCACTGCAAATCTTGTTTGTATTATTGAGAATAAATTGATGTCTTGCAAAATGCATTTTTTTGGGTTGTGAATCACTCCGTAGTTAATGCCATCAAAAGTACTGTTATAAGCAAGTTTGTTATATAATGATTTTCATGAATTAGATAAATTTCCATCAGAAGCATATACTTCTTTGGTAGGTCAAATTGGTATTCATCTCCTTGATTTTGTCCATAAAATCAACAAAAACAATCTGGGAGGAATTAGAACTGGGTTTTGTGGGTTCCAGGTTTGCCTCTTTGGGAACAGGTTCTGCAGCACTTTCGGAAGAATTATGTCAGCGAGCAACTGCAGCTGGTGCAGCAATTCCACTGGAGAAATGGGCTTTTGGAATAGCTGATGACATGTAGTTCCCTCATTTTAAGTTTATGCAATTCATATGTTTAGGACTGTAAAAATGCCAGGCTGGACTTTGGGCGGTGTATAAGCCTGATACTGGTCCAGATACCATGGAGCAAGGGCTGAACTGGAGTCAATATGTCCTCAGCTTAGGCTGGCTGGGCTCTTTCAATAGTGAATTTCCTTTGTCAATTATAATCTTGTTGTTTCCAAAATTCAATTGTAATTAGATATGACGAAGGACTACTTTTTGATATTTATCTGATTTTTGTTATTTATATTGTCCGTGTGCTATGGGCAGATATGAAGCAGGAGTTCTTTTTGCTTACTTGGCTTTTGTTCCATTTTGTGAAGCAGATGTAATGGATGTCCACTCCTTACAAGTAAGTGCTAGTTTTACAGGGTGTTATTTGTCTGCTTTTCTATTAATATCTTTGATGTGGTTTAGAGCCTGATAAAGCTATATTTCTATTTGAAACCACCTTCCAGCTTGTTCTTGATGCTGCAAGGGAGCAAGTTGTCTTAATTTGCTTTATCCATTTGAATGGACTGACATGGTATCTTGCGTTCTGCTTTGAAGGCTTTACACCAAATTGATTCTGGAAACAAGGAAATCATCTGTGGGGTTTATGGGCCCCATCCATGTACAATTTGACAAATATAGAATTCACTGAATGCATGTCTAGCTTCAACTGCAGATCAAACATAAAGAATGTTTAAAATTGTGTTGAACTTGGTTGAGACTAGGTAATGGTACTGATTAACTTGGTTTTTGTATGTATACAAAAAAATTATTTTCTGCAGACCATATTGAAGGCACAGTTCATTCTACTTTGAGCTTGCATACGAGGAACAAGAGATTACAGTGTCTTAGACCAAATTTATTGCTTCTGATGACTGCCCTGTTTCACGTACTGAGAGATCTGTGCTACGTCTTCCAATTGAGGAGATTTTATTTTTATGATAATGTAACAAAGTGCTATTTTGCATCTCTGTACCTGATAATTCTGATTTTGAATTGATCTTTATTAGCCATTAGGAGTTTGAGCTTTCTTGGCACAAGCTCTTTCAATTAATGTCTGACTGGTTGATATATCATTCTATTTATGTTTTCAGATACTGTTTAGCAGATGACCGTTTGTTAGAAGCTGTCAAATTTCTGGATCTAGGTGATGGTGCTGGTTCAGATTTACTCGAGGTTTGTATCTTTCTTCTGAGTTAAGTTGGACGTGCAGTTCTGGTTGAAAATTAAAAAACTACCAGATATTGTTTATACACATTTTTTTCTATGAAAACTAATGATCATAAATTTCACACAGACCATGCTGAATCCTGACTGTTGTCGGCTGCCAATTGCTGCAGCTGTATTAAACCACAGATTTATGTCGGCGGCCAATAGTCTGGTGGAATCACATGCCAGCATCAATCCACAACTTCATGTGGTTGCTCATGAAAATTGAAAGAGTAGGCAGTTCTTCGTGAATTGAGAGTAGGCAGTTCCCAAATAACATTTTAATTGAGAGTAGGCAGTTCTTCGTGAACCATTTGCCCCCGTTTGTTTTGGGATCAGAATCAGAATTAGCTCATTTTTGAATTATTTTTTTCTTGTAAAATTAATATTTCTTATTTTACATTATTATTAAATTAAATTATTATAAAAAATTAAATAGTTTTTTGAGCTTTAAATTATTGAAGTCTTTATTTTGATAAAAAGATATTAGTTTATAAAAGTGGCTCACTAGTCTTGATCCTGATTCTGATTCCGAACCAAATGGTGCCTTTATATATATTTGAGAGATAGTGTACCAAAGAGGCTTGGGCCGGCCCAAGTCTCACATTGGGCCTTGTTTTTGCAACCAGCTCTGGCCTGCTAACAGAGTCCAAAGCTTAACCTGGAATTTATTTATTTCCCAAATCAAAATGTTATTTGAGCAAAACTTATCACGATTTTAAGTAATTTATAATAAGGGTTAATTACGTACACTTCTCTTAAATTTCCCTTAATTACGAAAATACTTTCCAAATTTTCATAATTATCTACACTCTCATTATTTTCAAAATATTTACCTAGACCCCGAATTGTTATTTAATCAATTTTTTTCCAAAAATTTCACTTTTACCCTCCGTAATTTTACAATTAAACTCCTAAAAAACTTATTTTTTTTACCCTTCACTCTTTCTCCTAAAATATTACAAATAAGCCCATTGAATATTTTTATTTATAAAAACGTCTAAATATTAATATTTTTCAAAAAAATATTTATACAGGAGCTGAAATATTTTAAATATTTTATAAATAAATCTGAATATTTGTATATTTACAAATAAATCCCTTGTATTTTTTTATTTATAAAAAAATCCAAATGTTAATATTTTTAAATAAAAATTTATAAAAAGGACCTTAAATATTTTTAATATTTTAAAAATAAACCCTATATAAGATATTTCATTACAAATTTTATATTTGTGAATCATATTTTAAATTAAATTTTAACAAAAAAACATTGAGGTTTTAAAACTTAAAAACTTAAAATTTTAAAATTACAAGTTTAATATTTTTATATTTAAAAATAGACCTCTTGAATATTTTTTATAAATAAGTCTAAATTTTATTTATTTTAAAACTAGATTTTACGAATAGACCCCTTGGCGGGCGTGCCCGCGTGTGCGCTCGCATGCCCTCGCCGGCATGGTGCGCGCGGGGAGGGGGGGGGGGGTTTGTGGTGCGGATCCTGCTCGCAGGGGAAGAGACAGACCGAATCAACTTGCTGGGGAGAATGCGAACGCGGACTGCTCGCACGGGGCAGGTAGAGGCCGATTTTTGCTTATGAGAAAGAGAAAGAGAGGGGGGGGGGGGGGTGGGGGTGGGGGGGGGGGGGGGGGGGGGGGGGGGGGGGGGGGGGGGGGGGGGGCGGGGGGGGGGGGGGGGGGGGGGGGGGGGGCGAAATGTGTACTCGTGGCGGGAGAGGTGGTGCAGATTTACTATCGGGGGAGCGACGGCATGAAACACCAACGGAGTAATAGCATGGGGATAGGTAGCGCAACAGCGAGAGAGGATATAAAGTTTAACTGTAAATATCGAGGATTTTTTGTAAATATGATTAATTTCAGGGTATTGTATGCAAATATCCGAAAGTTATATACAAAATAAACAATAAATTTTTAGGGGTTTAATTGTATAATTACGGAGGGTAAAAGTGAAATTTTTGAAATTTTTTTTTGATTAAATAACAATAAAAAGGGTGTAAGTAATTACAAAAATTTCGGGGAGATTTTCGTAATTAAAGAAAATTTCGGGAATTGTACGTAATTAGCCATTATAATAATCATGGAGATTCTTTGCAATAAATGCAAAATGTATGTGGTTTTGTGAAAGAAAAGTATCCTAGGTATGATCAATTGCATATAACTCCTTAAAATTTTTATAAATTACATTTATTTTTCAAAATTTTAAAATGATGTATATTTATTGTTAAAATTAAAGATAGTCATAAAATATTTATTTGGGTTGAAGTAAAAAAGATAAAGTTACCCCTTCTCTTATTAAAGGTAATGGAGTTTTTTGCAATGACAAATTTTTGTGGAGTTATTTGTAATTATGATGATTTTATAAAGTTTTTTTGTAATTTTTTTTAAAAAAATATGAGTTCTAGATCTACTTTACATTAATCATAAATTTGGTTTAAATTGACATCCAAATTCATAATAATTTTATATCAAGTTGTTATCTAAAAAATAAAATAAACTTTCATATATCCTTTTATCATTTTTGTCATCCAAATAATAAAACAAATTTACATGCATTTTTCCAATTCCTATCACAAAAAATGATAGAATGTGTGTAAGCCTAATTTTATTATTTGAATGACAAAAATAATAAAATAATATATAAAAATTTATTTTGTTTTTTAAATGACAACTTGATAAAAGATTGTTATGAATTTGTGAGCCAATTTAAACCTGATGTACGACTGATTTGAACCAAATTTAGGATCCACTTTTTTAAAAAATAAAATTAAAAAATTCTTATGAAATCATTATAATTATAAATAACTCTGTATTTACAAAAACTATATCTCCTCTAATAAAATAAGAGATATTTTAATTTTTTTCATTTTATCTTAAATTGTATCAAACAAAATAATTTTTTAGATATTTTTAATTTTAACAATAAATATATACCAGTAAAATTTTATAATATATCTAATAATCCAAAAGAAATGCAACTCCTGAAATGTATAATTTATAAAAATTTAAAAAAGTTATATAAAATTTACCTTAAAATGCTATATACAATTTACCTTAAAATTAAAGTGTAATTAGTATACTCTGGAGGGGTTATATGTAAGTTTATTTATCTCCTCAGCATCGTGCCATCGGCCGTAGTCCAAAAATTTGGGAACGGTGAGAACGCCTGGAGAGAAGAAAGAATCCTGAAATCATTCGATCTGACGCGGAAGACTGATCGGTTTCGTCCTTCTGGAATCCCACGTCCAAATTCTGTTTCCTCTATTTAATTATCCTCATTTTTGAGAAAAATTTTCGCTAGAGATCGTAATTTTCTCGGCTGTTTTGAGTTACGTTGGTTTTCTTTGCATTTCGTTGTTTTTTGTTAATTGTATCTGAGATTTTGTTGATTTGTGGCTTCTGGTTATATCCAAGTGGAAACTTGTCATCAAATTTCTGCTAGCACAATTGGGATTTCTGTGTTTAGCTTGGGCAAGGCATAGATTAATTGGTTTGTCGCAATAGTAGGTTTGACGATTGCAGATTTTTGAATCCGTAGGCATATGTTTTTTGTAGGATTTTGGACATTCTGCTCGGTAAGTGCAAACCTTGTGATGCATAACTGAAAGAATAGCATCCTGAAATAATTGCAAGTTTGTAACCCATTTGTGAGTATCATTCGGCATGTTTAGTTAGGACCGGAGTGTTCTCTTGGTGGAAATACTGAATACTGACTTCACTATATAGAACTTTAACTTTGAAACTAAAACATAGAGATTATCTTGATATTTGTTTAATCTAAGTTCTGAAGGTAAATTTGCAAATTTGCATGTGTTTATCTATCACAGAAATAACCATTTAAAGGATTAGTTTTTGCATTTTTACTGCATCGCCTAATATTTCTTCAAAGTTGATCATATTGTCTCATTCCTTACAGAGCAAGTATGACTTTTAAAGTCTCTCTTTTTATTTTATCTTTGATATTTGATGCGCAAGGTTCATGCTAAACTTTTTTCCTTCTAGAATACAAATGCTATGTGAAATAAATATTTCTTACACGTTCTGATTTTTACAGCAAAAGGATGAAGATCATAACTTCTGCTAGATGTGTTAATAACCTTTCTGAAAAGGGTGATGCAGACTAATGGACATGGAACTTCATATTTTTCATAGCCAAACACTACTTGCCATATTTGACCAAAGTTGGGACCATCAATGCCAGAGGCCAACTTTGCACATGACCCCTCAATTATTTATAGACCTATATTGTCATCTGATCTTAATGTTCTTGAGCAAATCCATGCTGCTTTATTTCCTGTTAGGTGCCTTATCTGACCATCTCTTAGTAATTATCATTTTGAGATTTTGTGCTTACTCTCAAACATACGGATACTTATGATTCTTCTCAATAATGGCATCTTGCAGGTATGAGAGAGAGTTCTTTCTCAATGTTGTCAGTGGCCATGGGATTGTCTCATGGGCAGCTGTTGATGTTGGTCCAAACAGTCAAGGTGATGAACTAATTGGATTTGTCACTGCAAGGGTCATAACTGCTTCAGGAAGTGAGGTATTTAATAATGTTTAAAAAGCTCTGCTTTATGGAAATCACAAGTTGTGCTTTTACCATTTTGGCATCATGCAGATTAAAAATTTGGTTAGATATGATATCTCAAGAAAGGATCAGACTCTTGTATATATCTTGACACTTGGTGTAGTAGAGAATTATCAAAATCTGGGGATAGGTTGTTATTTTCTATCATTATTTTATCCAATGGGTACCATTTTCTAGTTAAATGTGTTCATCATGGTTCATTCTGATTCCAGCCAGTTCACTTGTTGGGGAAGTAATAAAATATGCTTCAAGCATCGCAAGCTGCAGAGCGGTTTATCTTCATGTCATTTCTTGCAATAAGCCTGCTATCAGATTCTATGAGAAGATGCAATTTAAGCTTCTAAGAAGATTGTACAAGTTTTACTACATCACCAGCCAGCATTATGATGCATATTTATTTGTGTACTATGTAAATGGTGGCCAATCTCCCTGCTCTCTATTGTAAGTAATTAATCTTTTAGTAATGAGAAGTAATTTTAGTTGTTATGTTGAGCTTCATGTTTCATTACATGATACAACTGCATGACTCATTTGTGTATTTAATGGATTCTAAGATATTACTCCGCTTTAAGCTTGTTATGCAATTTAAGCTTCTAAGAAGATTGTACGAATTTTACTACATCACCGGCCAGCAATATGATGCATATTTATTTGTGTACCATGTAAATGGTGGTCAATCTCCCTGTTCTCCATTGTAAGTAATTGCCTTTTTTATTAATGAGAAGAAATTTTAGTCATTATGTTGAGCTTCATATTTCATTACATGATACAACTGGATAAATCTTTTGTGTGTTTAATGGATTCTAAGATATAACTCGATGTTTACACCATGTTTTTTTTTGGGATGAACTCTGAATGTCCTCTATTGAGAAGAGATGAGCAGATTTATATGGCATAAATACTAGTTTGACCAGGTATGTCTAGAACTTCAATAGCTATATGGTGGTCTGGAACTTAAAGCATCACCATGCACCCTATTAGCATGTGTGGCTTGTTGCTTTATGAGAGGCATCAAATATGGTGGATATATTCTGAGGAATTTAGTGTCTTTGAAGTTTATTGAAACACTCAGCACATGGATATAGACAAACTTAATCCAACCCATTTTAAGTTCTAAGTATTCCAACTTCCAAGACTGGATGTTGGACTTATTTTGTGCATTGAGCTGCTAGTTGTTCTACGCATTGCTGTTTCCCCAATATTATCATGTTCTTTGACAGACCTCAATGTTATGTGCACCACTTTTGTTCTGCAGAGCCATCATGGCGGCAGTTACGACGTACTTTGGGGGCCTACTTGAATCACTGGCTACAAAGCTGCAGAAGAATGATAAACGAAAGAGCCTAGAATGGCCAGAATGCAAAGAGATGAAAACACTTTCAGCCATGCCAAACAAGAGGATCATCGCTCCCAACAATGCAATATGCCTGTGTATTTAATGGTGCTTCAAATGATCATACTGAAAGTTTGTAACTACACCAGATAACATCTTGGTTACTCAAAAGAGTAATAAGATTTCTCGAATACACTTTTTATTCTTTGATCATAAGCTCTTGACTCTGTACTTTCAGAAGATTGTAGCTGATCCAAGAAAGATTACTGTTTGGGATTGTTCAATTTATGACTTTTTAGAATGTTTGTGAATTCACATTTAGGCAACAGGAACATTAGCCTTCTTCTGCTCAACCAAGAAATTTCCAACAGTTTCCTGAATGGTGACCAAGGTGCTGGTGGAGATAAATCTTGCATTGGTTGCAAACTCTTCAGTGAGTTCGTACTCGGTGGTGGATCTCACAGCAGAAGAGGAGTCATTCATCTCTAAGATATCCAAACAGATAGAAAAAGATCAAAAACCCACATCTAGATATCTTCCTTCAGCCATCTCTGCAACTTTCACTCATCATCAATTTTAGCCAAGGTGGTAGTAGAGATGAATGCTGCATTGGCTGCAAACCCGTCATTGAGTTCGTACTTGATAGTGGCTCTCACAGCAGGAGAGGAGCCACTCCTCTCAAAGATCTCCAAACAGATACAAAAAGATAAAAAACGCACGTCTAGATATTGTCCGTCAGCATTCCACTCACATATTCATCATCGATTTTTTGTGAATGTCTCTTTGGAAGATCGCACCAGTTGGGTTCCTATCAACAGTAAAGCTTCCAATAAATTTTGTGAACTTGTGATTACATGTTTGTTTCCGGGTTGTGTAGAAACTATTGAGGATAGTGTTAGGATAGCTTAGAGGCTGACTTAGAAGTTAATCATCTGAAAAACTTATTTTTGAAGCTTATAACTGATTGAAGGGCTGGAGGCAAGTTGATGAGTTAAGATTGACTGACCAGGAGGAAAGTGGACATGAAGAAGAGTCCCGAGCCAGCCATGGCCTTCAGTGATATTGATATTCCAGAAAACATTTGGGATCAGTTCGAGTATCAATTCTGCAAGACCAGTCATGCAGCAAACAGTTCACAGATCCCTGCCCAGCAGTTCGACTTTGCATTTCTGGGTGAGTAAGCTCTTCATGGCCAAGTTCTTCTGCTTGATGTTGTGGATTTGTGATGCTAGGTACTTCGTGTCATTGGGTATTTATAGACATTGTACATCACTAGCAGATTATAAAGTGTATATATGACTTCTATAATCTCGTTTTCAGTTTCATATTGATCTTTTATTCTTCTTCGTGTTTTTTTATGGCCATCAAGCAACAATTATGATACAAGAGACATTATTCTCTAAAGAGGAAGTCACTGATGGATAAAAAAAATCCAGGGTTTCTCCCTATGATTGTTGCCTAACTCTGTGCTGGTAGGGAGTTAACAAACCATTTATGAAGTGTTTAGCTTAACTTTTGTACTTGTCCAGTGTGCATCCGATACATGCATCCATTTGGCATCTCCCTCAAAGAATCTAATGTAAGGTTTAACTCGGACATCAACCGACGGAGCGCATGACCGGCTTAAATATCAAGGCCGGCTACTTCGTTCCAAGTCGGTCAATTCTTTTACCATTTTCTGCTTTAAATAAACCCTAAGTACTAATTCTCTTGAGTATTTTGCATTTAACTCGTAATCAAATAAATCCTTCCTTTTCATAGCTAACCAATATACCTTTATTTCCAAGTCAAGTAAGTTGCCTGGACATGGATACAAACCTCAGGCACCATCCTGCTCAATCAAGTACTTCACAATGGCTTCATTGACATATGCCAAGAGCGCAGTCGACGCAAATCCCTCGTTTCCGGCGAACTCCTCGTCGATGTCATACTCCACCACCGTCCTCACGATCGAAGACTCGTCCTTCTCCAGTATCTCGTACCGTATCCTATACGAGCGAAACCCAAGGTCCAGGTACCCGCCCTCCAGCAACTCGGCCTCCTTGATTCTCTTCTTGTCGTCCATCTGGGTGAACCTCTCTTTGTACCATTGCACGGGCCCTGCTCCTGGACAGACTCATAAAATTACGAAAAAGGACGAGGGCCTGTTTGAAAAATTCGTAAAAGATCGTGAAAGTGGACGATTGATCACCGCCGTGGAAGAAGATGTTCAGAATAGTTCCAGGACCGCCCTCTCCTTCGACGACGTCTATCTTTTTGACGATGTCGGGGAGCAACTTGAGGAGAACTTCCGCTAGGCAAATACCGCGGTAGACTGACCACACGCGGTCAGCCGGTAACGAGACCTCCAGTTCGTCGGAGAGAATGCCTTTCATAGCTTTCTTATGTCTTCCGATCCTGGGATTTGGGGCGTCGGCGTTGGAGCCTGGAGTATTTGATGTCAGTCAACATTTCCGACGATAATTTCTTGGTCAACCAAGGAGTCGTTGAACGGGAGGATGAGGATTTCTAGAAGGTGGTTCAAACGATTTTGCACGTACACCCTTCAAAACAATAAAATTATAAATTCTGAATCCTGTATGAAAGAAGGAGAAGGCCTCGAGCGCGGTAATTTTTTCTTTTTTTTTTGGGCGGATAACTAGGAAATTTCGTTGAGGAAGGGTAAAGACACGGAGGAGCGATGTGAGCTCAGAGCGACGACCAAACAGCCAACACAAGCAGAAACAAGAAGATATTGAGAGGTGGAAAGCCGTCCAGACTTATGAAGATGTTCGGGGCCTTTACGTAATTATTGATTTTGGAAGGTTAAAAAATGCAACTTTACGTTTGACGAGAAGCATATTGCATCTGACCAAGATGTTAGATTCGCGTTACATCAAGTGCAAGCTTAGTTTCCAAACAAGTCAAGAACTTCTCTGAGATGTTCTCGTGTTCAGTGCGCATTTGTTACCTTCCTTCAAATAGTGAGCTGCCAGCCTGCAAAAACCCTTATTTTTTAAAAAATTCATCAACTGTGTTTTATGTAATAATAATAATAATAATAATTAAAATTTTAGGAATTTTTGTAATACAAACATAATGTTAGTGATAAAAGCAAAGCTAGATAATATAGTTTTATAAAAAAAACTTAAAACCATCAAAATTATTAAATAATAATTTATAGCTTTTGGTGCTTTCATTCATTATAATCATAGGCAACTTCTAAACTGTTGTTAATTGTGATTAGGGAATGTGATTAAGGGAGTATTTAGGTGCTTTACTTAGCTAAAAAGTTTTGTTGATAGCATCGATTTTCTCATCATCCTAGATGAAGAATAAAATTTAGACCAGAAAGGAAAAGTTGGTGACGCCTATTAATTTGATGTTTCTCATGAAAAATATCTGGATATTCGATAATTCCACTTGGTAATCGATGGAGTCGCTTATAATTGAATGATCTCAGATTTTTATGCATATAAGAAAGAGTTTTTTAAAGTATAATTTTTTAAAAATAACTAAATTGCATATAATTTTCTAACTTTTTTTATAATTATGTAATTTTTTTAAAAAAAAATTAACGAGATTTCAAGTCTCTGAGTTTAAAAAAATTATTTTTTATGAGAAATATACTCACATGTTTTTCAACAACTATAATTAAAATACTAAAATATTCTTATTATAACGGTTGAAAAATTACATATAAATAGTATAAAATTCGGAAAGAATAAGAGAAAATTTGGAAAAAAAAATTTTAGCAACAACTATAGCTAAAATATAAGTTTCAAATTTAAAAGTTCAAACAAGAAATTTTTTTCATGCACAAAATATCGCTTCTAACATTAAGAGGTGGTATGTTTAGTTAAAGAATAAAATAAATATTTTATCTTTTAATTCAACCATAATTAAAATTTTTTTTTAATAAGTTGACTCTAAGGGTCTGTTTGGAACGGAGTCATGGTCAAGGTCAAGGTTAAGACTAGTGAACCACTTTTGTAAACTAATATCTTTTTATCAAAATTAAGACTTCAATAATTTAAAGCTCAAAAAACTATTTAATTTTTTATAATAATTTAATTTAATAATAATATAAAATAATAAATATTAATTTCACAAGATAAAAAAAAATTCTAAAAAATGCTGACTCGGTCCCTGACCCCAAACCAAATAGGCCCTAAAAGACCTGAAAACCCATTGAAAATTAAAGTAAGTGAAGTCATATATAATTTAACTATTTTTAAAGATTATATGTAAAAATTTTAATAAAAAAATAGGTTTGTTTGTCTTTTTCACGAGTTCCAACTTATATTAACGATTCGCACACATTTCAATAAAATAGTAGGATATAATTATTGTGATTAATTTAATTAATACTAGTCTTATTTATAATAATGGTTAGGGTGAATAAAATCGATAAATCATAGTGATTTTATAATTTTTAAATTGAAACCGAATTTTGATTTTTGAAAATGTTTAAATCGAAACATAAATAAGCAATTTGGATTGAGAATTAGATTTTCGATTTTGATTCTAACCTGCTTGTAAAACGACTCGAAAACTAATATATTGATTTTTCAAATTATTAACTTTTAAAATTTATATTTTATATTATAATATTTTAAAAACCCAATATAAATTATAATCTATTAACATCATGAATTTGGTAAAAATTGAAAAATATTTAAAATATATATATATATGAAATTCTGTACATATATACTGATATAATTTCAAGCCACCATATTTTTTCAAAGCGTAAAATCACAGGCTGAATTAATTTTGGAGTTCTATAAAGCAATAATTTACTTTAAAAATATTTTTTTGATATAATTCTCAATTAATACAGTACAAAATATTGACTTTTCAGTTTTTGACTGACCGCTAGTAATCCAATGATTCTTAACTTCTGTCCAAATTCGTGGTTGGCTAAAAGAGATTTACAGTGGTTGATTTCATAAATTGACAATTAGACCGCCTGAATGTTTTCTACGTGGGGTTCCCATCAAGCTAAGATCCGCTTCTCTCCTGTTTGTCAGTTGGCCATCCAAACATTTGAATTAGAACTAAAACCAAAAAACAAAATCAAAATTAAAGCGAACCTTCCAAATTTCAAGACTCGGTCGACACCAAATATTTAAAAAGTATTTTCTCACCTTAGAGGCTGTTCGGTTGTTAAGATATAAATAAAAGTATAAAAAAATCATATATTTTTACTTTCTATTCACTTTTAAAAGTGGTTATAAATAATTCCCTTTTAATCGTTTGATCGAATGAAAATATATTTTAAAAATATAATTATTTAGATAAAATATTATTTATTTAATTATTTTCATGAAAAAATTTTATAGAAGTTTTTATGTAAAATAATTTTTATTTTATTTTTCATAAATAAAATTTTTATGTAATTTTTGTTGTCAAATATTATTTATTTACTTTTTAAATAAATTTTGTTTTAAAAATATATTATTATTGTATGTGAAATTGTTAATGTTAGTATAATTAAAAATTATTAGATTCAATTTCGAAAATCACTTTGGATCAAAGTATTGGGAGGTGAAATTTAATTTATTTTTTATTTTTACATCAAAAGTGTTTAAGTAGATAACTATTTTTCTCTAATTCTTCATAACTAAACAGTCCCTTATAAAAAAAAAAGGGTAATTACGTACACCCCTGTAATTAACTCTAATTACGTACAATCTCCCTAATTTTCGGAATTATCCACACAACCCCCTTTTCAAAATATTTACCTACACCTTCTGATTGTTATTTAATCAAAATTTTTTCAAAAAATTCCGATTTTACCTTCCGTTATTTTTACAATTAAATTTCTAGAAACTTATTATTTATTATTTAATACCCCGAAATTCGGATTTTTGTAAATAACACCCCAAAATTATTTCGATTTACAAAAAAATCTTTCTCCCAAATCATTTACAAATAAACTTATGAAATATTATTAATTACAAAAAAGTCCAAATAATTGTGAACGAGCGGTGGCGGCACGCGGGCGTGGACGAGGCTTGCGCGTAGGCGGCGACACCGGAGGCCAGCGCAAGGGAGCGTACGACAGAGGCCGATTAGCGGGCGCGAAAGCTGGAGGCCGAGGTTGAGGTCGTCTAGGGACGGAGGCCGAGGTTGGTGCGCCGGCGCCGAAATGCGGGCGCGGACGGCTAAGGTCAAGGCGGTCTGGGGATAGAGAATTTTATTTATTTTATAAGTAAATTGTATAAATAAGTCATTGAAGGTTTGAAAACTTAAAATTTAAAATTACAACTTTCATATTGTACATTTACAAATAGACCCCTTCAATATTTTTATTTATAAATAAGTCTAAATTTTTTATCATATTTTAAATAAAATTTTACAAAAAACACATTAAAGGTTTTAAATTTTAAAATTACAAGTTTAATATTTATACATTTAAAAATAGACCTCTTGAATATTTTTTTTAAAAAATTTCCAAATTTTATTTATTTTAAAACTAAATTTTACGCAAAGCAGCGGGCACAGATAGGATTAAAGTTAGGGCTACAGTGAAGTGGAGGAATTTATCAAAAAATTTCGGGGACTTTTCTGTAAATCAAAATAATTTCGGAGTGTTATTTATAAAAATCCGAACTTCAGAGTGTTAAATAATAAATAATAAGTTCTTAGGGGTTTAATTATAAAAATAATGGAGGCTACATTGAACCCTCGCCAGTCAGCGTCTGCGCCTGTGTGTCGGCGCGTCGGCCTTGGCCTCCATCCTCAGATGACCTCGGCCTTGGTTGTCCGTGCCCGCGTGTCAACGCCGGCACGCCGGCCTCGGCCTTCGTCCCCAGATGGCCTTGGCCTTAGTTGTCTGCACCCGCATGCCTATGCCGGCGCGCCGGCCTTGGCCTTCGGCTTCTGCACCCACTTGCCGGCCTCCGCCATCCGCTCCCACCGCCAACCTCCGGTGTCGCCGCCCCCGAGCACCGCCATCGCTTGCCACTCATTTATAATTATTTGGACTTTTTTGTAATTAATAATATTTCATGGGTTTATTTGTACATAGTTTGGGAGAAAGACTCTTCTGTAAATTGAAATAATTTCGGGGTGTTATTTACAAAAATCCGAATTTTACGGTGTTAAATAACAAATAATAAGTTTTTAGGGGTTTAATTGTAAAAATAACGGAGGGTAAAATAGAAATTTTTTTTAAAAAATTTGATTAAATAATAATTAGGGTGGTTTGGGTAAATATTTTGAAAAGGGGTGGTATAGGTAATTCCGAAAATTACCGGAGGTTATACGTAATTAGAGCTAATTAAAAGGGTGTACGTAATTACTCCTAAAAAAAAAAGCCTCTCCACTAAATTGTTTCATTCGTACTTTCAATTTTAAATTTTTAAAAATATATTATTTATATTTATATATTATATTTATGTTATAAATCACTATTACCTTAATAGTTAAGTTTTTAACCCAAATTGTAAATGACCTGAATATAAATTCTCCCAAAAGCACATGTTATTTTCTTTCATATTTTAATTTTTTTACCAAAAAAATTATTTAACATTTATATATATATATATATATCATTTAAAAAAAATTTTAAAAAAATTTTAAAATTAAAATTAAACTTTAGTCAAAAAATTTAAAAATAATTTGATTAAAATTAAATGTGAATCGAAACAATTGAAATGAGACCCAAAGTGGATCCAAAATCCAAAGTTAAAACCTTGCAAACTGCTCCTCTCTCTCAAGTCTCATCCCCTCCACGCCGCCGCTAAAATGAGGTACGATAAGACCCACCACGACGACTTCGTGAGCAACCAAGAAGCATCATCACCACCATCGTCGACAGAGAAGAACAAGGAAGCCAAGAAGGAGGGCAAGGTCCCCTTCTCCAAGCTCTTCGCCTTTGCCGCCGCATGGGATTACCTCCTTATGGCCGTCGGCTCCGCTGGCGCTTGCATCTACGGAGCCTCCGTCCCCGTGTTCTTCATCTTCTTCGGCAAGCTCGTCAACATCATCGGCGAGGCCTACCTCTTTCCCGCCTCCGTCTCCCACCTCGTCGCTAACGTGCCAACACTCAACCGTCATCCTCCTCCCCATCAATCTTTTCTATCTCTCCTACTAATTACCTTTCATTTCTTTCTTCGCAGTCCTCTTTGGACTTCGTTTATCTCGGGATTGTGATTTTCTTTTATTCTTGGACGGGTTGGTTTGTTTTCTTGATTTTGCGTAGTGTCCCTCCTGCTGTGCTAACTGTGATTTGATGATTCAGAGGTGGCGTGCTGGATGCACGCGGGCGAGAGGTAGGCGGCGAAGATGAGGCTGGCGTACCTGCGGGCGATGCTGGACCAGGACATCCGGCTGTTCGACACCGGGGCCTCTACCGGCGAGGTCATCGCCGCGATCACCAGCGACGTCATCGCCGTCCAGGATGCCATCTCCGAGAAGGTACGTCAGATGAATTCCTGTTTTCAGCGAAATCATGCACTTGAAAAACTTAGATTCGTGACGTGTAGTTCCTGCACTTCTACCACTTACGGTTGGGAATTCACGTAAGTGGAGTGGTTCCACGCATTAACTATGATTTTTATCACCATAGCTACTCGTCACATTCACCTCTTCGGTTCCCCCTTTTTTATGGTAGCATAAGCGGTGAATTTTGAACATTTATTTTTAGGAAATTTAAAGTAGCTACTTGTAATTTTATGGAATTTTGCACCAAACTCCTACGTTTAAAGTTTATTACGAAAATATAGAGAATTTTGCAAGAGAGCGCCTATCTTTTAGAAGAAAAGAAACAAGGAATATTTTTTATAATGAATCTGGTTGGATCTTGTGTTGACTGCAGAGGGTAGTTAAAAAATTTATATACATATATTTTTTTAGAAATTATTAAATAAAATTTTTTTAGTAAAAAATATTTAAAATATAAAAAAATAAAAATGTCTCGAATTAGATTCAAATCCAAGTCAAATGTGACCCGGATTAAGATCTTAACCACAAAATAAAAAATAAGTTATGACATAAATATAATACATATAAATATAAATATTATATTTTAAAAATCTGAAATTAATTATTCATACCGAAAATAATTTCAGTTGAATTTAAACTTAAAATAGTTTGGTCGAAACTTAAAATTTTGATTAAAAATGAGTCGAGTTTGTGTGCCGGTTCTGCTCGGGCACGGTCACAACTTGTTGGTGGCGGATCAGATCCGACAGAGATTGCCTGCCACATTTAGTGCACTTTTACTCCGAAAACACCCCGACGTCCTATAAAATACAGGTCCATAACGCCGCACGAAAATTATTTTTATTCTGCCATTTTTGTTTTTTTTACAGTTTCTTTGTCTTTCTTTGATTTTTAATATAATTTGTTTTTTATTTTTAGTCGATATCTTTTTATTATTATTATAACATATTTTAATTGTTATCTTTACCGCCACTTTTTTCGGCGAAAATACGTAAGTAATATAATAGAGTTTCTATTAATATGACATTTATTTAAAATTTAAAATATTTACTCATGTGAACGTGGGTTTTGATAAATCGATTTAAGTTATAAGGTAAACGCAATTATTAAAATATATGATGTTGGGCATAATTATCCTCATATTTAGGGAGCTACGTGTAAATATTTTTTTGGGGCCAAAACAGGATGGGGATGTGATGCGCTACCTGAGCCGGTTAGCCGCCGGCTTCGCCATCGGCTTCGCGTGCGTTTGGCAGATCAGCCTGGTGACCCTCTCCATTGTCCCCATGATTGCCATCGCCGGCGGTATCTACGCCTACACCGCCACCGATCTCATCGCCCGAGTCCGTAAGTCCTACGTCAAGGCCGGCGAGATCGCCGAGGAGGTCATCGGCAATGTCCGCACTGTACAGGCCATCGTCGGAGAAGAGAAGGACGTGGGCCTCTACAGGAATGCGCTACTCAAGACGTACAAGTACAGCAAGAAGGGTGGCCTTGCCAAGGGCCTCGGCCTCGGCTCCCTTCACTGCGTGCTCTTCCTGTCGTGGGCGCTCCTCGTCTGGTTCACCAGGGTTATTGTCCACAGGCAGATCGCCAACGGCAGCTAGTCCTTCACCACCATGCTTAACGTCGTCATCGCCGGCCTGTGAGTCCTACTTCTTTGCTAGCTCGTCGGTTTCTTTCTTCAGTACCACTGCCATGCTAAATTCGTCAATACAGGTAGCTTGGACAGGCGGCGCCGAGCATTTCCAACTCTGTCAGAGGAAGAGCTTCAGCATACTCAATATTGCAGATGATCGAACAGATGACGGTGAGCAAGTCGAGCGCGAGGACGGGGAAGACGCTGCAGTCGGTGGAGAGCCACATTCAGTTCTGGAACATCCGATTCAGCTACCCTCGCGCCCGGATGTTCTCATCTTCAATGGGCTCAACCTAGACATTCCGGCGGGGAAGATTGTTGCGCTTGTCGGCGGTCGCGGACCAGGGAAGAGCACGGTGATCTCGCTCATCGAGCGATTCTGTGAACCACTCTTTGGAGAGATACTCTTGGATGGGCACGACAACAAGGACCTCGAGCTTCAGTGGCTCCGGCAGCTGATTGGGCTTGTGAACCAAGAGCCGGCGCTCTTCGCCACCAGCATCGGGGAGAACATTCTCTACGGGAAAGACGACGCAACTCTAGATGAGATTACCCGTGCTGCGAAGCTCTCTGAGGCCATTACCTACATCAATATCCTGCCTGATAGTATGAGACGCAGGTTGGCGATCGAGGTGTGCAGTTGTCACGAGGCAGAAGCAGCGTGTAGCAATAGCGAGAGCTATACTTAAGAACCCTACAATTCTGCTAACTTGATGAAGCTACAAGTGCACTAGATGCTGAGTCGGAGAAGAGTGTTCAAGAAGCACTAGATAGTTTCATGGTCGGACGGACTATGGTTGTCGTTGCTCACCGGCTTTCAACTATTAGGAATGCAGATATCATCGCCGTCGCGCGGAGTGGGAAGATCGTGGAGACGGGAACACATTAGCAGCTCATGTCGGATCCTCATAGCGTCTATTCATCGCTTGTTCGGCTCAAGAGGCTGTCTCGATGCAGCGAGCTTCGCTTTCGGAGAATGTCGCAGGGAGGCCACTAAGGTAATGCACTTGTTGTTCATCAGATCTGTGACATCTGTGCTAGAATGTAAGCTAATCTCTGTTCTCTCTACTAGCATCAAGTATTCGCGGGAACTGTCGGGTAGAACCGGAAGCCTTGGGGGCAGATTCGGCTGCGACAACGATTCGGTCAGCCGATAAATCCCTGAAGCAAGCGAAACAATGAAGGTGAAGCTTGTGTCAATAAAGAGATTGTACTCAATGATTGGTCCCGATTGGCTTTTTGGGGTTTTCGGGACCTTGAGCGCTTCGTGGCCGGCTCTCAGATGCCATTGTTTGCTCCTGGAGTAACTCAAAACTCTTTTGTCTTACTACATGGATTGGGAGACGACGCAGAGGGAGCTCAAAAAGATTGGGCTTCTCTTCTGCTGTGGCGCGCTGGTTACGGTGATCTTCTATACCATTGAGCACTTCAACTTTGGGATCATGGGCGAAAGACTTACGCTCCGCGTTCGGGAGGAAATGTTTGGAGGTAAAATTATAAGGTGTACTATTCTTCTATCTTCTGATGAAATTGTATTGCATTCTTACACTAGAATTTACGTGATGCAGCAATGCTTCGGAATGAGATCGGATGGTTTGACAACACGAATAACACTAGTGGAATGCCGTCTTCTCGGCTAGAAACCGATGCAACTCTACTCCGAACTATAGCCGTAGATCGATCGACGATCCTACTGCAGAATGTTGGATTGATTGTTACTTCTTTCGTGATTGCCTTCATCCTGAACTGGAGGCTTACTCGGTTGTCTTGGCCACATACCCTTTGATGGCTAGCGGCCATATTAGCGAGGTTCGGTTCCCTGGGTTTTCCCATCCATTTGTGTTTAGTATCGCGTTTTTGTTGATGTCATTGTTCATCTTCTGTACAAATTGTTCATGCAAGGCTACGAAGGCAACTTGAACAAGACATTCTTGAAGGCTAATATGCGCGCCGCTGAGGCTGTAAGCAATATCCACACGGTAGCCGCATTCTGCGTGGAGAAAAAAGTCTATGATCTCTATGCAAATGAGCTTGAGTAGCCATCCAAGCAATCTTTTCGCCGGGGACAAGCAGCATGCATCTTTTATGGTCTTCCAGTGCTTCCTCTTCTCCTCCTATGCTCTTGCCTTGTGGTATGTCAGATTGTCTTTCTGAAAGAGATAATATCCAATCTTCATTTTCAGATGAAACTTGATCAAAACATGACGATGATGTTTCAGGTATGGATCAGTACTAATGAGCAAGGAGCACGCAAGCTACAAGTCTGTGATGAAGACATTCATGGTGTTGATACTGACAGCATTGGCGATGGGCGAGACGCTTGCACCGGCGCCAGACACCATCAGAAGAAATCAAATGGCGGCGTCAGTGTTTAAAGTGCTGGAGAGGAAGACACAGATTGCAGGCGATGTTGGGGAAGATATAGCAAGCGTCGAAGGCACGGTAGAGTTGCAGAAGGTCCAGTTCCGTTTTCCTTCGAGACGTGAGATTCTCATTTTCCGAGACTTTGATCTGAGAGGGAAGGCCGGAAAAATCATGGCTTTGGTCGGCACTAGTGGCTTCGGCAAGAGCACAGTTCTTGCTCGTATTCTGCCATTCTATGATCCAACTGCCGGAAAGGTCTTGATTGATGTTACGCAAATTCAATAGCTTCGATTACTTCATCTTCCAACTATCTAGTATTTATTTTTTCATATGTACATGATTGTGAGGATTGCAGGAAAAGAAATAAAAAAGCTTCGGCTGAAGTCGCTTCGGAGGCACATTGGCCTAGTTCAAAAAGAGCCAGCACTGTTTGCCACCACTATATGCGAAAACATCCGGTACGGGAAGGATGGGGCCACAGAAGCTGAGGCATTGAATCCGCTAAGCTTGCGAACGGACACTCCTTCATCAGTGCTCTCCCCGAAGGCTACTCAACCAAAGTTGGCGAGCAAGGAGTGCTGCTCTCCGGCTGGCAGAAGCAGCGGATTGCCATCGCCCGGGCTATCATCAAAGACCCTGCAATCTTTCTCTTGGATGAAGCCACAAGAGCGCTTGACGTGGAGTCTGAGCGGATTGTGCAGCATGCGCTCGACAGAGTCATGAAGAGCCGCACGACGGTGATGGTGGCGCACAGGCTTTCGACAATTCAGAACGCCGATGTGATCTCAGTTTTGCAGGACGGGAAGGTAATTGAACAGGGGAATCATTCAGCTTTGGTAGAGAACAAAGATGGAGCTTATTTCAAGCTGATCAGCTTGCAGCAGAAACAGAAGAGGCAGCAATAGTACGTGATCATCAGCATAGAGGGTCAAGTTTGCTTCATGATCCATGCATAGTACCTTCAATTGTGGCTCAAGAAGCAGATTTGATTTTATTCATTTGCTCGACTGGTTCCGATTTATGAACACAGAAACTATACTCGTGTTTGCATCGATTTATTGAAATGTAAGATATGATCGAATTCAATAAACAGCAAGCATACATGACATTCTTAGGTTCTGTATTCTTCAAGATTTGCTCCACAGTAGATGTTCTTGATTGGTATGACATTAATGTATTTCTTCCTCCTAATTCAGGTGATGATCATTATAGCACCTCAAAATGCAAAGTCTTATCTCGAACAAAGATGAAATTAGCAGCTGAAGTTTTCATAAAAGAAATCTGTTTAGATGGCAATTGAAGTAATTCAAATGTTTTGTTTGGATTAATGCACTGTAATATTAGCATAAGCAGCTACATTATACAACTTATGAGATTTTCCTAGTCAGATACATGTACTGAACTTGAAAAGATAAACATGAGCTTATTGATATATATTTTGCCACAAACACCAACTTCTTATCTCAGTGAAAATTCCTTAAAAGCCAAGCAGATAAGATTCATCGTCTAATTTGCCTAATTCTGCAAGATGTACGCATGTTTACCCATCTTTTTTCCTATGGTAATAGGTTTATGTGCTATGAAAAGCAGATTGCTTGCCGGCTTAGAATTGGAGAGCCAAAGTTCTACCTACATGACTGAAATTTACGGCCGACGAGTAACTTCTATGGTAAAAATTGAAAGCCTTGGTTGAAGTCTTCAGGTTCAGGTGAAACTTCTATATATTTTATCTTACGCTCGAAGAAAAAACGAGGTCTAATTCGGTCTTATGTCAGTAAAGCCATATGGGAGAACAAGCATTTCTTATGAAATCAGACCAAAGGCAACTTCCTGCAGCCCAAGTCCCCAGAGGTGGCAACTTTGAAATAGCATTCCCCAAGTCTTGCTTCTTAGCTTGCAGGAAACTTTCAGCTCTGTAACTTTAGTTTGACATAGATCTGAAACAAGAAGTTGACAAGTTGCTCTTTTTTTTTTTTTGTCAATCTTGACCACTTTTTTGGGGAGTTGTCTTCTTGGACCATGCTACATATTGCGTTGAGACTAGTCTTTGAAACGGAAAGAATGGTGAAGTTGGAGATTATATTAATATAGGTTCCTAACAACCCTACCAAATTCTTAAAAAAAACTATATAATGTGAGATTATACAACTTGGATGGAGAATATACTACTGAAAAATACCACTAAATTCAAGATATGGCTGCTCTCTTCGATAGATTCTTGTTAATGTCCAAGGGAAGCAACCCCAACAATTAAGCATCTAATTGACTTGTACTATCATTTTCTAATATATGAATTAAGTATATTGCTCATTGAGTTGACAGTTTATTGTTGATTAAGCAACACATCAATATCCTAAAATGATCAAGACCTAACAATTCAGAACAAAGATAGCATTGTCATGAATGGTTACTTCTAACCTTGGGTCATTGTCGCACAAATTGAATGGTAGATAGCTCTATCTTTACAACAAATTATCATAATTTCAAAGGACATTAGTGTTTCTTAATGATCTGGTGTGTGATTAAGGCTCTTGCTGAACATGTCCGAGTTTTCAGCCCGGATCGCATCCACACCGTCGATTTTAAGAACTTCGAGTTTGTTTTATTCGCCTCACTTAAACCATTCTACACGAATAAAGAGATACATGGAATACAAATTTATGTCAAAAGCTCTTGTTTGGAACAATCAAGTCTAAGATCTCCATCTGAGTGCCTTAGTATTATATTTGGTGTTTGTTAGGGGAGCTAAACCAATCAATGAGAACAATTAATAAAGCAAATAATGATGCTTCTTTTATAAATATATCTCATAAAAAACTCTGTCCACTTGCATGGAGCTTGAGGTACGTGATAGTTCAACGTGACGACGTTGATGAGGTCGGATTAAGATCGGAAACATCTCTGATTGACCGCTCTACATAAGCCGCCTACGTTGCCGTGATCTATTATTATCGTTATGACCGCGAGCGCAAAAACTTTTATTTGATCATTTAATCCTTTTCCAAATCTAGTAGCATGACGTTAGCATGAGAGGCTGTCAATCCATAAAACTGTAATAAACTCAATTGAGATGTTGATGCACTTAACCCAGAGCTCTGGTAATAGTGTTCGGCAGACATGAATTGACACACCATGGCCGGCCTGTTTCTTTCCAACTTTTGTGTTCATTGTAATCCCTAACCCTAACTCAAGAAGAGAAACAGTGACAGCTTGCTTGCTGCCATGGTGAAAATCCTACTTCTCTTCAAATGTTTTGCCACATGGCGCAACGGATCCAACCACTCTCAATCTTGTTCCTCAAGCGCGATGCTAAACACGACACGCAATTAACAACCTTGAAATTTTCTATTTTTTCGCTAAGATACTCACTAACATATTTAGTAGGTTAATGGGTTAATTAAAAGCTCAAAACTAGCTGCATGCAAGGTACGTACGTAGAAATTATAGCCCCATACCATACTGAAGAGCAACACAAATCAACATGTGACTGCTTCATAAGATCAAGGAGAAAAATTGAGACCAGAGTCAAGCTCACGTACTATAAAACCCTACAGAGCCATCGAACAAATCCCCACACTAATCCTTTCTTTCCTCTCGAAACTCTTATTAGGTATTGTTTCTTCCTCTAAACAATTCTCATTATCTGTTTAGAAACCCTAATAATCGTGATGATACAAAATTTTTTGGTTTGTCATGTACAGGAGGACAAGCTAATGGGGAGATCCCCTTGCCGCGACGATATCGACGTGAAGAAGGGCCCGTGGACGACGGAGGAGGACAAGAAGCTCGTGGATTATATACAAAGGAATGGCCATGGAAGCTGGAGGAGCCTCCCCAAGAACGCTGGCCTTAATCGATGTGGAAAGAGCTGCCGTCTCCGGTGGACTAACTATCTCCGGCCAGACATCAAGCGCGGGAAGTTCTCCGACGACGAAGAGCGGCTCATCATCCACCTCCATTCTGTTCTCGGAAACAAGTACGGGCTAGAGTTTAAATCCTGCTTGAAGCAAATAAGGTGTTACTTGTGTCTCATGTGCTTCTTCCCTTTAGGTGGTCTTCCATTGCTAGCCGGCTTCCGGGGCGGACCGACAACGAAATCAAGAACTACTGGAACACGCACATGAAGAAGAAGCTTCTTCTCATGGGGATCGATCCGGTGACTCATCGCCAGAGAGCCGATCTCGAAGTGCTCGCTAGTCTTCCAAGCTTGATCAACTCCATGAGTTTTAGCCCTTGGGATATGAGTGCACTCAGACTGCAAGCTGATGCTGCACAGTTAGCAAAGCTTCAGCTTCTGCAAAACCTAGTGCAAGTCTTATCTTCTAGGTCTTCTCCTTCCAATATGTTCAGCGATCTCAATGGCTATCTAGGGATTGTGCAAGATCATTTACCGACGTCTTCGGGTTTTCCAAACTCGGGCTTGCTTCAAGTATTCAACAATCTTCAAGATTGTCCCAATCCAAGCCTTCCTATCCAAGGAGAAGAAATGTCTGCACAAAACAACTGTTCTTGTGCCATGCCTGCTCCACACTCTATACCTTCATTGATCTCAAGCTCGCCCAAGATGATCGCAGTAGATCAAGTTCAAGAACATATCAACGCGAATGATACGTCAGGCAATTCATCAGCCTCAACAACACCATTTGAAGCTTGGGAAGGGCTTATTCTTGGTGATATAGAAGGTGATCTTCATAACTGGGGAGACATTTTGAAGTAAGCAATCTTATATCTAACATTGATTTTTGTCTAAGTCGCAGTGACTTAACTATTTGATAGGATAAATTTCTTATATCTCTAGTTCTGCCTAATTGCAGCCAAACAACTTGGTCGGATGAATTGTAGAAGACACCAATCTCTTGAAGAAATCAAGCATTTGTCCATAGAAAGAAGATGTTTGAAAGATTCATTAAACTTAAATTTTTGTGTTGCAAAAAGTATGAGTATGAGTATGTCCAAGTAAATCTTTTACAGATATATGGTTTTGTTATATTTGGATTTGTGAAGTAATTCATGACATTTGCCATTCATTAGTTTATATTTCTTTATGTTTTAAGCACTGTCTGATGAGAAATTTGAGTTGGTGGTAGCTTGCGGCAATGAACTGGAGATGAAAATGACTTCCTCTTCAGGGAGATAGAAGTTATTGCATCATCGCAAGATGAATACATATAAACTTTAATGAAACTCTAAATCCATGATAATCCATATTATCTTCAATCCATATCATTAATTAGTGCTAATTAGGTAATATATTGCTTTAGCAACAAGCCAGTGACTGTAGCATGCCATCCGTTGAATCGATACTTAGAATTTGCAAATAATATGTCGAAAATAAAAGATTTTGTGTCAGTTGATCGCATTTCACCCTTGCTTCAAACAGCAAGTTTTTAATGTTTTATTTTTTCATTTTTTCTGAAAAAAATCAGGAAATACATCACATCAACCAAAGATTGTGTCTGAAACTTCAGAATCTATCTGTAATCAGAACAATCCAATCTTGTCCCGCAAGGGAGGATATATAGCATGGTGTGAGTAGGTGTGTGTTGATGGACCTACATGAAACAGGCAAGTTACCTACTCTGAAAGAATACATTTGATTCACAACCGAAAGTTTCAAGCAATTGCATCATAAGTTGTACATGAAAAGAAAATGGTTTTATGGATGTGGCCATTTCCTTTGCACTCAAACCCATATGCTTTCTTTTTCATCAGTTCCATGGATCTGCTGACTTTGTGACCATTTCCTTTCCGTTCCACCCATGCTTCGATTTTGATCAATTACAAGGTTTTACCAAAAAAATTTCAGATTAAACAAGAAAGAGATGAGCTGCGTTGAATTTTATAGAATCATTGTTTAATGTGCTGAAAATCAAAAAAGGCCAAGCACATGGTAAAAGGATTAGGTATCTTTTTAATCACCATTCCAAGGTCAATAGCATTTAAACATTGACTTGATCATGAACAAATTACATCCCATAAAATATGAAAACTTTAATTATCTTAATGAAAGCACTGCCCTAAGCATGAGTTTAGGACAAACACTAGAGGTTAATTCTTGGTTCAAATGTTCAAGTATGAATGTGACTTCTGTTGAATTTTTTGCTTAGTGAGCTCATACTTACAATTACAAATGGTCTAAGACATTCCTAATAGATTGTTAAGCCACAAGCTTCTTTCATTGGCACATGATGTAGTGAACACAGGATGCAAAGCAATCTTTGTGACTTTTTTTATAATTGTTCTTTGTGTTTTTTGCCTTTTGTTTTGAGATGCACATGTAAGTCAGCTTTAACGGAGCTTTCATTTATGGCAAAATTAGGAGCAAGCCATGGGAAGCCAGGCTCCCCCGCCCCCCTCATGAGAGATCACGTGGAACCAATGATAAGACGCGGGTCCTGCATTGCACGTGCTTTCCACGTAACAAGTTCACAGCCGCAGGGCATATTTGTGGCCTGTGGGGATAGGATAAGCGTTTTCTCTTCCTGCGGATGCACCGAAACAGATGTCAACTTTGGGCTTGGATGACCCGAAATTCTGACCCGGCCCGGCGCAAAATTTTTTTCAGCTCGGGCTGTATGTGCTAGTGGTGTAAATTTGGCGCATCGATCTGCGGCCCAGCACGACACCCTTCTCCCGTGAGCCGTCGCCAAACAAACAAAAAAACAAACAAAAAGAGAAAAAAAAAAAAAAAAAAAGGAATGACTGACACAACACCAAACTCAACCGCTGTGACAAAAAAGAGCATGGATTTTACTATAAGAGTGATTAGGTGTTGGTTCTTTCCATTAACTCACATTTTTAAACCCAAAAAATTATAAAATTTAGGTTTTTTATTTTATTTTTGGTGAATTATTGGATTGATTTGAGGTTATGTTTTGTGAAAAATAGATTGAATATGATTTATAAAAATAAATTGAATTATATTTAAAAATACCTCACCAAATATATAATAATGGATAAATAATTAAAATAATATGTATTACTTTGTTTATAGAAAATCATATCTATACGATATATACAATATATTCTAAAATAAGAAAAGCTCATGCACTCCATATACACATCAAATGCGAACATGACATTGAAAACTAAAATATATATATGTATATTCGAAAAATAAGTCCAAATACATTATCAAGAATAAAATCTTACAAACACACATAACAAAACAAAACTTTCAAAACTTTTATATAATGTGCACATGGAAATGAAATGAAAATATAGCAAACTTTCAAAAATAAATAAATATTAGAGAAAATAGAGTATAAGGTAGACAAAAATTTTATTTCACTTATCATATTTTTCGAGTGACAATATACTTTTGAGTTGCATGTATTGTCATCTGTTGTGAGATTTACAATTTCAACAATCATCTCAATCACAATTTTTTTTAAAACACAATAGATGTTGCGTAGATGGTGAAAGTCGATATTATCATAGATCCTCGCAAACATTTTTTGCTCGCATAGGATGGTATGTTTTACAATCATTAATGAATGATTCAGGCCTATTTCATGCAAATCTCATCGAAGATCAAATCACAAAATAATAATATCGGCAAACTCAAAACATAAGTATCTTCTTTGAGACGCGCAATAATAAACAAACTCTCTATGTTCAGAACAATGCGATGATGATTTCTAACTTGTAGGAAGATGAACAATAATTTGATGCCCAATAAATCTCATCAAAACTCAACTTAAAATCCTCCCAAACTTTTTTCTTTGACCAATAGTGGGAAAGAAATTATAAAATACTAAGCAGAATTGGTACCACCAAAACCATGCCTAAAAATTCTTGAAAATAATGCAAAATTCAACCTATAATGCCAAAATATAATCTTGAATTCAATTAAGGGACTGTTTGGTTTGATTTCTAAAACCCGAAATGAAGATAATTAAAGAAATTAAAAATTAATTTCTTGTATTACTGTGTTTGGTTCAATTTTATATCCAGAAATCAAAAGAATTGGATGATTTTCAGTTCTTATAGATTTCAAATTTGAATTCCTGGCTTTTTGTTGCGGAAGACACAAATTCCGGGAGAATTGGCGTGAGTTTCACATCTGAATTCTCATTGTTTTTCGATGAGGGAGTGCAGGCTTTTTCGGAGAAAAGCATCATTTCTGCTATTCTTCTCTGTGCTCAACCGTACTCCGTGTTCGATCTGCATCTTCGTTAGTAATCGAACACAATCAGCACTTGATGGGCTCGATTTATGCCTTCCATGGTGAGCCGACGCATGTCGTGCTCGATCTGTTCCTTCTGTGGTTAATCTACGCCTGCCGGCTGAAGCTCATTTCCGACATCGTGCTTCGTCGATCGAACCTCATCTACTGGTCCAAGCTCATCTCCGACTCCATGCGTTGCCGATCCAACCTCGTCTCTGACTCCATGCGCTGCCGGTCCAAGCTTGTCTTCGACTCCGCGTGTTACCAGTCCAACCTCGTCTACTGCTTCACCGTCTTCAATGGAGAGCACCATGGAAACCCTGAGCATCGCGAACAACGAGTTCGTGGTGGCGGTAGCTGGAGTCCTTGAAGCAAAGGAGCATCAGGCGGGCGGAAGACGTCGGCGATGGACGTGGCGCTCGAGGCCTTCCGTCAATGGTGGGAGCTCTTCAGGGTTTCGTGCGACTAGGGCGAGGAGCGCGTGAAGTCTATGAAACAGCAAATTGGGTCCAAGTGCCTCGTCGACGAGGCTATCAGGCTTGCCCCCTCGCTTCACTACCGGTGGGATTCCTCCAATCAGTGATGTGCGCCTCGAGCAGATGAACAAGGCGGTGCGCTGGCTTGTGATTGAGCTACAACATGGATCTGCGGCTGATGGAGTTTATTTTTTGACCTTTTTAAAATATTTATTATTTATTATTATTTTTATATATTTAATAATAATATTATTATTATTTTTTAATTATTTTCAAATAAAATATTTTCAAAAAGAAATTATTTTTTTGTTTATTAAAAAATTACTTGACATGAAAATAATAATATTATATTAAATAATAATAATTAGTTAATATATATTAATATAACTTTTCGTTTATACAATTCATTAGAAAATTTTTTTAATTGTAAAAATTAAATTACCATTTTATATATTAAATTTATTATATTTTTGTAATAATTTATTTATAAATTATTTTTTTGTGCAATATGCTAATTCTCAATTCCTACTCCAACCAAACACAAGAATTTAATAAATTAATAAAATTGATTAATTTCATTTGTCAACTAAACAACGAAATTTTAAAATTTATGAATTGGCCAAATCCTAATTCATTCAAAAATATTCATCCAGATACTAAAATTATTTAATTTTTTCAATTCCCCAAAATTATTCGATTTTTTTGATTTCATAATTTTAAATTCGGAATGGATGCAAATTCTCCTAAAAGCAATTATTTTTTCTCTCTCTGTCCAATAGGGGGAAGTAAAACTTTATTTATGGGCAATGACGTAATTTTACTATTCCAATGTACCTTTGATGTATGTAAGAAATTTTTAAATAGACAGATACATTAATGGAAAGAGCTAATTGACAAAAAAAACTGATTACGAAATTCAAAAAAATCAAGAATTTTAAGTAATTTTTTATTGAAATTGCAAAATCATGATGTTGCGATTACCACGATTTTTGATATTTGCAAATGCCACACAAATTTTTTATTTATTAGAAAAAAAATGATATGCCATTACGGAACTGTTCCAAAGAGATGGAAAACAAAAATAAATATTTTAATTCCTTAAGTTTCATAAATAAAATTTTCGTTGCAATTTTATGGATATAAGTCTTAAATTATACAAGTATTCCTGTAAAATCCACAACAACGCGCTCAAAACTAATTTTGCAATGTTTTTGCAAGGAAGAAACAATTGATAGGTGTTTCGTGCAAATATCAAACCGGGGGAGCTTTTTGAAATTTCGACAAATATCGGGCCCAGTGGGATGATGGGCCGGGTCCAAAATATGATGGTCTTCGGAGGACGGGCTTTTTCGTCCCATCAGAAACACATCATCGATCAACGGCGGATATCGTCTCCACTCCCCCGACATCCGTGATTTGTTCGGCTTCTTCAGCTCTCCGTCTCCGTCTCCCTCTCCTCCCTCTCCTCCAGATCTACCCGAGAAATGCGGAGTATTCTGGAGAAGCATCTCTCCCGCGACTCCGTCTCTTCCTTGGCGTCGAGGCCCACCAGCAATTCATCCCTCCCCTTCGCCGCCTGCTTGTGCCGACAAGTGAGCTCTGCATCCCATCTTCTGCAAATCGATCGTCGTGGGTTTTCGTTTAGCGGTTTCATTTTTGTTCGTTTCGTGGATTTCGGTCATATATTGAGGGTTTTTCTGTGTATGCATCGACCGAGAGAGATTTCTCGTGCTGATTTTGACGCTTAATTGGATTTTGGAAATGCATTGCTATTTCACAAGTGCCTGCTAAGAATCAATTAATTTTTATCATGCTTGAACGCTAAACAGTTTTTCGAGCAAATCGAAATGTTCTGTTTATGTGGCTAACCTAGCCTTATAATCATTTGCCTGTTCATCTTTAACCATGCAGTTCGCGGATTCTGCAACATTGGCCAATGAAGAAGCAGACAGGGTGATTTTGCCGAGGTAACTCATGTATTAAGCTGAAGTTTTTCGTTTTGTCCGAGTAAAATTGACTGAAGTTCACTTCTATGAGAGGTATACTTTTTGTAACTGTATCATCGTGAAGTCTTCAAGTAGAAAAGTTAATTGTTTCGTTAGAAGCATCAAGTTGATGATTGCACAAATGGCTGTAGATTTTTGGCTAGTTTGAATTATACAGAAGTAAATGGAATTGGCGGCTTGTTTTCTTGAAAGTTGGAATTGTATTATTTTATTAACTTTGCATGCAATCTTTGATGCAGGGAGAGGCCAGGAGTGTCCTATGGGCTTAACTGTGCTCTTGCTGGAAGAGGTGTAATAGTAAAGGATAAAGCTTACTACAATTTGAAATTGTCCAAACTACAAAAATTTGGTGCATCCGCTGTAGGTTGTATGAAGGCTACCCAATTTTTTACACCAGAAGTTCTGTTGGTTTCCAAATATATATTTTTTTATTTGTAGCTTAATGATTTGTTTTTGATTGCATAGAACGCCTTTCTGGCCACCCATTACATGTGAGGGGAAACGTCAATGGTGGAGTTCCTGAAATTTCAAAGGCTCAGTTTAAAAAACTCTTGAAACAGGTAACAGTGCAAGTTTGCCTAGATTGTGTTGATTATCAGAAGTATAGTTTTCAACTACTTAGAAACATTTGAGGTGTTACAAATAAGGATGCAGCTAACTGCTTTCTACTATTTGCAACTTACAAAGTCAATAAATTTATTTACCTAGTAGTTCAAAAGGTTGGGTCATATAAAGATCAGCGGAATTGAGGGGGAAGGACATTATTATGATGATTAAAAAAAGGATAATGGGGTTCTGGTGTCTTGTTTGAAATTAACAAAGCTAAAGAAAAGATGCTTGACTACATAGATGGCAATGCTAAATGACAGTCACAGCCTTCATATTACGAAAAATGCAGTCTTGCTGACAGTATTCTTTTCCTTTCAGCAATCATATCAGTATGTCACAGATATCTTATATAAGTTGCTTCTGGTTGGACCCTTGTATCCTTCAAAAGTCTTTTGCTACTACAGCATGTAAATCTGCTGATGTTGACACACAAAACAGATGCAGATTTGGATCTGTGAGTCTAATGGCAAGGCCTCAAGTTTTATCAGATTGGAACATAAAATTAGTTTGCAACAGTCAAATTGTTTCTTGTACAAATTGAATAACTTCCCAAGATCTGTAAGCTGCAACTTGTTCTATCTTGCTTATTTTGCTCTTCCTAACTCTAAGTAAGCCTCAACAAGAATCAGCTTCTTTTGCTAACTCAAGTTAGTTGTTACCCTAAATTTGTGCATGACCATTATGCAATTTTCTTTTCTAGCAATCCTTAATTTACTGGGTTTACATCTTTTTATTTAGATCTAAAAACTCATGCACGACTTCCAACCCCATCATTGTTTGAATTTTACAAGAAATTCATCTATTTTTCTGCATTCAATTCTATTTCCTATGTTACTTACTTCTGATTACTTATTCTGCACTCCTTTTCCTATTTTAGGTTACATCTCACCTTTCTTCAATCTCAAGTGTGTTTGTTCAAGATGGAGCTGTAGGTTCAATTCAAAAATGTGATGCAAAGGTCCGCGTGATTAGTGATAGTTCCTCTGCTGTATTGCAACTTTCAAAAATCCTTTGGAAAACACAATCCCGGGCGATTTCCCATGATTCTTGTCCTATGACAGTGTATATTGCTAGCTCTATAAGGTAGTTCACCATATTATTATTCTGATATGCTGTAACTTATAATTTTGTAAAACCCATCTTGTGTGCTCTCCTTATGCTTTCCTGAAAAAAACTGGATTCTTGAACTTGTTTGCTTAAATGGATGATATTTGTGTTCACTGTTAACTGTAAGGGTAACATTCCATCCTCTTTCTCTCTCTGCCAAATCAGAACCACCCGAAAGACAGTACTGTGATGAGCAAGCCGTGAGCTGTTATGTACACAATGTTCTCCTGCTAATGTAGTACATTGGGTGGTCAGCAAGGCATGGTTGTATGTTTTTCAGTAATGGATGATCCTTGGTGGGAGGTTTTTCTGATGTAAGTCAGCATATAATGCAAGATTAAACAAGGGATTAAGTTATACACTCTAATTGTACCCCATCAGATTACAAGATAAAATAGGTATTAGCAGAAAATGGCAGATAAATTGTTTATAGTACATGTAACATGGGTTGCCTGTTCACAGCTTGATTGTCTTTTAACTCTTCCATTCTGATTCTGCAGTCCAAGTACTGGGGTTTTTCTTGGTCTTGGGTCAGAAGCATCTAATGGATGTGCAGCAGTTGATGTTGAAAGCTCATCCCTCATCTTATGTGGTAAATTGTTTTCTGATGATAAGCTTGTGAAAAGTGCACTAAGTGCTTCAGCTGCCCCTATAATTTCAGCAAGGGGAGGCATTCCTCTTTTTGCCAGGTAAGGGTTGCTTCTCATTTTCTATGTTTGACCATTTGCATCCCGATAGTTGCTTACTTTAGTGATGATTGTGTCAGGCTTCTTGTATCTGGGGATTCTATTATTCTGCTGTTTGTTCCAGAGGATACTATGCAGATATTCTCAGATTTCCATGAGGTTCTGGTCTCACTTGATGTTGGTGTAGTTTTATCTTCTCATGAAGTTGCACCCTTTTTTCCATGGGGAGAATCTGTGGAGCTTAAGGTGTTCAAAAAGCCATCTTCCATAATCTTTGCATCTTCTGATAGGTAAAGAAACATGGGAAAAAAATTCCCATGTGTTTGTTTAGTAATTTTTAGACATAAAATTTTCATCATAGTACACACCTGCACCCTTTTCACCAATAGATCCATTGCATTTATTTGGGAACCTCCTTCCTGAGTTTTTGTTAAACAAGCTTTGTTACTGATATCAAGCTTTCATGATACATATATATAAATATATATAATAAGCTTATAACTAATTGAGTATTTGTGTAGTTTATAACTAATATAATAAGCTTTGACAAAGAGCTGGTGTTGGCAAAGCCACTGATATCTTACTCTAGTATCTATGAACCTTGAACCATTTTTTGCATGACGAATATACTTGCAGTACTGGGGTTCTGCCTCTGATATCAAAGCTTTCTCCAAGCCAAGCAGCATATCACTTTCTTGCCGGCTATCGAGATGGGAAGTTTGTTCCTGCATACAGTGAGGATCCCTCACCCATTGACCCAATTGCACTTGCAAAAACCCTTTATTCACAGGTCCAGACTGAAATTTATGTTCCCAGGTTTTTTATGTTATCCTGCATTATGTGTTTGGCTTGTTACGACGGCAATCGCTTTTTTTAATATTCTCTCGTGCAGTTAAAAGAAAATGAAATTCAATGCTTCTTGATAAATGTCAATGATGGTGGGAAGCCTCTGCCTGGTAAGCTGAGAATTTTGCTATTGGAATATAAGGTGCCATGCTTTGTTCAGTGACCATTTTTATTATTTTTTACAGGCAAGGAGCTTGTTGAGTTGATGAAATCAACTCTATCTAATGAACTACCAGTAAGCAAACTGGTTGTGGCCAACTCTAAAGGTAATGCTCTGTCCACATTTCTATTGCTGCGATTTCGTTCAACCTGAGGTTCTTCTTCTTCTAACTCCTGACAATCACATTTGTGGTTCCCTACAGTTGGGTATCTTAAAGGAAAGTACAATAGCTTTTTGTCAGGTAAGTTTGAAGAATTACCAGATGAGTTCTTTTTCTGAATTTCCTTTTGTTTGCCTGATGTACATTTCTTTGAAATTGGTCTCTCACAATACTGTGTTCATCTAAGGTCTATTTGGGGCATTTTGCTCATACTGATGCTAGTTTTCTTTACCAACCTTCCTGTGCCTTTATGGTTTGTCGTGTATAGTGAAATACAACCAGGGTAAGTTCATGACAAGTTTTTCACATCAACTGGAAAAGTGATTCGTCACTCTCAATTGTTTTGTCATGCACAGCAATATAGGTTTCAATATGTGACTGCTTGGCTTCATTATTTGACACAAATATGCAGTCATTATGTGCAATAGATACTTAGCACAGTCCTCTGTTGCGGTTATTCACAAATTTCAGCGAAAAGTGTATTTCAACTATTGTTATGTGAGCTGTGACGTTGAAATGTCCAATTGAGTTATAATAGATGAGGGAGCACGCTATCCTTTTGCAGTGAAACTTACAGATCCATTTTACAGTCATCAGCAGCTATGATGTATCTAGTTTAGAACATGCTTACGATCCCAAAATTGTATTTTTACCTTCAAAAATAAAAGAAAAAAAAAGCTTTTCTCCATGTATATATTTACTTGAAAACTCAATAGTATATTTTACCCCAAAATTTTAAATTTGTATATTTCTATTTAGATTATTGGTTAGGTTGTGAAAACCTCGTATCCATGGAATATTTCATCTGATGGGTTAATTGAAACATAAAATGCCTAAAATGCTCATGAATAGAATTTTTACCTTTAATTGCTTATTAAAGTTTAATAATTGAGGTTTATTATTCTCAAATCTCCACCATGGGATGCTGTTCGGGTATATAGCCATCTACACGACTAAAAATTTGAAGCTGCCATCGGTGGCAATTTTTGACCTTTGATCGCAGGAGACAGTTTAAAGAGCTCAAAAAGCATTGGTTTAATTTTGGAGCTAAGGTTGGTATACTTTAATTGATATTTCCTATTTTCTTATACTCCAAATCGATTGAAAATGTCTTTAGTATTGTCTTTTTATAAAAGCACCGAAGAATGGATGGAAATCTTAATTCAGGTTGTTGAAGGTTGAAGACAAAGCCCTCCATGTCGGTTCTTGCAAATATGCAAAAGTTGTAAGGGGTTTTTTGTAATTTTGATATTTTGGGTAGAATGGGTGACAGCTTGAGTTGGAGTATTTATTAATTTCCTTCAATCAAACAAAAGAGGACCACCAAAAAGCGAAGACGACCACGACGAGAACTCTCCAGACGTAACCCCTCCAATCATTCTCTCTCGATCGCCATCTTCTTTCCGATTAAGTACAACCTCTTGCCCCCCCGCTCTCTCTACTGATTAATTGAACACCAACGATTGGTTAAGTGTTAATTAGTTGTTAGATGCTTGATAATTAACATTAGTACCGTTTATTACTAAGTTGGCATCCTTCCAGTTCACATCCCTATGCACATCATCGTCAATCCCACTGCCCAATATCCACCACCTCAAAAAGCCTCTACCGCGTTCTCCGTCACCCCCCTTGCATCTTCTTCCTCCGCCGCCTCCGCGTCCCACAAGAAGTGAGCATACGATCCCAACACATAACTACAAGCAACGCAGACCATCCGATCACGATCAAACGGTTCAAAACTAGACAACTTATTAAACCTTTCTAAAAGAACACGTACCAGTCATCGGGCGCGGCGTCAACCGCTCGCCGGAAGTAATTGCCGGCGCGATCGCCATCCCCGTGCGCCTCCCACATCAGCTTCCCGTACATTGACAGCACCTCGCCGTCCTCGGGGCTCGCCAGCACCGCCCTCCCGTAGAACTCCTCCGCCCCCATCGCATCTCCTTCCACCTGTCATTTCCCAAAAAAGCAAAACCAAACTGAATTCAAAAAATTGAGAATTCGATACTAGAAATGATCGCTGATCTTCCAGGGACTGACCTCGTGCAAGAATCTGCCGTAGTTCCTCAGCAGGAGCGGGTTCTCGGGATCAGTGCTGAGCATCGACTTGTAATATTCCGCCATCCTCTCATTCTCGCTCCGGTCTCCCTTCCCGCCGCCTCGGCTTGTCCGTTTGCCGGAGCCCATGCCCCCGCCGGAAAACTCCACCTCCCCCTCTTCCTCCACCAAGGTGGTGGGGAAGTACGTACGGTCCAAAACGCGGCGAGATCCAACCAGATCGAGGTCCGATATCGCTCGCCGGAGAGAGTCGAAGCAGATCTTGATCTCCGGCTTCGACTCCGCCGGCGAGGCGGATCGAGGTGAGAACGTGAAGCTCCGGGTCCGATGGAGATCACCGGGAGAGGATGCATCCAGGCGGGCGGGAACGGAGCTCAACCGGATCAGGGCGGACGATCTCATCGTGTAATTGTAGAAGAGCCTGGACGCGGACCCGGTTGGAAAGACTCAAGGCAGAGAGCAGTGTGGCATTTATATAGGCAATTGGGGTGTGACGGCGTAGGTTGACGGCGCTCCGTGGGGACACGTGTGCGAGAGCACGTGATGGCTGGTGCCGATTTAAGTGCCGCTCTGTCGTAAGTGGACACGTATGAGTGCGAAGACTGGCCCTCGGGTTGACGGTGCGGTGGGCGGAATAAATCGCTCGCTGTCTCGCGGATTTAATTGAAAAACCATTTTGAGCTACGTGGCAGCGCGATTTAATTAAATTAAACAGACCCGATTTAATTTTGGCACGAGAGCGATGGCTAAAAACCAGATTCTTCTGAGAAATAGGAAACGTAAGTAGGAACTAGAAGCCAAGCAGCAGCCCACATGCATTACTGAACCACCACCTTCAGTGTGTTTGGTTGGTAAAAAATAAGAAAACATTAGTTAGATTGAGATCACTATCACTTCGATTATTTAATTTTTTTTAAAATAATTTTTTGAGTCAATTAATTTTTACGTATTTTTTATCTCAAAATAAAAATTAATTAAATTTTATTTTTTTAATTTTTTAAATTTAAATAACTCTTAAAATTAAGAACTTTTAATAAACGATCACATATTTTATTATGAATTTATGAAAAATCAGCTATAGTATTACTATTAATAAAACACTGCTTATCTTACATTATAAATTTATAAAAAATCAATATATAATTATTTAAATAAAAAATAAATGATAAAATTATTTTAATCCGATTTTAATTATTAAATTAATACATAATGACCAATTTCCCTTTCTTTACTTTTTAACAAGATAATTTGATTTTAATTACTAAATTAATAAAAAATGATCAGATATCATTTTGCAAATTTCTAAAAAAGAGAAAATAAATAATAGAATCGTTAATTAATAATATCTGATAGTTTTCCAAAAATTAAATATAATAATATTTTAAAAATATAATAATATTAATAATATCATATAAAATAATAATATATATTTATACAAATAAATTAAAAAAAACTATCTTGTATAAAAAATAAATAACTAATATTTTATATAAAAATTAAAGAAAAAATATTATAGTAAATAATTATACTCTCAAAATATACTTTATCCAATCAAATATTAAAAATAAATTATTTTCAATTATTTATAGAAGTGAATTAAAAGTAAAAAAATAATTTCCCTATATTTTTATTTATTTTTATATAATCAAACAGTATTCTATACCACATTGGGACTTGCACCCAACAACACCATTCTCACGACCCAACCGATCCCGCCACATGTGCTGCATTGAAGGCATGTCATAATGTGGCCATCAACTGGTAAAGATATGTAAAAACATGGCAATTGTCATGTCTCTACGCTATTAGGTTGCCCATGGACAGCCGAAATTTAACGCGCGACGCCTCAGTTCTCGCCCTGTAGTAAGCAGCATGCCTAACAAGTGGCCTTCGCTACACCTTATCAGATATCTGCGACCTCCCAATGAAATGCTTGCTGCGACCAATAGGCTCGCTTCAAATGACGGCTATCACGTGATAGAATGACTGCCAAAGCGCAAGCTTCCACTGGAGCGCGGACCCAGAAAAGCTAAAAAAGACTTTGCCCTTGCAGTACTGTCCCGGTGTGACCATGCTCAGGTTACCGTCACCGCTAACCAACAAGCGCGCCCGTTTGGTTGACCAAATTGGCGGATCAAAACTCACCTACGTCATTTTCGGTGCTGGCGTTCATAAAACCCACACTGAACGGTCCTTTAGCCAAGATATCAAAACCAAAGATTTTAAATTTTAATTTCAAAATCGATTACAACATCCTCAAATCGATTCATTTGGATGAAAATCAATTCATTTTAATTTTAATCAAATTATTTTTTATTTTTATTTAATTTTAAATTTTAAATTTAAAAATATTATAATATATATATACACACATATATATACATGTGTGTGTTACAGGTGAGTCAACATCGCATGTCATTGACTTAACCACTGAGCTAATACTATAGTATAATATAAAAATAATGTATAAAAATAAATATTATTTTTAAAATTTAAAACTAAATTTCAGAACGAAATATTTTGAATAAGTCTGAAATCCAAACATTTGGACCAAAACTTAAAACCTTAAATAAAATCTTAAGACACCGCAGGACTGTTTAGTTGAAAGTAAAGATCAAGACTAATGAACTACTTTTGTAAACTAATATCTTTTTATCAAAATTAAAAGTTCACTAATTTAAAGCTCAAAAAACTATTTAATTTTTTATAATAGTTTAATTTAATAATAGTATAAAATAATAAATATTAATTTTACAAGAAAAAATAATTCTAAAACGAGTTGATTCTGATCCTGATCCCAAAACAAACGAGACTCACTTGATTTGAAATCAGAATCATAATTAAATTCAAGACTAATGAACCATTTTTATAAACTAATTTTTTTTTATCAAAATCAACTCTACAATAATTTAAAGTTTAAAAAATTATTTAATTTTTTATAAAAATTTAATTTAATAACGGTGTAAAATAAATAATATTAATTTTATAAAATAAAAAAATAATTTTGAAAAATATTGTTTTTGATCTTAATCTCAAACCAAACGATGTCTAAATGCTCCCAGTACTATTCTGCAAGTTTCCTAGAACTCAATAATTTCAAACTAGGGAAAATGCAGGCGAGTAAAGCAAATAACAGGCCCCAACCCCTGAGGACGACCTAAAAAATCTTAACCAATGTAGTCAAAAGACACAACCTAAATGGCAAAACTTGGGCACCTAAATGATAGTAAGAAACAATACTGGATGCAAGATAACTTCCTACTTGCTTAGCTACATCTGATGTAATTCTAAGAACAAACACTTTTATAGTAAAAATTTAATTATACAATATCAAACACAAACTTTATAATTTAAAAAATAAAACCATCTTGACCTTCACTTGGATGCCTAGGTGTTTTATGATCTACTGCCTAACACCAGCTAAGCATTTTGACTAACTTGATCATGATAGAAGAAGATGGAAGTCATGGAAGGTTTGCAAAAAATGGCTAGATTCTTCTCTTCAAAAAATCTGAAAATGGATACTGTTTTCCATACCACAATGATTTAATAATACAGAGACAATCATGAAATGTCAAATCAGAATCTAATGGCACATGATTAATAGTAATAACAGTAAACTTCTGAACCAAGATGGGAGAAAGAAGGTACCTTCCCCAATGTCATTGTTAGCTTTGGACAGATAAACAGAGCACCAGTCCTCATCGACATCCTAGTGTCTTCGCTGTGCAAATTAAACAAATCCAACTTGTTTGCAAACAGACAAAGAAGTTTCCACTTAATTACTAACCATTGAAAATGCAGGTGCTTAGAGCTTAATACTAGGTTTGCTGTCACAACATGCGATAATTAAAGATGGTAAACAAAACGATTACTTGTACAAAAAGCTCATGGCACCTTTGGCAAAATATTTTCCTTGCAACATATGGGTAGAATAAGCTCACCAAAATTGCTTGCATTTATCTCAAAAGTACAAAAGAAGTTATATCAAATTATTCTCAGATATGGTCCACAAAATCCTCTAAAATGAAATTCCCTGTAATTTGTAGCCAATTTAAACTTGATACCGGAAGTCAAGAAAGCTCTTCATCATGTTTAGCAGCTGACCAAGCATTAGATTTTTCAAATAATGAACAGACATAAAACCAGCAAGATTGAAGTTCTTGCACTCCAATAAGCATTGTAGGAACCAGTAGCAACGGATTAGGCTTTACTTTAACAAAGAATAAATGCATAATAAGCTGTTTTCATGAGATGGACAAGCAATACTTGTTGATAGAAGCCTTGATTTATACATGAGGGCTAATAGAGAAATTGGCAATTGCTATTTTGATACAAACAAATTATAGTGCAAATTTAGACAAGTGACAGTATAAAATAGAAAAGGCACATTGGAATGGCTACGATCCTCAATTTGTCAATTTTGCGAGTTTGCTTCTATCATAGAAAACAACAACACAGATGATTGAGAATGGTGGTTTTAATATCTTATCATGTAGAATATGCTAAGGTTACTAGCTTAGTTGTACCTAATCCGTCCTGTTTCTGTTTAAGGGAATTCTTACCAGCATCACAGTATTACTGAAGCTAAAGTGTGAGATCAAACCTGATAGTTCTTGTCCAGTCTCTCAGGTTGGTGTCTGCTCAAAACATCTTACAGGTCTAAGAAGATTACAACTAAAATCAAGCCAATACATTCAGAAACGAGAAAAAGACTGGAGGTCTTCCCATACTTGACAAGAGAGCATTTTCAAACTTCAAACATTGAATTGGCATGCACAACTTATTATCAAACCTATCAATAGAATGCAACTTATTATCAAACCTACCATTAGAATGTGTAGACTTCAAGGAGGTGTTATTTCATTATTTGAATCACAGCATTATTTGCATGATATCAGTTTCAAAAGTTAAATCAGGCCCTTGATTAAAAAAAAAGTTCAAAACTAGGCCTGATGCTACGAGATTGACTTTGAGATATCATTAACATCAAAAACAATTTCCTGATAGTATTCAAGTCTTGCATCATATTAAGAAAAGAAGATGCATCCTCACACTTGACAAAGCAAGACAGGATGTTGCTCAACAAATAACAGGCAAGCTGACTGGACATATAAACTAACTTTTGAGAAAAAACAACACAAAAATGTTCAAAGCCTATGTGATTACAATTCTCAGGATAAGCATTATCTTTGGGAAGACCAAAAATCCTGCCTTATTAGTTAAGAAATAGTGCACAACAGGCAATGTTTGTGAACTTCCTTTTTGTCTTAAATCCAAACACTAGAGAAGTACAAAGAAAAACAATACAGATGATGAAAACGTTCGCCCTCATTGGAATTACAAGTGAGAATTCACGCAAAAATTAGCAAAAGGACAGAATAATAATCATCTATGAGAGGAAAACGAACATTTAAAGCATTATAGTTACATTCAGTTCAACAACACCATTACTGATTTTTCTTTTGCTTTGAACTAGAGCTGGAAGATGCAATGTCTTGGTTGGAAGTTCTAATGATAAACAGAACTGTTTCAATTAGCATACCACCTACCAATCCTAAGATGCCTCCAGCAGCATTCTGCAAAAGAAAAAGCAGGACATCAAAACAGTTAACCACTCCATAAAAATGTCTAATATATCACAAATTTTTGATTGTATGATACCACAAGGAAAACAAATTTTACAAGAGAGTGTCTGCTTGGATGTTACCATAACTGCACTATGATTGAATAAGGCTCTGAAAGCAAAATATCCAGCTAAATAGCCCGTAAACATCATCAACACAACATGTACACCTGCAGGTAAGAAAAAAAAAGCCCTTTAACTTATGAACATAAAACACAGATTAAAGAAAACCATCTTCGATCTTTTCCTCAAACTTACAGAAGCACATATATAGTCCATCTTCCACCACTACATTTGTCCAAAGACACTCAAGAGCAAACCGGACAGAATCGCAGAAAATAGTTTTCAAAAAAAAATTAGAGCTGTGAAGTATAGCATGGCAACTTCAATAAGCATTTTCCAACACAAATCAGCCATTTTGCTCTATCATCAACTATCCAGTATTCAATACAGGAAAACAATTTTCCATGGCAAAATATCGAATTAATTAGCAATGGTCACTCACCAAACCCAATCTGATCTCTATAAGAAGAGAATGGCTCCGTAGTCTCCTTCTTTGGCGTGATATCCTTCACGAGCTCCGCATACGCCTTCTTCTCGGCCAACTCCTCCAGCTTCCTCAGCCTCGCCTTCAGCTCCTCGCTCTGCCCAAAACCCGGAAACCTAGCTCATCACCACGATAAAAAGGGAAGGCAAACAACAAAGCCCCAAGCCTTGGGGTATCCGCACCTTCTCTCTGGGCTTGGGGCTGGAGAAAACGAAGTCGGAGCCGGAGAAGAGAGAGCGGAGAGGGGGGCGATCGCCAGCTGGGAGAGAGGTCCAGATGGAGCGAAGATGCCGATAGGGGATGCAACTCTGAGAGGAGAGATCGGAGGCGAGATCCCGGAGCTCGGGGGAGATGTGATACCGTTCACCATCAGCGAGGGAGCGGAGGAAGGATCGGATGGTGTCATTGCCGGCGACGACAAGGCCGGCATCGGCCGCACCGGCGCTTGATGGGTCACCGGCCATCGAGACTTCGAGAATGGTAAACAGTCGTGGTAGCGTGGAACTTGATTTGGGCTGTCAATAAGGGGCTTAGATGGGCACGATCTTGGCGGCCGGGGAGTTAAAATCCTAGCCCAGTTTTAGCCTGGGCAGGAGATTAACTCTGTGATATTCCAAAAAAATAAAGGGATAATTACGTATAACCCCTAATTTCCGAAATTATCTACGTCTGTATTTTCGAAAATATTTACCCGCTAATTATTATTTAATCAAAATTTTTTCAAAAAATTTCGATTTTACCCTCGGTTATTTTTACAAATACACTCCTAAAAACTTATTTTTTATATTTTACGTCCCGAAATTCGATTTTTTGCAAATAACACCTCGAAATAACTCTGATTTACAGAAAAATCCTCGAAATTCGGATTTTTACAAATAAACCTCTGGAAATTATTTCGATTTACAGAAAAGTCCCCGAAATTCGGATTTTTGCAAATAACACCCCAGCCAGCGGGCGTGGGCGAGAGCGAGGAGAGGACGGAGGCGGAGGGCCGGGCTGGCGGGAGCGGAGGCGAACGCGGGCGGGAGCTGAGGCCGTCCTCGCCTGCGTGCCGGCGCGCTGGCCTCCGCCTCCGTCCCCGGCACGCGGGGGCAAAACGGCGTCGGACTTGGCCATCTGCGCCCGCGTGCCGACGCGCCAGGGCCTCAGCCTCCGTCCCGCGTTGCAGAGGCCGTCCGCGCCCGCGTGCCGGCGGGCCGTCCGGCCTCGCCCTCCGTCCACGGCGCGCGGGCGCGGACGCCGGCCAGCGATGGTTCGGCGAGAGGTGTATTTGTAAAAATTAGTTTTAAAATTTCAGAAAATGTAGATTTATTTTATAAAAAAAATTTAAGGGTTTTTTTTAATATATAAATATTAAATTTGTATTTATAAATTTAAAAATTATTAATGTCTTCTTTGTAAAATTTTACTTAAAATATGATAAAAATATATACTTATTTATAAATAAAAATATTGAAGGGGTGTATTTGTAAATGTACAACATGAAAATTGTAATTTTAAATTTTAAGTTTTGAAACCTTTCGCTGAATTATTTGTAAAATTTACTTATAAAATAAATAAAATTTGGACTTATTTATAAAGAAAAATATTAAAGTTGGTCTATTTTTAAATGTAAAAATAGTAAACTTGTAATTTTAAATTTTAAATTTTAAAACTTTCACCGTATTTTCCGTGAAATTTAGTATTAAAAATGATTAAAATATTGATTTATTTAAAAAAAATCAAGGGATCTATTTGTAAATGTACAATATGAAACTTGTAATTTTAAATTTCATGTTTTGAAACGTTCGATGATTTATTTGTAAAATTTACTTATAAAATAAATAAAATTTGGACTTATTTATAAAAAAATATTAAAAGTGGTCTATTTTTAAATGTAAAAATAGTAAACTTGTAATTTTAAATTTTAAATTTTAAAACTTTCACCGTATTTTTCGTGAAATGTAGTATTAAAAATGATTAAAATATTAATTTATTTAAAAAAATCAAGGGATTTATTTGTAAATGTACAATATGAAACTTATAATTTTAAATTTTATGTTTTGAAACGTTCGATGATTTATTTGTAAAATTTACTTATAAAATAAATAAAATTTGGTCTTATTTATAAAGAAAAATATTAAAGGTGGTCTATTTTTAAATGTAAAAATAGTAAACTTGTAATTTGAAATTTTAAATTTTAAATGCAAGCAACTTTGGGTGTCTGTGTCAAATGCTCTGCAAGTACTTCCTCCACGTTCAAGGAGACAACCTGGTAGGTCTAAAAAGAAAAGGATTAAGGATCCAATAGAAACATCAAGTAGAGCAATATATACTTGCAGTAGATGTGATCAGCTGGGACACAATAAGAGAGCGTGTAAAGAGCCTCTTGGACTACAACAACAAATTGATGTTTCTGGATCTAGCAGTAATCAACAGTCAGTGGGAAACCAATGTGTTGGAGAACGTGGCAAGGGAAGAGGAAGAGGAAGGTCTACCGTAATGACTTCAAATTTTAGTATATATTTACCATGTGAGTTTTTCTTTTAAAAAATTGATAATTTTTTTTCTTATTTTATGTGATTTTGAAACAATACATTAATAAATGTCACTGTATTTTTTTGCAGGAAGTTCGTCAGATCTCTAGGATCAATTTTGATTGGGTAAACAGTCTTCTCGAAAATGATGATGATGTCATGTTGCTTGGTTATCATAACTATGGGTGCATTCTGTTTGCA